>JANFCV010000088.1:1800000-2324847 GCA_024500475.1 Phthorimaea operculella | reverse complement strand
TAGGGGTATTTGCCATACTCACCACGCTTGGCAGGCGGGTTGGTGAGCGCAATGCAAGATATTGCAATGCGATTGTGAAATGCATCCAGGGATTGAACTCCTGGATGAATTTATCCCTTAGTCGCCTCATACGACACCCACGGGAAAGATATGATGACATTCTATCTTTCCCATTCTATGGGGGTATATTTCATTCATGGGGTGATGACATTCTAAGCCGGCATCACACGGCTAGGCATAAATGGCTAGGACTAAAATCAGGAGAAAACCCTTCATCTGCTACAATAAACATAAAACCAAAAAAATAAACAATTTTTACCAGCTTCTTTGAACTCCTGTATCTTCTGTGCGTCGTACACTCCTCTCTCTTGCCATATGTTGAGTATTCTGTGCAGCGAGTGCTTAGTCTTTGCGTTGATGCCAGTCTTTGCCATGTGTTTGAAAGAGTCCACAAGTACTTCACCAAACTCTTTGCCATATTCTGGACCTTTCTTCTTGCTGTTTTGTATTACGTCATTGGCGAGGTACATGAACGTTAGCTGTTTACTGTCCTTAACTGTAAGAGAATGTGCATGATTTAGTTGACTGTAAGTTCAAAAAATGAAAGGCTAAAAAGATATTTGGAAGGACAAAACATGCCCATACTGTAGTTTTATCTTGCATTGAATTCTGCAGTTTCCTACAAAAACTAAGTAATCCTATTGTTCATGCCCATACACAATGAATGAGTCATCAAGGAAATAAGTATGGTAGTAGCGAGTACCATATTCACGAAACTACATCTGTGCATGGTGTGTTTTATTCGAATTTTTTTGGTAAATATCGCAGAGCTTTATGTATTTCAAAGTAAAGAAGCTTACACACAAATACACAGGCTTAATCTGGAATTTTTTATGATTGTGCGGGGTCAATTTCTTTCCGAATTATGCATTTAATTTTTAATAAATATTTTTAGACTATTTAGTAACCACAACAGGCAGGTCTTAAAAGAGGCATATCATAATATCATCATCTTGGAAGTTTGCTGTAAGATTTGTCTCCATCTGTTATTTTACAGTGATAATCAATTCCTGGATATAGTGGATATTAGTTTACCAGATAGCTCGAGAGATAGCTACTACCAAAGAATACTAACGGATGACATGTGGAGCCGGCTTTGAATAGCATTACTCCATATCTTTCCCTTGGGTGTAGTAAGAAGCGACTAAGGGATTTGAGAGTTGATGAATTGCACACAGTCTTCCGAGTGACTCTCAAGCTTTTGTCAGATATGGTGTATATGGCCATGTTTTATACCCAGGCCTTTTGCGCTCTGCCTACCCCACCTTGTGTACCTACAGATATAGGCTTTCCCTACAAGATCCTTACCATACTAACCGTTCTAAGCCCAGTCTAACCGTTTTGCCAATGCAAATTGTTGAATATCCTCTTCACCTTAGTTGCTTTTTACAATACCCACAAGAAGAAATAGGTTATGCTTTAATCTAAGCCAACGATCACCCATCCTCCCCTATACCTAGACATCTAAATCTAATATAGCAAAAAAATATAGTGTTTCAGAGTAAATTGCATTAAATTGGAGACATCATGTAGGCCCTTATACTGAATAATTTTCATTATGGGGCCAAGTACTAAGTCTAGCCACAAATGCCCACAATAGATCTGCAAAGGTCACAGTGGCTGTTGGTCTGACCAGGACCAACCCCTTCTACTCAAATAATAAAAGTACTAAGTCTAATAACCCATTATTAGGAGCTATTAGTTAATTAAAGTAGTGAAATTTAATTGAAATTAAAGACTTTTATTATTGAAAACCTTAAGTGTTAGACAGCATAAAATGCACATCAAAGTGTGGCTTTCCTTATAACCTTATCATCATCTATTACTGTGACTCTGTGAGACATCCACCGATGAACATCAGGGTTTGTCGGGTCATTGGACCACTCGTTGTCCAACTCAAAAAGAAGAGGCAGACTGATGGACATACGTTTCCCTAAGGTGCTTTCATAGACCACTATGTTGGTGCGACTGCATTCAAAAGCTACCAACAACCTGGCTGTTGGTTCCTCATAAACAAAGTTTTTATTCTTAGCAACCAACTAAACTTATTAGCTTCTGGGTTAGGGTGCTAGGAGAGCTGATCAGTTTCGGTTGAGAGTATAGGTATCTATGGGACTTGGCATGGAGTCTAATATCAAACTGGTGAACCCCATGCCGAATGGTACCTGGTGTAGCGCTTATCACTGGCAATACAACACAGAAATGCAGCCAGCATTATAGACACATTAGCTCCAGGTACTATTCGGGCCAGCCTTATTGACTGAGGCTTTAGTATTTACAAGTTTTGTTTATTTTTATCAATTAATTTTGACTTCCAGAAATTTATTAGCTAATAATAGTTCTGATAAATCCTGCAATCTGGGGGTGTAAGTATATCTTTTGTATATAAGGTGTCTCTAGTGCATTATTTTAATTTTGAGTTAGGTACTAAAGGTGAGTATCAAACGGAAATAGGCATAATTACAACACAATCGATTCAAGGTTATCTTTATTTGTGTACCTCCATTTCAGAATACAATCGTAACGAAAATATACTGCATGAGAGTTATGGAACTGTGCGTACAGCTACAAAAGTAAACTTCTCACGAAATGTAGTGGACATACAACATTTAGATAAGGAAATGATCGTAAAATCACGACTGTTTCAAATGTTGTAACTCCTTCAAAATCTTGGTGTAATCGGTAAAGTTATCGCACTTGAAGTTGCTAAACATATTCTAGATAGTATTCATCGTCTCTAGAGCCACGAAAAGCTTTAGAAAAAGCAAAAGTAGGGTTACCTTTCAGCAACTCTTTATGCCATGTCTTCACAACTGCAGCGTGGTGTTTCCTGTGATGTATCAGCCACAATGAAAGTGTCTGAATGCTTTGCTGGCTGGAATTCAACTCCTGCAACTTTCGCACTAACGCGTTTTCCGTAAAACCCGCCATTATTTACGTGAAAACTAAAAATAATCACGAAAAACGACACGAACTCATTTAGCAAGCGACTGACGTTTTGTCGAGACTAAAACTCACGAGAAAATGCAAAGAAAGATGGCGTTGGCGTGGCGTTGGTTTCTACCAGGTTTAGTAGGTCTGTGTTGGTTTCCGTCTCTTTTCCGTTTAACGCAAACAATTATTTTTTTCTGCTGTAAGTTTAGTTACAATAAAGAAGAAATTGGCTCGTCATTAGTAGTTTTTGTAATAAATCGGATATTTTTTTACAAAGTATCTATCCTGACTCGTACAAAACGAGGTAAAAATAAACTATGTAAAAATAATTAGACTATATTGGTACGGAACGTACATAGCGCGGGAAATTCAAATTCAGTTTGTCGGCGCACTAATGTGCAACAATAAAAGTCATAGGTTAATGTGCAACAAACAAATCATTATACAGGGTGGACCATAGAGTGACATCAATAAAAAGAAATTAGATTCCTCACGATTATTTTTAGTTTCCGAGTTATTCAACTTTTAAAGTTGTATGGGAAAAACTCGAAAAATTTAGAATGAAATTTATTTAATTTCTACTCTTTTTTGCTGGACTGTACGAGCTTTGATAAAACTTTAAAATTATTCCCAGTACGATAAATGGACTGATATAATGCAATAGTCCTTTATCCCCCCTCGAACAAGAAAGTTCCCGTTTTAACTTAAAGGTTGTATTTTTAAAGACTTATGGGCTTTTCCAATCCCTCAACTTGAAAATTAAGTGGAGTGGCACCATGCATCTGTTGTCGAGTAGTCGAACTCCACCTCCAGTTCGTGATCTTTGATGCAATCTGCTTCAAAATTTTGGATGTTTTGGATTTTATATGTACCTATTAACTTTTGTATTAGACGGGCGGAAAGCTAGTACCTATGACATAAAGACATCGGCAATATTTTGTTCGTGGAGACGAGACAGTGCGCATTTTCAGCAAGATTTTCAGCATTTTTCAGGCATTTTACTAAATTTCCTAAGGAAATTATGGAGAGTTATGGAATAATCTCTGACACACGTTGTTGTAGATGCAAGGATTTTTATTAGAGTGAAGTGATCAAATTGACATTGTCATTGTATACTTATTTACATACTGCCAGGGTGTTCAAAGTGGTAGATATAAAACCTCCGTTTTAACACCCCCCCGCAATGTGAACATCCTGTAGATATACACTGTACACTAACACAAACTCAAAATAACACTTTCAGTATTTACACACACTAACTAAAAATATTAATATCAAAATAGACATCAACCTGTATATAGACACACCTATCACTAACTTAACAACACTTAAATACCTACAAGAAAAATGACAATCGAAAATACTAACCTATGCTAAGCCTAGAGCTTGCACACATTTGTTGTGCTTGATTTTGAGCAATGGTTTTGTGAGTATGTCGGCGATCATATCTTGTGTGGGTATGTATGAGATTTTCAGATTGTGTTGTGAGAGTGAGTCGCGAATGAAGTGGTGTTTGATGTCTATATGTTTAGTGCGAGCATGAAAGGTGTTGTTATGTGCTAGTTTTATGGAGCTCTGGTTGTCTGTATGAATGACGATGGGACGTGGAGTAACGCTGAAGACTTGTGTTATGAGTGTTTTTAGGTATATAGATTCCTTGCAAGCTTCCGCCAGAGCCATGTACTCGGCTTCGGTGGTCGAGAGTGCAACCGTTCTCTGCTTGCGAGCCTCCCATGATATGGGGGCTCCACTCATAATAAATACGAAGCCAGTATATGAGCGTCGGTCTATCAAGTTGTTCCCATAGTCAGCATCGACATAACACTCCGGGTAGAACACGTCTGTCGGCCTAAAGTGAAGGCGGAGTTCCTTGGTACCTTTTAGGTAACGAAGGACTCGCTTAGCGGCCCTCCAGTGCACCCCCCCGTAATGTGCATTGTGTGAGAGGTACGACACTGTATGAGCAATGTCGGGTCTCGTACATATGGCTATGTACATTAAAGAGCCGATAAGCTCCTGGTAAGGAACTTCTACTTCTTCTTCTCCTTGTGGGAGAGTCAATTTTAGGCCTGGTTCTATTGGGGTAGTGACAGATATAGCATCCGTCATGTTGAACTTATTGATCAACTTTTCAATATAGTTCGTTTGATCGAGAGTTATTGATAAGGTTGAGTTAGTTTTTGGGTGTGTATTATTATGTGGAAACTCAATAAAAGCACACGTTTGCCAACAACAACAGATTTTTATTCCGTTAGCATTATCTGGATAAATATTCTCATAAAACTTTTGGTTTTGCACATGTAGACCCTTTTAAACATTACAATAATACATTCAGACATTAAAACAATCATTTTACAGTATATTTTATACAATAAAACATAATTTTATATCTTTTTTCCTCTTTGACTGCAAAAAACGAATGTCCGCCATCTTTTTCTTCACGTCCTCCCGCCTTTTGTCTTCCGGGCGAGGCACGCAAACTACGCTTATACCGCCAACCAGTGAGTTTCAGTATATTTGTTTTGTCATTATTGTAACAGTTCGTCCATCCTGACACATTTTGCTACCACGCAAAATATTTCCAGTCACTTGATCTTTTATCCAAAGCTTTTCATAAGTGTCAAACTTATCGATCAGATTATCTTCCAAAATCTCATTGTACTGTATACTTTAATATTTCAATCTTCTGTCTGTGTTTCTGTGTTTTTTGTCGGTACTGTGTTTCTATTTAACTTCGATCAGCTTAACATCATTAATTACTGTCTAATTTTCGAAACATTCTCATCATTATCAGATATCTCATAAATTTTCCTTATGTTTTGTTGTTCATTTTCACTTGTAGTTTCAAAATTTCAATTTATTCTTCAAAATTTTGCAGTCTTTTTCATCTGAGTCGGTGCATCATGTCTTAATTTACTTGGAATATCTCTTGGAATTCATGTATTATCTCAGTGTTCTATTTAGAAACCGCTCTCTGAATTGTCCAATCTCCTGAGATACATCTTTGATTGAGTCTTTATTTTCTTCCTCTCATCCTGTATCATGCTCAACATTTCAACCTTCTTTGATTAAGTCTTTATTTTCTTCCCCTCATCCTGCATCATGTAGTAAAACAATAATGTCGGTACTAGTTTCTTTCTAAACAACAAATCATTAACACCACAATCTGTAAAGTATCAAATCATTATTTGCATTGCATCAACAATAATAAGTGTTTCTTTTCACATGTTGCAAATACAACCTGTTACACAACTAACCAAAAAAAAGAATATTTTTTATTATCATCAGTCGATAAAATAATCACATCACTAGTCTAGGTCAGGTGCTACACTACCTGGCGAACAAAGTCCGCTTCGGCATACATTGCTGGTTGACTTAGTTTCTTGTATTGTTGACATTCATGTAATAGCCAGCAATGTAGACCGAACTGCGCTTCGCCGCGTCGGTAACTTCATTTGAACTTTGAGCTGTCAAAATTAGTGCTGCGATGCCACGATTAAAAATAAGTGTAATTTAATAAAAAAATGTTTTTTTCATAGTTTTCAAAAACGATACTACGGCTCTAATTTTTTGTTAATTGACTCTTTGCAACGGACCTTTCCACACCCTTTCAGCTTTATTGGTTGTTTTGTAACACGTTGTATATTCTGAATCTTTAAGTACTCCTTCTCCTGCTCCTTAAATTATTTTCTAATAATCTTTACTACATTAAAGATTACCATGTTCATACGTCATCTTAAACTTGTTTCAAAGTGTATTTTTTTATCAGTATACATACATCTATATCTTCATCAAAATAATGTACTATTTCTTTTTCGTCTGTTTAGACGACCCTTGTACCATTTTCTTTCAACATCTTACTTATCTGACGGTTCTCATGTACAACTTTGTTCACCGTCTGATAAGACGGCCCTTTGCACCATTATAGTCATCGTCTAGTAGTACAGCCCTTTGCACCATTTTAGTCAACGTCTGGTAGGACAGCCTTTTGTACCATTTTCATTCATCCATGTACCATTTTAGTCATCGTCTGGCTAGACGGCCTCTTTTGTACAACTTTATCCTTTGTCCGGTAATGCAGCTCTTTGTACCATTGTAGTCATCGTCTGGCATGACAGCCCCTTGTGCCATTTTAGTCATCGTCTGGCAAGACGGCCTTCTGTGTAATTTTTTTTTTAGTCATCGTCTGGCACGACGGCCCATTATGCCATTTTAGTCATCGTCTGGCAAGACGGTCCTTTTGTGCCATATTAGTCATCGTCTGGCAAGACGGCCCATTAAGCCATTTTATTCATCGTCCGGCAAGACGGCCTTTTATTTTGTGCCATTTTAGTCATCGTCTGGCAAGACGGCCCATTATGCCATTTTAGTCATCGTCTGACAAGACGGCCCTTTCTTTTGTGTCATTTTAGTCATCGTCTGGCAAGACGGCCCATTATGCCATTTTAGTCATCGTCTGGCAAGACGGCCTTCTGTGCCATTTTAGTCATCGTCTGGCAAGACGGCCCTTTCTTTTGTGCCATTTTAGTCATCGTCTGGCAAGACGGCCCTTTCCTTCTGTGCCATTTTAGTCATCGTCTGGCAAGACGGCCTTCTGTGCTATTTTAGTCATCGTCTGGCAAGACGGCCCTTTATGCCATTTTAGTCATCGTCTGGCAAGACGGCCCTTTCTTTTGTGCCATTTTAGTCATCGTCTGGCAAGACGGCCTTCTGTGCCATTTTAGTCATCGTCTGGCAAGACGGTCCATTATGCCATTTTAGTCATCGTCTGGCAAGACGGCCCTTTCTTTTGTGCCATTTTAGTCATCGTCTGGCAAGACGGCCCTTTCTTTTGTGCCGTTTTAGTCATCGTCTGGCAAGACGGCCCTTTTGTGCCATTTTAGTCATCGTCTGGCAAGACGGCCCATATGCCATTTTAGTCATCGTCTGGCAAGACGGCCCTTTCTTTTGTGCCATTTTAGTCATCGTCTGGCAAGACGGCCTTCTGTGCCATTTTAGTCATCGTCTGGCAAGACGGCCCATTATGCCATTTTAGTCATCGTCCGGCAAGACGGCCCTTTTTTTGTTTATTCTGTTACTTCACTTATATTATTGCCTGTATTAATCCACAATGCTAGTTAATATTTATTTGCTTCACTCAATTCTATCGTCAAGTTACATCCATAAACTCTTTTCCATGTTCTGTAATAGATAACTTCACTTATATCATACATTGCCTTTATTATTTCACCATGTTTGTTAACATTTATTTTCTTTACTGAATTCTATTGCATACTTATTAATTATTTATACATATCTAAATATTTCGTATTTGTAAACCGTTTAAGTCATCATTCATTGATTCTCTTTTATTACTACTTTACTTTTCTCATAACTCTCTTGTATTCAATTTAACTTTTAACCCTGAGTTTGACCATTTTATTTCCTTCTTTTCTTTTTGACCATTGACTTTACTTTGAATTTTGACTTTTATGCCTATAAAACTACTTAATCTAAGTATTCCTCAATTTTACTTCCACTATGTTAACATTTCTAACTTTCTTTTCCTTTTAACTATTTATTACTAATAAGTCGATTAATAAATCCATTCTTCTCTTATTTCGTATGGTACACCAGGCCAATAAATGGTGTAAATCTAAATCTGCAATATTGTTTTTTTTTTAATTCTTAATATCCTTGATAATAGTTTATCAATCATAGTTTCTTTATTATCAGCAAAAGCAGGGCTACAATTTTATGCTCTAGGTATGTCCTTTAGAAATTATTTCACTTGTGCTTTACATAAACTGACCTTTAACTAATCTCTTGCAGGTAAAGACCTAAGCACAGTACCAAATTCAATTTATTAACCATGATCTTTGCAATTTTATTCTATTCTGTGAATTTCTGTGATAGTAAATTTACATTCTGTTTATTATTATAAGTAAGTACTATCGTTTTCAATCCTCTTCCCTAATTTGTGCATCACTAGCTTAACGTTGCAAGAAACAAAGTGGTATCCAGGTAATAGGTACCTACATTACTATCGCAAAACCTTTAGTTAGATACATACTATTCGAACTTCGACGATTTAGTAAGTACAGTTCGTTCATACTGTTCTAAGTTAGGTACCCGTGTTCTGGATCTAAATTAGGATTTTAGAGGAAATTGATGAAAAATGCGATATTCATCTCTTGACCAAATTTTATTGACGACTGACATAAGCACATGACACTCTGATTTCATATCAGTAGAAAAATTATAAAATCACTAAAGAGGTTGTGCCGCAACATGCCCCCCCGCGTTGGGAGCTGATGCTGCCAACAGATCACGGCAATGGGCAGATCTTGCTAAATGATCTTCGTATAATCCCATTCGAAGTCTTGACGTCCGCCACCCTACAGATCCCATCAGCACCAGGGTGGACGGCAACGATCCTTCCAAGTTTCCACCTTAGAGGAGAGACGTTGTCCTCCTTAATAAGGACTAGTGCGTCTATTTTCAGTGGGTTATCGTTATTAGTCCTCCACTTTTTCCGTTCTTGGAGTTGATGAATGTACTCCGTACGCCAGCGAGTCCAGAACTCTTGACGGTAACGCTCCATCTTTTCATAACGGGTTAAAGCATTCATTGGTTTGTCCATTACATTGGCAGTAGGTAGACTGGTCAATGGACGACCGATCAAGAAATGTCCAGGAGTTAACGGGTTCATATCTTCTGGATCACTTGCAAGCGGAGTGAGCGGTCGCGAATTCAGGATTGCTTCTATTTCCGTCAATGTGGTGTTGAGCTCTTCATAAGTTAAATTACTATTTCCCAACACTCTTACAAGATGATGCTTGACGCTCTTAACGCCCGCTTCCCAAAGACCACCAAAGTGTGGAGAATAAGCCGGGATAAAATGAAAATTAACTTGTTCGTTGGCTGCAGCCTCAGAAAGCGAGTTGCAATTCGTCTTTAAAAATTTAGACAGCTCATTATACGCGCCTACGAACGAAGTGCCGTTGTCGCTAAAAATGTCAATTGGCTTTCCTCTTCTAGAGATAAAACGACGTAGCGCAAGCATGAAACAGTGGCTTGTTAAATCACCAACCAATTCAAGATGTATTGACTTAGTGGTGAAGCAAATGAAAACGGCTACATAAACTTTAACCAGTTTACATCCGCGACCCTGACGACTAGCTGACAGGAGTGGACCTGCGTAGTCAATGCCAACGCTCTCGAAGACGAAACCATCTGATTTGAGTCGCTGCTGTGGTAAGTTACCCATGAGTGGAGCAACAACCTGACCATTAAAACGACGGCAACGGTGACATTGATGGTAAGTGTTTTTCGCTAAATTGCGACCACCGATCGGCCAATAAGTTTCTCTTATTGAAGCTAACAATAATTGAGGACCGGCGTGCATAAGCTTTATATGCTGATAATTGAATAATAGTTTAGTAAATCGATGAGTGGACTGTATTAAAATAGGGTGTTTCTTATCATAGCTGAAATTACTGTTCTCTAATCGTCCACCAACGCGCATGATTAAGTTCTCATCCAAAAACACATTAAACTTTAGCAATGAACTCTTTTTTGGCAAAAGTTGCTTATTCAACAACATGTCGTATTCAGGAAAGGATTCACGTTGACTGGTACGAATAATAAAATTAAGAAAATCTTTCAGCTCATCACTACTGATGTAGGGAGTTGAAGGTGAGTGCCTTTGACATAACTTAATAAAGCGCATCATATACGCAATGGCACGTATCAACCTCAAATAACTAGAAAACCGATAAAATTCTATAATTCCTTTAAATTCATTAGATTTAACGTCGCACGCGAGCAAAGAAACTTCAGGTTTGACTTCAGGCACTGATGAAACTGTACCGGGCATTGACGGCCATTGAGACTCATCTTGTTGTAAAAAAAAGATGGACCTGCCCACCATAATTCAAGGTCTTTTAAGGCACGTGGATCAACACCGCGAGAAATCAGATCAGCAGGATTGTCTGCAGTCGGCACATGACGCCAAACACAATCACCTGCCTTGTCGAAAATTTCCGCTACGCGATTGCGCACAAAAGGCTGCAACTTATTGGGCAGCATTTTCAGCCATGCTAAAACAATCATAGAGTCGCTCCAAAACGTTATTTTATCGATGGGTGTGCGAAGTGAGTTTATGACCTTTTCATAAAGGCGGGTACCAACTAGGGCGGCGCAAAGCTCAAGCCTCGGTATCGTTGTAGGCTTCAACGGCGCTACTCGACTCTTGGCTATCAATAATTTCACTGAGACCTCGCCTTTGTCGTTGATACTACGCACGTAAACGCAAGACCCATAAGCACGTTCAGAAGCGTCAACAAAGATATGAATATCTAATTTTTTATGACAATCACAAGTCACACATCTGGGCATACGGACCTCGTTTAAAACGGGTAAATTCTTAATAATCGTAGCCCATTCGTGACTGATTTGAGATGGCAGTTGATCATCCCATTCAAGTTTCTCTAGCCATAGCTTTTGCAGAATCATTTTAAGACTTATGATGCAAGGTGACAACAAGCCTAGAGGGTCGAACACCTGAGATATCGTGGAAAGTATGCTACGTTTTGTATTTGCATTAGACAAAGGACCCTTTATTGGAAACATCAGCTCATCTTCTTTGGCATTCCATAGAAGACCTAATGTTTTGCAAGGCAAATCGTTTCCGATGTCTAAGTTGACCACTGAATCGTCTAGACCCGATACGAGTCGTGGATCGTTTGACTTCAATTTCCTTAAGTTCATTTTCGCTGAAGCGAGCTCAGCGGACACTTTGTCACGAATCTCTAAAGCACTCGAAAAATCGTCAATTGACGTGAGCAGATCATCGACGTAGAAATCATGAATAATGACGTCAGAGATCTTCTTTTCTTTACATTCGAAGCCTATTTGTTTTAAGCATCTAGTGGCTAGAAAGGGTGCACTAGCAGTGCCATATGTGACGGACGGTGTTTAACTCGTACACCTTAATGTCCTTACTAGGATCATCACGCCAGAGTATTCTTTGTAAATGCCGATCATCTTTGTGCACCATAATACACCTGTACATTTTCTCCACATCAGCTGAGAGTACATATTTGTGCATCCTGAAGCGCAAAAGAATTGACAAGAGACTGTCTTGCACAACAGGTCCAACCATTTGAATTTGGTTATTTGACACACCTGATGTGGTAAGGCTGCTATGATTGAAGACAGATCTCAATTTGGTTGTAGTGCTACTTTCACGGAGGATGCCAAAATGAGGTGCGTAATAGGCGTTACTTTTAGCCTCAGAATCGTGACATTCTGACATGTGACCTAAGTCTTCATATTCTTTCATAAACGCGCGGTACATTTCGAGTAATTTTGGTTGAAGCTTTAGTCTGCGTTCTAGAGAAAACAAACATCGTTTTGCTCTAGCTAATGAATCACCTAAAACAGTTGGACTTTCCTTTAATGGGATTCTCACGCAGAACTTCCCATCTTCCTGACGAGTAGTATGCTTCACGAAATGTTCCTCACATAACCTTTCTTCCGTGGAATATTCTGAAAATTGAGGGCTAACTTCTTCAAGCTGCCAAAAACGCGGAAGTAGGTTTTGAACGATGTCAACCTTGGTAAAGTTGCATCGCACTGGATAGTCTTCGTTATCATCGTAAGGTAGTGAGCCAGTAACTAACCACCCCAATTGGGTGTCCCTTAAAACAGGGTTGCCTTCACCGAGCTCAATTTTATGCAAACCAAGCATGCTCCAGAACATCTCTGCACTTATAACTAAATCAACTGAGCCAGGAGTATGAAAGTCTGGATCAGCTAAGTACACATCCGAGGGAATGTGCAAATTAGAGATGTCTAAAGGACGGCAAGGCACGTCATCGGTGACTGTAGGCAAAACGCTACACTGCAAAACAGTAGAGTAGTCTTCATTTAGAGACTTTAATTTAACATGACATTCTTTCTTAACGTGAGAAAGAACACCATTGACGCCGAGAACCGTTTTATTAACTTTTTTAGTCGGCAGATTCAATTTACTTAACATCCCTTCTGTCAAAAGACAGCCAGTACTTCCATTGTCTAACAGCGCGCGAGCTAGATGCTCACGATGTTCATTATCGTATAATTTTACTAAAGCTGTTGACAACAGAACTTGACGGCATCCACCATGAGCCGATGAGGTAGCGCTCGCCGAGAACACAACATCAGGGTTTGAGGGGGCTGCATTATGAGGTGCGGTCCCAGATTTGGTCTCGTTATCAGAACGCGAAGTGGAGCTGTCGGCGTTTGAAGTACCGGAAGTATATTTATAATCTGCTACGTGAACTAGCACATTATGTTTACGTTTACATAACTTGCACCCTGGTTTCATGCAACGGTTAGCAAAATGTTTCCCACTGAAGCAGTTGAAGCAAATTTTTAACTGAGGCAGCAACTTAAGGCGTGCTTCATTAGTTAAGGCGAGAAACCGAGAGCATTTAGCCAAGGGGTGCGCACCGTTGCACTTTGGGCACGTTTCATGAGTATCAGTCTTCTGCACTGAAACCATTGTCTTAATTTTAGGATTACTACCTTTAGGAGCAGAAATTGATTGACTCTGTGGAGGGTTACGCAAAAACTCTAAAGTCTCGAGTAAATCCGCGTGGCTTCGTAAGAACGAAATGAACTTGTCAAGCGTAGTCGACTCAGTGTTGCTTTGGCGACCTTTATAACCTTCCCATTCACGAAACGTCTTAGAATCTAGCTTTTGAACTACAATATAAATAAGAAGAGTGTCCCACGACTTGACAGGTTCTCCTAAAGACTCTAAAGCGCTGAGATTTTTATTCAAGTTATCAATGAGACGCTTGACTGAAAGAGAAGATTCCCTAGTAATCGGCTCTATATTGAAAAGAGCTGAAACGTGGTTATTGGTCAGCAACCTTTTGTTGTCATACCGTTCTTTGAGAAGTTTCCAAGCGACGCTATAATTTTTAGCTGAAAACTCAATGGATTGAACTACCACAGCAGCTGCGCCCTCCAAAGATGCTCGTAAATAATGAAATTTATTAATATCGTCAATATTGTCAACCGAATCGATGAGACTGGAGAATGTGTCTCTGAAATGAAGCCAGTTTTCATAGGAGCCGTTAAATTTAGGCAGTTGAATGGTAGGTAACTTAACAAGGTTCTGCTTATTTCCGCATTCGCTACCAGCAACTGACTTGAAGTCTAATTTCAAAAGTTTACCAAACTCAGCCAAAAGATTGTTTGCGACGGCTAGCGCTTTGTAATACGAATTCTCAAATTCTTCGCGTTCATTCGACTGCGCTTCTACATCATCAGCCGCGCATTCAATCTCTGTCTGTACGTCGTCATATTTACACAATAAACTTTCGAACGTGTTAATACGTAATTGCAACTCGCCTACCTCAACTGGAGACAACGGCGACGTCGAAGCAGCGATGCGCTCGATATATTTGTTAAACGATGTCACTTGCCCTTTATAGTTGGCTCTCCTTCTTTTCAGAGTCTCCATAGTATCTCCTTCGGTCATCTTTGGTCAACGGTTATTAAGCCTGGGAAGTTATACAGAACAAACTGAGCAATAAAATCCTAACACCTAATAATAACAGATAGTAAGAAAATATAAGTTGGCAAAACAAAATCCTTAAATAATTAACTAATACAAGCAAACCTGTAGAACATGAGTAGTTAATTTGAATTTATTTTACCAAATACTACCTTAGAGTGTTGGAATTTATGTTTTAGTAATAATTATATTGCTCAACACCAGGATAAGTAGATGATCGCAGCATCAATGAAGCACCAATTTCCTTGTACGGCGACTTTCCATCTGAAGCCGGAACAGAATCCCACGATCCGTGTATTACTCCTGGTCCCTGGTACTTTTATTCAGATCCGGCTCGAAGGACCATGTTCTGGATCTAAATTAGGATTTTAGAGGAAATTGATGAAAAATGCGATATTCATCTCTTGACCAAATTTTATTGACGACTGACATATAAGCACATGACACTCTGATTTCATATCAGTAGAAAAATTATAAAATCACTAAAGAGGTTGTGCCGCAACAACCCGCCTTTACTCTAAAAACTCTGCACCTCCTGTTTTTTTTTATTAATATGAGCTCTGAATGTCTATACCCTTCAAACATAAGTTGTTTTAATATATTTAAGCCTATACATGTGATAGCTGTTATTGATAGGTACCTATTATAAGTTTTCATTTCATTCTTGGTTTTCTTTCATGTAATCTAAGTATTTTCCTTTGTAGTTGACTTTGTATCTGCAAATATTCTATTATTTTAAAGTGAATATAATAACACCCAATTGAGTGGCTAGATCAATTAGCGTATAAAATAATAACTGAGCATACTAATTAAATTAGGTATAAAGATTATGATAATTCCTTTCTCTTGTTAACATGCATCGCTCTCTTACTAAGCATTGCATTTTAATACTCATGTTTGAATACAACTATGACACATTTCTTTCAAGTAAGTAGGTACTTATTGTTTGGCTTATCGATAATGACGTTCCGTTACAGAGTCTATCTACCTATATTATTCATAATTAATTCTTTCAGAACAAATTCATGAATTGTTTTTCTTTGCTGAATGATTTAACAATTGCAATTTTAGGTGACAGGCTGACAACCTGTCACTATGATGATAAACAGTCTTCTGAATGTTTTTCAACTTCTATCAGACGTAGTGCAAATGGCTATTTTTCATCCGTTTGCGCTCTGCCTACCCCGCAAGAGTAATTTTACATTTACTCACTCAAAGAAATGAAAAGTTAAACAACTAGTATCCATAGGTATAGGTACTTCTTTTTCAAATCTGTTCTTTTAGTTTTCCATGTGTCCTATAAAAACATATATTAGGTATATTATTATTTTACTACATAACAAACAAAAGTCACCCTACGCATCTATTTTATCTCTTTTATATATATATTTTTTTAATTACTTGCTGGTTCAGTTCTTAGCTTCAAATTATGATTTATTCATTCTAGATAGGTACCTACCTACCTAACATATTTACCCTTTACTCTTGCTATAAGAAGTTACTGCAACTAAGCTATCTTAAAATACCAAGTACCTATCACAGATTTAAATAAAATAACTCTTTAATTTTTCATAAATTTTGTTCGCAGCACTCCATCTATTTTGTATTTCTTGATCTAGTAGTAAAACATGAACAAATATCTTTTCATCCCCTCTATTCAAAAAACTACGCTTTGGTCGCACATAAGTGGGATTAAAATAGGTTATTTAATCCCAAGGGATTAAAATTCATTTGAATTTGGAACACAAATATTTGCAGCCAATCAATCGAAAATTTACTACAGATGGGTTTTTTCTCTGCAACAATACCTGTTATCTGCTATTTTATTGAGTGTTTTACACCTAGTATTTTGCCCTTAAAAGACCTAATTCCTAGCAAAATTTAAAATTAAAAAGTAATGTGTCAAATTTTATTTTTCTTTTGGCGCGATAACTGGCCAGCAATGGGCAACAACAATATTCAACCTTACAATTATATTGCAATAATATGAAATGAAATGAGTGATAATGTTTTTGTAAATATTGGATGTTTATAAAGCAATTTATAAGATGTATTGTAAAATAATGGACAATAGCAAGCAATATTTAAAGAAATTCGTAGATTAAGTAAGTATTTATTGTTTTTCTCATAGAGGGGGATGAAAAGTAGTATGTATCACTCGGGTATAAAGTTATTTATTCTCGGGCGACTTACAATGAATCCCTCGCTTCACTCACGATTCTACTTTAAAATCCCTCGCTACGCTCGGGATTTTACTCTAGAATCCCTCGTTCCGCTCATGATTCAAACTAACGCCCTCGCCCTAAATATATCACTTTATTCCCTTGTTATAAAAACTACTATTAGATCTTATTTCTCTCAATATATGACTTTTTGTGATCAAAACAACAATGAAGTTAGTTCAAAGAAATCAAATATGATTTATGGGGTGTAAGTATTAACTCTGTTTCTGTGGGTAAAATATATCTGCTACAATACCTACCATAAATTTAATATTTCCTTCTATGAAAAACTTCAGTCCTTATAATTTATATCAGTGTAGCTGTTTCCTTGTTCAATAGTTTTTATGAAAATAATTAAATGATGTATGATATACTTGTCTAAAACCCACTGATCACCTTGTAAACATTGGTAAATCTTATATAGGTATCTGAAGGTGTATTTAGTATTTGTCCAATATTTTATTTTAAGCTATTATTGTATTATAACACGTCACATAAAATGTAATATACCTTAGTGCAATAAAGTATACAAGTTATAGGTATGTGGATCGACTTTTGCATTACCCACTTGACACCTCACTCATCATACCTACTCAAGTAAATGCATGTTAAATTTACTACTTTTTCTCATCGGTGTTTTCTGCCGCACCATTTATTTCAAAATATCTAATCTGTCACTCACATATACCTAACAATTACATACAAATCAACTGACAGTCTGAAAGTAAATGTAAGTAGTATGACTTCAGGCCAATTTATTTACATACCTATTGTATGCATTGGTGACCATACCTCTTTCTTTGTTTGTCATATCTAGTAAATAAATCGGTAAATTTTGTACATAGCAAGCAAGTTAACAACTTTTTCCATGTTAAACCAGTGCTTTGAGAATAGGTGCACAAACAAAAAGCCATATTCAGTGATTAGTAAAATAGTATTTTCAACTGTCACATACTACTATTGCATAACTTTAATTAGGTAAATATTTATTCATCCATCATGTCTGTCTGTCTTCAGTCTTCACAAATAAGTCAAAGTTTTACTTCTTTTTGACTACACATTTTCATTTTATCCCTATCATACATACACACCTTCCAAAGCTTATTTCTGTCCCTAGTGATTATGAAGAGAAAAGTCTATCAAATGTAAAATAATCAATAACTCCTTTTATTTGTACATTGTTGAATTTTTGGTTTAATCAGATTACTGTATATGATTTGCTAGTGTAAGGTTCACTCTTTTCATTTACAGAAACTAAGTACAAAGTGTTTATTTCATTACCCAACTGCCTCAGAAGGAAGGTTATTTTTATTGAGTTCAAGGAAAAGAACATTATTTTCACATGGGCTATTAGCTCAAACCGTTTCCAGATTTTGATAAATAAAGTATCATTAGATTTATCTTAGCAGCACAAGTGAGACAGCCTATATGAAAATGGTATAAACTCAAGCTAATGTTTTTTTAACACAAAATATACCTAACTATAAAATTACCAAAGTCGGGTTTTGTTTTCTTTTTTTGAAATTATTATAATATTACTTTTCTTTAATCAGTCATCATTAACAGGTCAGTAATACAGCTTACATATTTATAATAAAACTTAATACAATCCTATTAGAATTGATCCTTTTTGTTTTGAGGTACATAGATACTCAACAAATATCTCCAGTTAACTATTAAAAAGTAAGTTAGTACTTAATTAAATAATGCTCATATGTATTGTTTTAGTATTCAGTGAATAGAAGTTTCTCCTAGACTCATATACCCTTACAGACACTGCAATATGTGAATATCTATTCTTCTTCTTTGAGTGGACACCGAGCTGTTGAACAAATAGCTAACAATTTCTACCAGTCCGGCTACCAGCCAACATAACAAATTGTAAACTTCTTGTTTAATTGTATCTACACAGAGTTCTTGTGTTATTCTTTTCAAATATCATCAGACCAGAACTATTGAAAATTAGCATTCCTGTAGGTACCAGGTAGGTAGCTACTTTATCCCCATATCATATAGGAACAGTCTTACCGCATAATTCCTGTGACAATGATAAATTAGGTACTGAACATTGAATTCTTTATCCTTTCAAACTTTCCTGACGCCTTCCTTTTTGTCTTAGTACATTTTATGCGTTTTCCTTCGTGTTTTCGATTCGACATTGTCTTTCATGGAATTCATCAGCACAACCGGCAAGACGCGTTGGATCCAGCACTTCTGAAACTGATAAGGTTGAGTTAGTTTTTGGGTGTGTATTATTATGTGGAAACTCAATAAAAGCACACGTTTGCCAACAACAACAGATTTTTATTCCGTTAGCATTATCTGGATAAATATTCTCATAAAACTTTTGGTTTTGCACATGTAGACCCTTTTAAACATTACAATAATACATTCAGACATTAAAACAATCATTTTACAGTATATTTTATACAATAAAACATAATTTTATATCTTTTTTCCTCTTTGACTGCAAAAAACGAATGTCCGCCATCTTTTTCTTCACGTCCTCCCGCCTTTTGTCTTCCGGGCGAGGCACGCAAACTACGCTTATACCGCCAACCAGTGAGTTTCAGTATATTTGTTTTGTCATTATTGTAACATTATTTCCTCTGCGTTTTGAGTGACTCTCATCCCTAGACAGTCCTTAAGAATGCCGAGGTCCTTCACAGTAAATAGCCTCATAAGCTTAATTTTGAAGTCGTTTTTTAATGCTTCATTTGTGGATAAAAGAAAGAAAGAAAGAAAGAAAAATCATTTATTCAAAAATTGTGACAAGGTACACACTTAAATGTAAAGAGAAAACATATGTTACACTTTTAATAGTTTAACAAATAGAATGCAAACCTATACTCTACACAAAAGTATGCAGCAAGGCACAACAGTGAAAAGGTCACGACTCAGCATAGTGTCTAACTCAAGGTGAGCTAGACGCTGTTTTTCAGTCGAGCCTCTTTCGTCTACCGGATCCCAAGAAGTGCCGATGCAATGGCGAAAAATAAAAAAGAAGTTCTTTAATCTAATATACATATATAGGTACAAAAGAGATAAACGTAAATAAATACGGAACAAAAATAAACTTACAAGTCAATTATCTTTATCAATCTATATATCTATCTATAGTATATATAATAAATATAAACTAAATTGTATATAAACCAGATTATAAGTAAATACATGAATTAAATTTATGCTGGTATATGATAAATATGTATACATATTAACATATTTGGAAGCTCTCGGTATCATTTCAGCTTTTGCCTGTCTAAAAGAATTTTTTTTAAATGCTTTTTAAAAGTTGATTTAGAAATGGGTTTTCTTAAAGGAGGTGGTAAATTATTCCAGCATTTTGTAGCCTGATACCGAAAACTTCCTTCAAATGCTCTTGTCTTGTGATATGGTGTAACTAATAGTAACCGGATACGACGAAGAAGTCGTCTACAAAGACTGCTAGAACAAGAAGTTCATTTCTTTCTTGTTTAAAGTAAATGCAGTGTTCGTTTGAGGCTTGTTGCAAGCCAAGTTTTTTCATAGCATCACAAACTTTTAAATTCCACTGTCGTGGAGCTTGCTTGAGGCCATATAAAGCTTTTTTAAGTAAGCATACTTTGCTTTTCGGGTCTGTGGAAAAGCCTTCTGGTTGCTCCATGTAAATTTCCTCATCGAGGTCCCCATTAAGGAATGCGGTTTCCACGTCAAGGTGGTCAACTTGCAGTCCACGGTGAGCCGCAAAAGCCAATAGTAGTCTCACTGAAGACAGTCTAGCGACTGGTGAGAAAGTTTCACTGTAGTCAATGCCTGCCACTTGGGTGAAACCTTTCGCTACTAGTCGGGCTTTGTATTTAGTGATTTGTCCACTAGTGTCCTTTTTGAGTTTAAAGACCCATTTGCACTTGGTGGTCTTTCTGCCGGAAGGTCTGTCGACGAGGACCCAGGTTCCATTCTTAATCAAGGAATCGTATTCAGTCTGCATAGCTTCTAGCCACTTTCCTTTTTCAGAGTGATCCATTACTTCTCTAAAGGATTCTGGTTCCAGATCTGAGGTGAGATAACCGAAGCGATCAGGAGGTTTCCTCTCACGGACAGGGTATCTTCGTTCAGGTTCGGTAGGAACTTCAGGAGTAAGAGGTTCATCTGGTTCGGAGGTTGCAGATAGATACTCCGGTGAAGCCGGTTCTGCTGACGCAAGTGTATCTAGCTGTGGTAGATGCTGTGGCTGTCGTTCATTGGTGCTTCTAGGTGGCACATCTTCGGCAGGTAAGGTGACTTGTGGACTAGATGGCGGATGGGGTTCATGGATAGATGACGAATGATTCTCAGTATGAATATTTTCTATAATTTCATACTGGATTATATTGTCGTTATTGTTAGCGGATGAGACGTTCCCATTGAACATTTTTTCTTCAATAAAGACGACATCCCTAGCGACAATAAGTGTTCGAGGGTTTTGGGGATCTATCAGACGGTAGCCTTTGCTTTCCGTGCAATATCCTACGAAGATACAGGTTTGCGTTTTCGCGTCGAGCTTGCTGCGCTTTTCTTTTGGAATAAGGACGTGCGCTTCGCAACCGAAAACCCTTAGGTGCGACAGGTTAGGACGTCTGCCGTACCATACTTCGTCTGGTATTTTGTTATTTAACGCTTGAGTAGGCGTTAAATTTTTAAGATAGATCGCTGTATTAACAGCTTCGCCCCAATAAGCTTTAGGCAGCTTTGAGTCATGTAGCATGGCTCTTGCCTTCTCGATAACCGTTCGGTTCACTCGTTCGGCAACTCCGTTTTGTTGCGGGTTGTACGGTATAGGTACTGGTCTGATGCAGAATACCGTTTTCCTTCAAAAAGGTAGACATGTGTTGATTCACGTATTCACGTCCGTTGTCGGAGCGTAGATTTTTTATTCGTTCGCCAGTTTGGTTCTCCACTAGGTGTTTGAACTCTACAAACTTGTTAAAAACTTCGGCTTTTGATTTTAAAAGATATCCAAAAGTTTTGCGACTAAAGTCGTCTGTAAATGTTAGTAGATAAAGGGCTCCGCCCCACGAGTGCGTACTCATAGGTCCGCAAAAGTCAGAGTAAATTAATTCTAAGACTTTACTCGATCTACTATCGGATTTTGGAAAGGGCTTTTTGGAAAGTTTGCCTTGTAGGCAGGGAACACATTTATCAGTGTACTTTCCATTAAAATCTACGCCGATGTTTTTATTTTTTAATACTTGCATACTCCTTGCATTTGGATGACCAAGCCGTCTATGCCACAACATAGCAGTCTCCTCGGTTGGAGTATACATAGCATGCGAACTACTTTGTACGTCTAATTTGTACATGCCTTTATGGTTGGAAGCAGTGGCAATGACTTCAGTTGTCACTTGACAGCCGCCACTTCTAAATATTAGTGCTCCCTTCGATGTAAACAAAACATCGAAACCCTTGGAAACTAATTTAGAAACGGAAAGAAGATTTGTGGCTAACCCAGGAATAAATATTACGTTACTAATATCTTGAGCCTTGTCGGAAATATCTAGTTTTACTGTACCTATACCACGGCTGAGTAGTTGCTCTTTATTGGCAACTGTGATGGGCGTTATGTATGGGGACATACTATGAAACCAATCACGCCGATTACTCATGTGTAGAGATGGGATTCTACCCGGGTAAATACCCAAATTTGGGTATATACCCATTCTTACCCGTTTTTTCCTACCCGAATTAGTTTTTACCCGGGTAAATACCCGTATATAAGTTTCATATTTATTACAGCCTTTAAGGTACGTGTTTTGCAAAAGAATTCATACTAAGTTACTAGAACACTTATTATGTACCTACCCGTGCAATGTAAAGAAGAATTGTTTTACGTATTTTACGATTAAGTTTGAAAGATATCGTCATTCGTTTATTGCTTTTATACCGGTATTGTCGTGCATTACTTAGACTATGTTCATAGATGCGACTTTTTTGTTCCGCGATACACGAATCTCTCGTTCTTTTCCTCGTGTGTAAAAGGGACTTCCGATAATTCCCCGGTCAAAGTCTTCTCAGTGTGAATGCGCGGTCAAAGTGCTCAGCTCAGATCATGAAAATGAACGATTTTCACATGGTGGGTCGTAAGTATTTGTACGTTGGTTCGTTTGTGTTTGTTGGGCGGGTCGTACATGTTTTTTGGGTCGTAAGGGTTTGTGGGATGGGCCGTTAGGATTTGTTGAGTCGTAAAGGTTTTTAGGCTCGTCAGGGTTTCTTGAGTGGGTCGTGAGTGTTTGTTGGCTCTTAAGGATATGCTGGGTGGGTCGTTAGTGTATAGTGTGTCTTAAAGGTTTGTTGGGTCGTAAGGGTTTGTTGGGTTGTAAGGGTTTGTTGAGTCGTAAGGATTTCTTGAGTAGGTCGTTAGTGTTTGTTGGCTTGTAAGGGTATGCTGGATGAGTCGTTAGTGTTTGGTGGGTCTTAAGGGTTTGTTGGGAGGGTCGTTAGTATTTGTTGGATCGTAAGGGTATGTAGTTGGGGTTGTGGATGTTTTCGAGACGTAAGGCTGTTTGGTGGCTCGTTTATATTTGTTGGTACGTTAGGGTTTGTTAGGCGGTTCTTTAGTGTGTTTGCTAGGGTCGAAAGGGTTTTTTGGGTTGTAAGGGTTTGCTGGATGGGTCGATAGTGTTTTCTAAGTCGTAAGGGTTTGTTGGTTCGTAAGAATTTGTTGAGTCGTAAGTGTTTATTGGGTTGTAAGGGTTTGTTTGCTGCGTCGTAAGGGTTAATTGGGTCGTAAGAGTTTGTTAGGCCGTGGGTTTGTTCGATCGTAAGGGTTTGTTCGATGAGTCGTTAGTGTTTGTTGGGTGGGTAGGGTTTGTAAGTTGTGCCGTTGGTGTTTGTTTGATCGTAAGGGTTTATTAAGATTTCGTTAGTGTTAGCTGGGTAGTATGGGTTGGTTGGGTGAGTTATTAGGGTTAATTGGGTCGTTAGGGTTGGTTGGGCGGTTCGTTAGTGTTTACTGGGTCAAAAAGGTTTGTTGGCTGGGTTGTTACTGTTTGTTGGGTCATTAGGATCTGTTGTGTGGGTCTATAGTGTTTTTTTGGTCGTAAGGGTTTATTGTACCGTAAGGTTTTGTTGGATTGATTGTTAGTGTTTAACTAACCGACCCAATCGTTAGGGTTTGTAGGTAGGCTCTTTGGTGTATGTTGGTTCGGTAGGGTTTGTTGTTGTAGGTCGTTAGTGTTTGCTGGGTCGAAAGAGTTTGTTGGGTCGCAAGGGTTTGTTAGGATGCCGTTAGTGTTTACTGGGAAGTAAGGTTTACTTGTGTGAGTTGTTAAGGTTAGTTGGGTCATACGTAACAGGTTACTGGATGGGTCGGTAGTGTTTCAAGGTCGTTAGGGATTATTGTCCTGAGCCCGAGCCGCGTTTAGAGTAGGAACACAAATTGTTATAAAAAAGAGAAAAAAAATGCATTAGAAATTATCTCTTTTTTAAGTTTGAATTAGAATGTGACTTTCTTAAAGAGAATCTTGTAAATTACTACTGAGAAAAAAAATAGAATTTTGAATTGGGTGAGGTTTTAATTATTAGTGTTTGTTGGAACCAACCTACAAAAACTTATAATAAATATCCTGAACGAGGCGCCATCTAGCCCCAAACTAAGCGAAGCTAGCACTATGGGAACAAAATCACTAATATTAATACTGATATACTATTCTGTAAATAAATACATATTTATACATATACATATACAGAAAACACCCAGACTCAACACAAATACTTAAAAAAACCTTAACAATAATTGTGTCCGGGTGGATCAAACCCACTATCTGGGCGTGACGGGCAAGGGTCCAGTACGCTATCTGGATTTTGGATCATAGTCGTCGTAATGACCTAACAAATCCTAAAAACCCAATATTCAATTCTTTATGAACCAACAAACACTAACGACTTACCCAATAAACCTTTACGAGCCAGCAAACCGTAGTGACCAACCTAGCAAACCCTAACGATCCACCAAACAAACCCTTATGACACAAGAAACACCAACGAATCGACCTACAATCCCTCACGATGCAACAAACACTAACGACCCAAGACCCAACCTAAAAACCCTTAAGACCCAGCAAACCTCAAAGACCCAATTTGCAAACCTTTTTAACCCAACATACACTAACGACACACCCAACAACCTCAATGACCCAATTTGCAAAACTCTATGACCCAACATACATTAACGACCCACCCAACAAATCCTTACGACCCAGCAAACCCTAATGACTCACCCAACAAACCATTACGACCCAACCTACAAACCCTTACGATTCAACAAGCACTAAAAACCCACATAAAAAACCATAAAGACCCATCAAACACTAAGCTAGAACAACTAACTGGAGACAAGAGCGGGGCTTGACTGATGCGAAACTGTCCGCTACTGCAACGGGCGCGAGCTAACGAAAGGTCGCGGGTGCTCTTATGTGCAAGCTACGGTGGCGTACGAGAAGTTAAACCACCACACATGAAGTCATAGTATGCGCGTATGCATCCACGCCTGACAACTTATAGGTCATTTGAAATGACAAATTTGTTCGTTTCTTTTGCAGAATGATGACGATTGATCAATGCGTATTCGTTATCTGTTTAAGTGGTTTCGTTCTCGCGGTTTTCCTGTGACATATAGATTCTAAATGAATAGGTAGGTTTACATTACTTCATATTTTAAGGAAAAAATTGAAATAGAACGTCTTATAACAAAATTCAATAATTTTATAGTTCTTACCCATGCTTTTGGGTAAATACCCGGTAAAAACGGGTAAAAAGGGTAAATACCCAATTTACCCGTTTTTTCCCACCCGGGTATTTACCCACCGCCCATCTCTACTCATGTGGGAGCTTGCACCAGAATCTATATACCAGTCGCGTGAACTTGTAGATGGAGTGGTAGTGAAACAATGTGATGATAATGTAAATTCCGAAATGTTATTTTTAGATATAGACTTTGCCGAAATATGTTTGTTTTTGTTTTTACACTCACTTACTACATGACCTACAATTTTACAATGTAAACAACTTCTTTCTGGGCTTCTTGTTCTTCTGCTGTTCTGGTTGTACAGCGGTAGGATTCGCGACAGGGTTGTCTGGCTTGTTGCAGGCTAGGGTCTGGTGATGACACTTGTTCTTCTGCTGTTCTGGCTGTACAGTGGTAGGAATCGCGACAGGGTTCTCTGGATTGCTGCAGGCTGGGGTCTGGTGGTGACTTTGACAGGAAATTTTCGCTGTCAGTGCTGTCTCCTTGATTCCCCGGTGCTGCGCCGCTGCTGTCTGCTGGCGCTGCTGCTGCTCACGCTTCTTTTCATTGTGCGTCTTCTGCTCACGCTGCTGCTGGCAGTGTTTATTACCAGCGGCTGCTGCAGGACGCGATGCCGGCAGTGACATGTCACATGCCGATGAAGATTTTTTCTGGATCTTCATAGCACCTGGTTTTTGACTCTGCATCTGTAACTAGAGGTTAGAGGGGCATCTGGGCCCATAACCTACTAAATTTCCTAAGGAAATTATAAGAGTTATGGAATAATCTCTAACACACGTTGTTGTAGATGCAAGGATTTTTATTAGAGTGAAGTAATCAAATTGACATTGTCATTGTATACTTATTTACATACTGCCAGGGTGTTCAAAGTGGTAGATATAAAACCTCCATTTTAACACATTTCAATTACCAACTAAATACTAATACCAAGCGCCTGAATCTACATACCTACATACATATATTATCACGACTTTCGTAAAATTAGGTAAGCCAAATCCTTTGCAACACGATTTTGTGTTTAACAAAACGTGTTGCGCCGACCCCAAGTAATTGGAATAAGAGCAGGGAGATGATGATGATCACGACTATATCCCTTGCGGGGTAGGCAGAGCGTAAGCAGCTGTAAACACGTTCATTTACACCACGTTTGACAAAAGTTTTAGAGTCATTTACAAGACTGTGTATCACCATAGTGACAGGTTGTAAGCCTGTCGCCTATAATACACATCAACTCTCAAATCCCTTAGTCGCTTCTTACGACACCCACGGGTTGATGGTACTCTAAGCCGGCACCACACGGCAAGGTCTGAAGGAGCGTCTGAATGTCAAGGTATGTAAAGGTCTTTGCTGAATCCATTCTGCCAACCCAAAAAAGGTTCAAGGTTCAAAAATATATAGCGTAATTTTTAATTCTTAGGGAAAGTTGTTCCTTATCACCAGCCGATCCTGAGTTTTCGCTATCGGTCACTTAGTAAAAATTCATATATCAAAAATTGCTATGAAAGTTTGTACAGGCGCTCTATGAAAATTCGTTCACAAAGATTTTGGGATGTACTTACTTGTTTACCTATTTTGCTATCTAGATTTCTTTTCTCAGTAAGTACCTTTGTCTGTCATTTGTTCAGTTTAACATAAAATTATAGGTTTTTTACAGGAATGGGATTTTTGCTTGACATATTTCTGCTATAGGTATCTACACCTACTTAAAACCTTAGCTTAAGTCCGGTATGGATGTGTTCCTTGTGCACTATACTATAAATTGTACTAGTGACCGATAGCGAAAAATCAGAACCAGCTGGTGATAACAAAAACTTTTTCCAAGGAACAAGGTCGAAATATGAAAAAATGTAGATAGGCACCTTCCATATTCCATAGTAACTCAAATCAGCTGATGGGCAAATTTGTACCTATGGGAAGTCAAAATATTTTTTCATATCTCGACCTATGTTCCTTGGGGAAATTTTACAGTAAACAAAAGTAGGAAAAGTAAAAGGAAAAGTAGTACCTACGTTCCTACAAATCGCACGGTCTATAGTTAAGTATAATAAAGTATCTGAAAAGTGTTGAAACAATAAAAAAAACCGGCCAGGAGCGTGTCAGACAGGCCCACATACCTATAGGGCCATACCATAACAGCCACAACAGTCCACTGCTGGACATGGGCCTCCCCCTATCGAGGGGTATTGCCATACTCACCACGCTTGGCAGGCGGATTGGCGAGCGCAGTGCATGATATTGCATTGACAGGGAACGCTGCTGCCCATTCCGTGGATAAGTATCCCTTAGTCGCTTTTTACGACACCCACGGGTAGAATTGGGGTGATGCTATTCTAAGCCGGCATCACACGGCAAGGGTTAGGGTTTCGTAGTCAACGTTTAAATATCAGGTTTTTCAGCGTTACAAACTTAATTTTGTTGCTGGTTTGTTAGCAGCCGTATGATGTGATGACCAACCGCAAAGAGAAAATCTCATTTTTTTCTGAATCTTTTAGGGGTACAGTATCCGTTATAGTTTTCATTGTAACTTCAGATTGTAAGCAATAATCCATATTTTTTTCAAATTTTTAGCATTTATACTTTAGAAGTCACAGCTGGAACAAATTATGGGTCAAAAACGCCCCTTTTAAAAGCAAATATGTATCTCGTGACGGAAACATTTTAGTGACTTTGTTTCAAAAAAACTTCACCTTAGTTTTAAAAGACCTATTCAACGATACCCTACTCAATACTATAAGAAAAAAAAAATATTGCCACTTTTATTTATCACTTGTATGGGAGGGGGTCCAAAAACATAATAATATAATTTTTTCTATTCTAATATAATACACCAAATTTCATGTCGATAGCTCTAAAACTGACGAAGATATGAGGGCGCGGTATACAGACAGACAGACAGACAGACAGACAGACAGACAGACAGACAGACAGACTTGAAGAAATGATAAGGTTTTCTAGTCGACTAAATAAATATTTTAATTATTTAATTGTACAACCCTACAACACAGCTCTCTGTACGTTAGTCGGGGAATTCTGGAAATTCAATGTATGGCGCCAGTTGAAGCACGCCTTTACAGCAATTTTTTTTTTTGCGATTAGATGCCTATAAGCATGTTGTTTGAAACCTTAAAAGCGGAGACCCTCCGCCCGTCCGCATCACCCCCATTTTCTTTGAAATGTGTCAAAAATTATAAACTTTCCGGATTTATGAGTTAACTATAATAGTTACAAAAAAAGTGTCAAAGGACAAAATATTCCGTATTAAATTTGCTACCTAAATGTAATACATTTTTTTATTGTAACTCTAATGCTTTTCAAGATAAAACGATTTATATAAAAAAAACTTTTCCTGGAAAATCTATGAATGGCGCCAGTTGAAGCACGCCTTTACAGCAATTTTTTTTTTGCGATTAGATACCTATAAGCATGTTGTTTGAAACCTTAAAAGCGGAGGCCAAGTCATTCTAGTTATTTTAAATATAAAAGTTATTTTTTAATTAGCGATATGATTACTTTAAGATGATGTCTGTTACCTAATTACGCAATAGCTTAAGATGAAAGTTCCCTGAAGTAGTCCTTGAATAAATCAATAACCGACTTGGCATCGCATGGATCTCACAACTTTTTACAGTAGACAAACTGAGAGGCGAGACTTGGTTCTTTTTACAAGTAAATGTTTTTGACGGGATCTCATTTCTTTTTGTAGATAGTCTTCCTCTTTCTCTTTTCTGGAACTACTGCTTGAGCCTCAACTGCAGATTTACTCAAAGCTCATCCGAAAAGTTAACTTTGTAATCCTATACATTTGTATAGATATACAAAGTTAATTATGCGGTTGCAACCGAATTTTCCGAATGTTATAGTTTTCTCTTTATTCATACACTAAATACATGTTATATTCTAAGTTTGAAGCTCCTCAGTCTGCTAGAAGTACCTTAGAATTTTGATGATCGGTCAGTCAGGCAGAAAATTAAGAAACTTTGACTAACTGTAGGTAACTTCTGAATATAAATTAGATGAAATTTGAAATGTATCGTGTCTATGCAGTGCTTGATAAGATATTTTGAAATGAGGGTTCTAAACTTATCGACAAGGGAGTTATGGGGGGGGTCGAAAATGGTCTGAACTGGTTCGAGAAAAGGATGGTACGGCCGTGCCGCTTTCAGCTCGACTTGGTGGGGGCACTGCCGTGCCCCGAGATAAGAAAAATTTGTAAGGCATTTAAAAAAAATCTACACGCTAGATTTTTTTTTTTCATTTCAAACAAACTTTTTAATTAATTGTGTGAACATCGTTTGACTGCCCCGACTGACGTTCCGCCGCGTAGACAGGATTTAATTACACGGCACGCACACTGACAACCAACCAATCACAGACAGCACCTTTTTTTGGCGCGTAATTTAAATTCATCGAAGTGTGTGTTTCTAGGACAAACAGGGTGCACTTTTTTCGTTTTGTTGTTTTTTTAGTTAAATGCAATTTTCTCGAAAACTAGCGTATAGATTTCTTTAAAAATTTGCCTAGTATGTACATGTTTATATTTTATTTGATCTGCCCCTAAAATATTTGCAGTGAATTTAATAGAACCTTATATAAGATTACCTATATTTATTTAAGTACCAACATAATTTTTAAATATGATCTCTCTCTCTCTTCGAGTGGGACACCGAGCCGGTCAACGACCCGATGAACCCTGGTGTCAGAGTTTTTCAACCGCCTACTGCAAAGTAGCAGGCCTCTGATATGGTTTTGTAACGACCGCCATCATAGACAGCAACTGGGACCGACGGCTTAACGTGCCCATCCGCAGGAACCATCTTGCTTTTCGGAAAATCAGGTGGTGCAGCCTGCAATATCCTAACCGGACTGGGAAAAAAATCAAAAAGTGATAAATATCAACTTTCTGAGCGACCCCACCGGGAATGGAACCCGGAATCTTCTGCGTGGTAGGCAGTCATACTAACCACTGCACCATATCGGCAGTCGTGTCGTTAAATACGATGAAAATTCTTGAAAATTTATTGTTTTTATTGTACTATTGTCATTTTGGTAATTAATGGATGATTGATTATTTATTTCATATCTATATCTATACATCTAATAAAATCGTAACTGGTCGGGGTAACAGGAACCTCTTATAGATTTCAGAAAACACCTCTATACCGCGTTTTAGAAAACCTCATCTCCATAGAAAAGCGACATCTATTGAAAAATATTTTACCCTAAATCATTTGTTCGCGATAATCTTCGAAAATATAGTACGTGTGTACATTAGACTCTTTGTGGTGTGTAGCTACTAGCCCTGGTTAACACCTAGGATACTTTTTACCGCGGGAAAAACGCTTATTCCTACGTGAAATACGATTAAAATATTGTTCTGTGGCTGTCAAAAAGGAGAAACCTCTTTTCAAAACCTCTATATTTTTTATTGTTTTTGATTCAAATTGAAAAGACATCAGTTTTGACGTTCATTGCCAAACACCAGTTTTATTTACATGTCTTCAGTGAGAGTATAGTATTCTTTGCATGTCTTTATTTGATAAAAATATCGTATTGAAATACTTTGTTATGCAACAATAAATCCTAAATGTAAGTAAATTACACTCATTTATTAGAATAAGGCGCATGTGGATTGGCGAGAGCTGTGCAATATTTTACATGCACGCTGCTCCCCACTCCCTGGATGAAATTATCCGATTTTACGACAATCTGAATAGAATTTGGGATGATACCACTAATAAGCATCACACAGTTTATGATTATTTGCCATAACCCTATCAGCCACAACAGTCCGCCGCTGGACATGAGCCACCACACTTCGCTTGCAGCGCAGTTCAAGATGTTGCATTACAAGGAACGTTGCTGCCCGTTCTTTAGTTGCTTTTTACGACACTAACAGGTAGAATGGGGGCGATGCTATTCTATACAGGCATCACACGACACAATAATTTATTATTTTTATGTGTACCTTTTTACTTTTTTTTTATGTGTACCTATCTTAAGATTATCTCTCTTTTTCAGAGAAATTCTTCCCTGTCTCATGGGCCTTACTTAGCCAAGTAAGGAGAGGCCATTGTAAGACTCAGTAGTCACGGAGGTAAATTCAAATTTCAAATTCAAATTCAATAATTTATTTCTTAGTAGGAATTTACAAGATTCTCTTTAAGAAAGTCACATTCTAATTCAAACTTAAAAAAGAGAAAATTTCTAATGCAAAATTTTCTATTTTTTATAACAATTTGTGTTCCTACTCTAAACGCGGCACGGGCGGGATAAAAAAAATAAAAATAAAGGCACTGCCTCGGGGCTGGCCAGGCTAACCACACAGCATGTAACTTTATGCCTCAGTGATTGACAAGTAAATGGAATTACATTCTGTCAATATTTTAAAAAGGTGTTCCATACGTATAGTTAGCCGGACCCCCTGGACAGGAAAACCCCCCAAAAACCTGCCCAGAAGTGCACCTATTCTAAAGTTGACAATATTTTAGGCCCTATGCTACCCTATCTAAGCTAGAAAATAAATTAATAGTATAATAGTAATAGCCAAAAACGGCTCAACAAAATAAAAATAATATTACAGTAGATTATTCTAACTGTTTCGTCTTTAAAATAAAGGTACTTTAAATATACGAGCAATAAAATAACATAACAAAAAGTAAATTTACAGTAAATGTAAAAATACATGTCAAAAATTTAAGAATAATAAGTATGAAATGTCAAATTTAACCACTATACATGTCAATTTACATATCATAAAAGTTTAACCACTAAAATATAATGTCATGTTTATTTTTAAATAATGCCTATCTCTTGCATTGTGTTGGAGCAACTGTTGCTACTAACCAGACATCTTTGTCTTTCAGATAATGTTCAGTCTTGTAATACGCTTTCAAACATAAAGTATTCTTTATTTTAATTTTAAATTGCCTATCATTTAACTTTAAAATTTCCTCTGAATTTTATTATAGTAGCGTACACAGTTACCCATATATGATTTACTGATCTTACTTAATCTAGTTTGTGGCGGTACAATTTTATTTTTATTTCTTGTATTACGACAATGAATATCAGAGTTTCTTAAATAGGAACTGGAATTCTTACGTACATACATTATATTGTCAAATATGTACTGCGAAGGAAGCGTAAGAATGCCAATTTCCTTAAACAATTCTCGTAGGGATTCATGACTTCGCAGTTTATATATTGCTCTTATAGCCCTTTTTTGTAACACAAAGATAGTTTCAATGTTAGCGGCTTGCCCCCATAACAATAATCCGTAGGACATTATGCTGTGAAAGTAACTAAAATACACAAGCCTGGCTGTAGCAACATCGGTCAATTGTCGAATTTTTCGAACAGCGTATGCCGCTGAGCTAAGTTTACTAGCCAGTGCTAGTATATGTGGATCCCATTGAACGGTTGCGTCGAGTGTAATCCCTAAGAAAACTGTTTCAGTTACATAATTAAGCTTTTCATTATTTAGAACAACATCGTGTTTAATACTTTTACATTAGGCAAAGAGAATTTAATACATTTAGTTTTTAGAATTCAGCACTAAATTGTTTGACGTAAACCATTTATGAACCTGATCAAGTGCGCCATTTACTTCGTCAATATTTACAGCTTTTCTATCCACTTTAAATATTAAAGAAGTATCATCAGCAAAAGCACTATCTTGGCTAGATTCTGTACCATGAACGGCAAGTCGTTTATGTATACTAAAAATAGAAACGGCCCCAAAATTGATCCTTGCGGTACACCAATTCTGACGGCAGATCCTATCGACTTCACACCATTTATCTGCACTGTCTGCGTCCTATCTCCGAGATAAGATTGAACTAAATCAAGCGCTTTTCCTCTTATACCATAATGGTCCAGTTTCAGCAACAGTGTCTCATGATCAACGCAATCAAATGCCTTGGACAAATCGCAGAACACCCCTATGACATCCTGCGACTCCTCCCAAGCACCGTAAATAAGTTGTAGGAGGTTAACAGCAGCGTCGGTTGTCGAGCGCCCTTTCGTAAAACCGAATTGTTGATCATGTAGTAATTTATTTAAGTTGAAATGTAGGAGCATTTGATTAAGTACAATTTTCTCAAAACTTTACTCAAAACTGGTAGTACAGATACTGGCCTAAAGTTACTGGGATCCGTTTTATCTCCTGCTTTAAAAGAGGTATTACTTTACTGTGCTTCATGAGATCAGGAAATACGCCATGATCAATGCAAGCATTAAATATACAGGCTAAGTATGGTGCTAATGTATCAATTAAAGAACTACATAGTCTTACTGACATGCCCCATAAATCCTCTGTAGTTTTTACTTTTATATCTTTAAAAGTTTTTAATATTACGTTCGCATTAATGTGCCTAAACTCAAATATATTAACACAAGTCTGAACATTGTTTTTAAGAAGATTTGACGCGATGATTGGCGAAGAGTTAAGTGACTCAGTAGTTTTGAATGGGATGTTACTGAAAAAAGTTTCAAACTCATTAGCTACATCAGCGTCTGCAGTAACAATGCCCTGACCAGTCATCAAAGAATGAGATTTTTCAATTGGTTTGTTTCGACCAGTCTCTGAATTGACAACTTTCCAAACAGTTTTAATAACATTTTCAGCAGAGTATATTTTATTTTTGGTGAAAATTGCTTTAGCTTGTATGCAAACATTTTTGAATATCTTAGAATATTTTTAACATGTTCAACAAAAGTTACACTATGATTATAAGACTTTTCGTCATACAGCTCAAATAACTTATTCCTACTTGTTCGAATCCCTACAGTTGCCCAGTCGCTGAATTTAAATTTAGGATTAATTGTTAATTTCTTTACCTTGAATTTGTCTTCAAATTCATCACGTATCGTTATAAAAGCTTTGAATAAAAGTTATTTGGATTGTTAGTATCATAGTCTAGAACTGGTAGTTTTTCTGATAGTGCAGTATGGAGTTTGTCTACTTGGTTGGAGCTTATAATTCTTTTACTAATAACAATCTTTTCAACTTTAGGACGACATGGAAAAAGCACAGATTGTCCATTGTGGTCTGATTTACAACAATTTACTATTTCTTGGTCTGAATAGTCACAATCACAGTAGATATTGTCTAAACAAGATGCTGTGGTTGCAGTTATTCGAGTAGGTTCTTTAAATATGTTGTTTAGGTTAAATGACTTAAACAAACTGATAAATCGACTTCTAAAAGCAACATTTTCTAATAAATTTATATTGAAATCTCCACACACAATATGAAATTTATTCTTTGATTTTAATAATATCTTTAAAACATCTTCCATAATTAGTTCAAAACTCTCATAGTTACTATTTTTAGGGGGTCTGTATACGCACACTATAATATGTTTCTCCAACTCAATGCATGACAGTTCACACACACATTCAACCGAAAGTCCAACAATATCTTTTCGCTCTTTAGCTTTGATATTTTTATTAACAAGAATAAAAGTGCCTCCGCGAATAGTGGACTTTCGATTGAAGGCACTGACTATTTCATAATTTTCGTAATTTATGAGCATCTCATAGTCCTTCAACCAGTGTTCCGAAACGCATAAAATATCACATTTTCTTGACTCCAGGAACAACTCAATCTCAAGCTCCTTGCCAGGAAAGCCCTGAATATTCTGATGAATAATACTAAGCGGCTTTCCTTTGTCTCATTGTTTAGTTTAAATGTTGAGATTTATTGTTCCTGGATGCAAGAGGCCTAAGTCTAGAATGATCTGGTGTACAATGTGTAACCGGGTCAGAAATGTTCATAGCTAACAAATTAGCTAAAAGTTTGCGGTAATAAAGAGATAAGTACATTGTACTGTTTGTCAATATAAAATTATCAAATAGATTAATGTCAACTGTATATAAGTTGTCACTATGACTACATGTCAATTTATATAACATAGTATTAAAATTAAATATTCTACTATTATATTCAACTTGTCCCTTAATATAAGGTAATGTGCCTATAATACAGTTACGGACATTTAGGGTGGCACAAGAATTAATAAAATTAGTCAAGGCTCGCTTGTCGACACCGCTACTGTGACTTAATAATAGCACCACTGTAGTGTTTTCAGAGAAGTTATAGTTTAACATTCTATTAGTAATTTGTTCAAACGAGGCCTGGGGTAAACAAACATTTTCAACAACCTGATTAAGTTGATTGTGCAGTAAGTAACCTAAACCTTTTCCTATTCTGTCACTAAAGATGACCGTCTTAGCGAGATTAGTGTCCACGGGTTTGGGCAGCTGCGGTAGTCAAGAGCTTCCTGGCAACGCGACACGTATTGAGTATTGCGGCTTTTTGTGAAGTGTGATAAAGGTGAGGATGGATTTTTAAATTTTTTTGGCTGTTATGTAGAGTTTTAGGAATAATACCAGTAGAGGATAATACAATTGGTACAATGTGAACCGTTTGAGCTCTCCACTGGGTTCTAATTTCGATTATGTGCAAATCGACTACGGAAATATGAATTAGCGTAAGGGACAAAATGCAATTTTTCAGTAGAGCCAAAAAACGATTGCAATTTTTTTAAATTCTTTATATCTTTTTTGTTTCTTGTCCGATCCAAATGACTTCTATGGCAAAATTCCTTAGAATTTTGAGTTCTTTATGCTAAATCTATTATCATCTGGAATATCCCTGTAGTTTAGGAATTGGCATGTCCCTTACGTTAATTTTTTCTGCTAAAATGTCCGAAAATTTTGAAAAAAATTAATGTAAGGTACATTTCATCATCGAACACGAGTTAAATTTGCAGTGAAGGACACCGTGTCTATTGGTTTTCATGATAAGTTTGCCCCAAAACTTTATTATAACCAATTGTTTTCAAATGAAATCCACTTAGAAATGCGTCTCTGACACGATGTAGTATAACAAACAACATAAAAATCTTCTAATGTGGGTCAATGTCATTATCTTTACTTAATTGTGAGAAATATAAGAATAAAAAGCGTTAGAAAACTTTTTAAACGATAAAAAATAACGTCTTTAGCAAAAAAAAAAAACAAACAGCAACTTTTTATTTACTCTTTGACAGTGTAATACATCTTCATAATTTAAACTACGTTGAAATTTTTGTTAATCAAACAAAATTTTAGTAAGTTAATAAAAAGAATACAAGGTTTGACCGTAATAATTAGAATTATATAACAAATTAAGTACTAGTGGACGCACAAAACATGAAGGCTTAAATTTTTTATGATAACGATTGGTGACTACTCTCGAGAACAGCTTATAGACGTGGTCCAGAAGTAAAATCGACCTTATAGTTTCTGGGGAACGTTTCTTACTGAGAAACTTTTCGTCTCTTTTCGTGGAGAGGTAACCACGCTTCGAAGGTTTTGCCACTAGTTAATACCGAGTTGAACAGCCATTTCATGACACCAGCCTTAAGCAGCACAGGGCCTACTCTTCCGAGAAGCCTTTGTATTCTTAAGCTGTCTAAGAGTAAGGTGGTGGAAGAAAACAATGGAGTCTCTCACGTTAGATAGAGGTCTGGGTGCATGCGACGCATGAGACTTCCATAGAAATCCTCGACTACAGCAAGAATCTCTCGACGGTTTTACCATTTGAAGAATTTAGATGACTCATTTTCAGTACCTTGCTATGATCCCCGATTTGCTCGATCGTGACATAATATAAGGTGTAAAAAAATCAACTGCAAATATTTTGAGGGGTGAACCAGCCCATGAAACTGAACAACTTTCCCCAAGGAACATAGGTTGAAATATCGAAAAAATTTTTGGACCTTCCATACAAACTGACTCTAAAAAAATATTTGCAGTTGATTTTTTTACATCCTGTATAAGAGTCGAGTATACTATTTCAGCTTCTCAGCACGCCAATTTATGTATTAATTTTTTAAGTATTCTAATAATTTATAATGTTTTTGTAATAAAAAGAAAACATTTTAACGAACAAAACGACAAATTCTGTTTTGCGAAATATTGTATGGTTATTAACATACTTTTCAAATATAATCCTTAATATTTAAAAATATTAATATCACAATATGAACATGTTTTAGTCACCCAAACATAGTGACACCGAATTCAACAAGCAATTTTTCAATGGTCATCGAACACTTCTGATACTACTCTAGATTTTAGCGGTTTGCCTGTAAGTGGCGTGAAGATTAGTGCGTTTTCTTTTTGCGGACAATACTTTATTTGTGTTCATTATAGTAACGGCCAGAAATTTTAAATTTTCATTGATTTTGTATGGAAGATTGAATAAATGAAAGCAATAAAAATGAGATAGCATGGTTTTTATGTTACTAACCATTCATTTTGTTGTTTATGTTTAATTAATTGACATAACGCGTGTCTTTGTAAATTTTTATTGAAAAAAATAAGTAAACTAAGTATATTTTAATAATTAAATAGCCTCAAAACTTTGAAAAAACTATGTCTTTTGATGCAATTTTACCTCATTTTTGGTCAAGAAATGTACGTTACATTAACATTTTTCAAAATATTTGATAATGTCATGTACGTTACTTTAACTTCTTTCCAAAATATTTGTTACTTTGTCCCTTACATTAATTTCTTTTTTTTGGTCGATTTTACAAAATAAGTGCTCACACAGATATTCTGAAGTCTCATAAAAAAAAATGCGAGGAATTTGATTTGCGGGCAGTGTAAGATAATAGTGTAATTGTTATTTTGGTTTCCTACCTCATTATTAAAGTTTGTTTGCCTGCGTAAGGGCCAATGTTTATTTTGGAAATTAATGTAAGATGCTTAACGGACATAAAAACTTGTATTTGTAATAGTGTAAGGAACATCAATTGGCCGATATGATGAAAAATTTAACGTATGGGACGTACATCATTTTTTATGTCCTTAACAGTACTTTTTACTCCTGATTTTTAAACTTTTGCTCACTTTTTTTTTAAGGTAAGCGACATTTTTTTCAAGATATCAAGAAGTTATATATACCATTCGACAGAGCTCGAAATTCTGAATCCAATGATATATATAACTCAAAATCGCCAAAATGTCCCTTACGCTAATTCATATTTCCGTAGTCGAAATACGAAGCATGAATTTGCTGCTGCCCGTTCTTTAGTTGCTTTTTACGACACTAGCAGGTAGAATGGGGGTGATGCTATTCTATACAGGCATCACACGACACAATAATTTATTATTTTTATGTGTACCTATCTTAAGATTATCTCTCTTTTTCAGAGGAATTCTTCCCTGTCTCATGGGCCTTAGCCAAGTAAGGAGAGGCCATTGTAAGACTCAGTAGTCACGGAGGTAGTCAAGAGCTTCCTGGCAATGCGACACGTATTGAGTATTGCGGCTTTTTGTGAAGTGTAATAAAGGTGAGGATAGATTTTTAAGATTTTTTGGCTGTTATGTAGAGTTTTAGGAATAATACCAGTAGAGGATAATACTATTGGTACAATGTGAACCGTTTGAGCTCTCCATTGGGTTCTATTTTCGATTATGTCACAGATTATGTGCAAATACGAAGCACGAATTTGCTGCTGCCCGTTCTTTAGTTGCTTTTTACATCACCAACAGGTAGAATGGGGGTGATGCTATTCTATATAGGCATCATAATAAATAATAATAACACAAGCTCAAAGACTATGTAGAACCTAACGAGTACTGGACGCGTCTTCGATGTAGAGGAACCTAGCCTGTGGCAGGCTTGCAGATCGGAACTGGTAATTTCGGACAGCTGCATTTTGTCACCTATTACTTTTGCAATAATCTCAGTTAACCTTGCATCCTTGGTTTCAGCGACCCCATGGAACAAGAGGACCTTTCTTCTCAGGAGCAGGAGAAGCAGTGGCATTCTTGAGGTGGATCTCAAACTGTCCCATGTGGAGTAGAGACTCCCATGAGAGTAGAGGTCAAACTCCAAATATAATGAGAAGTGGTTGCAGTGTTGAAATTCTTAATTACGGATAGTGATGATAAGCCACTTAATTACTTAGTGCTTTAATAATGTAAATACAAACGCAGTAAGTTTTATTTATTGATTAAAATTTGTAGAACTAAATAGTGAGTATTATTGTCACGACTATTTATCTTTTGTGATTCATATTTCGTAGTGTAGCATAACTTTTTTGTTAGTGTAGTAAGTAATTACTTTCTGTTTATTTTATTTCGGTATTTTAAAATGGAGTTGTACTAATTATATTGGTAATCCGGTTGCGTATACCTACTCGACAACCCCAAACAGAAGAACATGGCGCAGAAAAATTTGGAGAGCAGACCCCACCCCACCTTATGTGAGGCGGTGCAAAGAAGTCATTCTACCTGTAGTGTGAGTGAACCGATGGGAGGCTCAAACGAACGAAACGTCCGTTTCATCTGCCGTAGATCGTGCATGCATCTATCACTTCAAAACTTAGCGATGTATTTTGATGTTTAGAATGGTTGCACACAAAAATGTCTTGATCAACATCGATGATAGATAAGTTATGATAACTTTTATTAGCTCTTGACTGTTGGCACACAAGCATCCCTTGGCGAGACGAAGTTCGCGGGCACCAGCTAGTAATAAAATAAAAACCTTATACAAAATGGTTAGCGATGTTTTCTTATAAGAATTCTGCTTTCGTTGGTTTGAAAGTGGCGTATAAATGTGTTTAGACACACGTAGCCGCCGCCGCATCCCGGTATAGGTATTCTATTTCGTGTACTACCATTTATTCAAGTTTACCTATCTAGAAGACAAACAAACTATTCAAATGCAAATTTTAACTCCCAATTACCATGGCGAAATTGGCGAATAATTTATTTGTCTCATTCATAATTTTTTGACGTGTTTTTCCTCCATTTGTGCATTAATTATAGGTGCCTAGACACAGGGATATAATTACTAGCTAGACCTGCGGCTTCGCCCGCGTACTCGTAGAAAATGCAACCCACTCTAAAATTCGATACTTATACATAAAAAATATCGTTCGCGTTCCCATTCCCGTGACCACTACCATTTCCCGTTCCCTATACCGTTCCCTATCCCGTTCCTTATCCCGTTCCCTATCACGATCCCTATCCTATTCCCTATCACGATGCAGCGCACGCCCTTAGGGAATGGGAATAGGAACGGCAAGGGAAATCGGATCGCGAACGTTAATAGGTAACGGTAAGTAATTAAAAAAAAATTGAACAAAACAGTTTATGCAGAAATGTAGGTACTAATTCGTTTTTGAATAGGACACCATAGGACAAACTAGTATATCCTAGTCTAAACCGGTATGTCCAATTGCATATAGGCAGTGGCGTATTTAGAGATTTTGCGCCCCGAAGACGAAGGTTTTAGCGCCCCCCTGACTGATGGCATATTTAGAACTATGACGCCTTGCGGTAAACAAAAATTATTGTAAAATGGTATTTTTAGTATATGTTAAAAATAAAAAATACTAGATTGGCAGACCCCATCATCAGATGGGAATAATCTTTGCCAAGAAGATAGAGATGCAAGCAACATTATATAAGGAAGAGCAAGTATCGTCAATATTCCCCTCTTGTTCATAATATCATGCACTTTGATATGGCCGAGACACTAGATAACACGTATTGCGAGTGAAGCAAGCTTGACATTTTGTATAATAATTGACGGGGAGATGCAAGCAGTACTAAAAGAGTTCAAGAGGGGCGCTACAACGGCGTATGTATTGCGAGCAAACTGAGCTAGACATTACATTAAATATATAAGGAGCTATTAAATTCAGTACAAATATTTTCAGGGTGTGTTCTAGTCGTAAAACTGGCAAAAATTTCCCCAAGAAACATAGGTCGACATACCTATGAAAAAAAGGTACATTTTGTATGGGAGGCCCAATTATTTTCTCATATGGCGACCTATGTTCCTCGATTCCACGAGTAGAACACGCCCTGAAAATATTTGCACTGATTTAATATGACCTTATGGAGAAAGGCGGGACCTAGCTTCAGAAGCGTTCCAGAATTGAGTTCGGTTCCTTTGCTTTTGGCTTGCGACGCCCCCTAGTCCTTGCGACCCGGGGCACGTGCTCTCGTGCCCCTATGGCAAATACGTCCCTGCTGCGAAAATAACTAGTTTTGCCTAGAAAAATTACGAGTTGTTTATCCTAAAATCGTAACATATCTATCTACCTACCTACATAGTAAAGAGCTACTTTTCTTTTGTAGTTACCGTAAAAAATCTCTACAATTGAAAAAAATTAGACATCCATTCAACCTTCACTAATTCAACGATAAAAATATATGTGTCCGTTAGTTAAGTAGGTAAACAACTTTTGTATATATAAAGCGAATTGTTATATGTAATCTGCACATCTTCATCCTCTCTACAAAATGAAGTTCGCTATTGTCCTCCTTGCTCTGGTAAGTACCTCGAAAAATATCTAATTTTTTTTAAATTCTAGGTAAAAAAAAATGGAATTATTTAACGACGAAAATAAAAATTTTGACCTGCCCTATAAAACTAGCATGGCTGGTAGAGTCTGGCCAGCGAGTCTCTGGACACGGAAATGGCGCCAATTTTAAAAATCTTTCGCATGTCAACACTGAAAAACTACAATAAATCAATTTTGATACTTGCTATTTTTTTGTTTTCTGCTCTTCAGTTTGTGTTTACCTTGCCTACCGGTATGTATGTATGATGTATCTACCGGGAGTAACAGAAAGGATATAACAAGCCGAAAGGAGGTCAAGGTAATCATGAAACTGAACAACTTTCCCCATGGAACATGGGACGAAATATGAAAAAAAATTTGGACCTCTCAGAGTAAATCAATCAGCTGATCTGCGATTTTGTATGGGAGGTCCAAATATTTTTTTCATATATCGACCCATGTTTCATGGGGAAAGTTGTTCAGTTTCATGAGTACCTTGACCTCCTTTCGGCTTGTTATACCCTTTCTGTTACTCCCGGTAGATACATCATACATACATACCGGTAGGCAAGGTAAACACACACTAAAGAGCAGAAAACAAAATAATAGTAAGTATCAAAATTGTTTTATTGTAGTTTTTCAGTGTTAACATGTTGCCATTTGAAATATTTGAATTATTTGACGTCCAAAGACTCGCTAGCCAGACTCTAGGTGTATTTGTGTGGGAGCTTTTTTTTTTATTAATACTTCAATCTATGTTCCTTAAGGATAGTTGTTCAGTTTGTGTTGTGTCTTAAAATATCTTCTTTAAATTACTTACCCTCTTCCATCCTTCTTCGTCTCTAAATCAAACTCTCGCGATTAATGCGATTTCTATGGGTATTCATTCCTGTACCTAAAAACATCCCACCAAAAACATGATAATGTCAAATGGTGGCAAGACGTCAGCCAATGGCCATAGCCTAAAGTCCTTGCCATAGCCTTGGACCTTCAGGGACATATATAAAAGAGATCTGTGGACAAATCAACCTTGTCCAAGGCCATAGCCTATATGATTTAGAAGTATATTTGGCTCTACTTGAGATCTACCTATCGGAGACCAGCGCGCACTCAGTCCTAAAACACGGTATCCGAAGTGTTTCCTTTGATCGCTATATCGCTGTATATACAAATTTCAAACATATCCGGACGGACTAGTCAGTCCCATGGTCACAACACCTGACCAGGCGGTAAGCCTACCCTTTCCCTTCTCCTCTATCGTCATCTATCACTCCTGATCACTCCTCTTATAAACTATACCTGATTCGCCTATTTTGTTTTTCGCAGGTAGCGTCTGGCAGTTGCAGACCCCAACTGTTCAGCAAGTTGGGTGGATCCGTCGGCGGATTCATTGGCAGCTCTATTGGAAAGACATTAGGTATGTAGGTAAATGGTAGAGACGGGTATTTAACGGATGCGATAATACTTAAATCGCAGCAGCAGACGTCACGTATGATCGCCACGTTGCATTTTCATTAAAAAATAATAGATCATGCCACCACAGTCGTCTCATACGAAACTCACGGATAGAAATGAGGTGAAGTCACTCTTAGTGGGCATTACACGGAGTGGACAATACATCGAAATATACTTGGTGAAGACCAAAAATAAATAAATATGTAAACCGAAACTACACAGGACAGAGAAAAATGGAAAAAGCAGACAAGGAGAGCCGACGCCAAATGATGGGGCAAAGAGTAGAAGAAGAAGATAGTAAAATGCATGGCATAACTAATTTTAATAAAATTCTTATTACAGATGGAGTTGGCAACATTGCAAACGGTGCTCTTTCAGGCGTTGAAAGCGTAGTAGGCGGTGCTGTGAAAGGAGCAGGAAGCATAGCGGGCGGCGTTGCACAGGGTGTAGGAAGCATTGCCAACGGAGTTGCACAAGGTGTAGGAAACGTTGCAAGCGGCGCTGCAGCAGGAGCTGGCAAAGTAGTCGGTAAGTTAACAAAGTTTTTTTCATTATGTAGTCAGTTTTACACTTAACTAGTAATGCAGCATTTTAAATGGGCCACCACAAGAAAACACATCTTTTACCTACATAATATGGAAAAGGTGCAAAAAGAATGTCTTCCCTTTTTATTCAACAAAGAGTACGGGTATATCTATTCTTTTACCCAACCACGAATCTACTGTTCATTTATTTACAACTTTCACGCTTGGTACACATTATTATGTTTGTATCGGGTATACCCGACCCGGGTCTAGAGTTTCAAGGGGAGAGCTAATTACAGCTGAGCTTGGTTTAAAAATGATTTTTGTTTAAAATATACATGTACTTATTACAGGTGCTGTAAACGGTGTAGCTAAAGACGCCCTTCAAGATGTAAACCAGGTTGTTGGTAAGTTCACAAAACTTATAAACCCTTACTAGTAAAATATTGTACTTAGCAAAATTTTATGAATTTCTAAAAATCCTTCCTTATTGGATGCTAACGTTGTTAAAAGTATGCGTATTCCGAAATTCAATCTTATGGCTCCAATCCAAGGGCTTGGCTCTTAGACAATGCATATTTTTTATTGGCCCGTCGAGTGATGAATTTTTTAAAACTTGTAAATAAAATACCTGCTTAAAGTGTGCTATACATAACAATTAGATGTGCTAGAATTTTAAGGGAAGAGCTAATTTTATTTAATATTTATTTGTGGCTTTCACAGGTGCTGTGAACGGTGTAGCCAAAGACGCTCTGCAAAATGTAGGAAACCTAGCCAATGGCGCCGTACAAGGAGTAGGCAAGGTCGTTGGTAAGTCTACAAAACTTATTTAACTAGTCATTTTTATGCAAAACAGGTAAAAGAGTGTACCCACCCAGTAAAATGAATTCGGAATAATTACAATAATAAAATAGAATAGAAATAGAATGGACAGTGTGGTGTGGGGCCACCATGAGAAAACTACCTAGGTACTACTGCTAGAAAAGGATCAAGAAGTCATTCTTCACTCTTTATTAAAAAAAAAGAACGGACATATCAGATCCTAAGTATCTTCAGGGCATTTGTTTAAAACTTAGTAAACGATGTTCATCGTGGTTGAATGAATTATGAATATTAAATTTATCTTCAGCACATTAAAATAAAACCTCGATTTAAAATTAGTTTTGTACTTATTACAGATGGTGTAGAAGATGTAGCAAGCGACGCTCTGAAAAATGTAGGAGACTTAGCGAATGGTGCTGTACAAGGAGTAGGCAAGGTCGTTGGTAAGTCTACAAAACTTATTGAAATTATTTATGCTAAACAAGTAAAAGAGTGTACCCACCCATTAAAATTGAATTCGGAATAATTGAAGTGTGGTGTGGGAGAGCATACCGTGAGAAAACATACCTATTATCTACTTCTGGATAAGGTGTAAAAACGCCTTCTTTGCTTTTTATTCAAAGAAAGAGTACCTAAGGACATATCTGATCCAAAGTATCTTCCGGGCATTTTTTCATAACTTGGTAATCGATATACCTACATCGTGGTTGAATGAATATGAATATTAAATAATTTTTAGCACATTATAATAAGAGCTTGATTTAAAATTGTATTTGTACTTATTACAGGTGATGTAAAAGATGTAGCAGGCGACGCTCTGCAAAATGTAGGAAAGTTAGCAAATGGCGCAGTGGCAGGAGTAGGCAAAGTAGTTGGTAAGTGTGTAAAATAATGTACCTAGTAAAATAGAATCTGATGCAATCGTGTAGGGCCCCCTTGAGACAAATGTTTCTTATGTGAATGTTCTGTCTTGATGTTCAAGAAAGTGTATGAGGCTAATTAAAACTATCTATGTACTAAGCAAAGGTAAACCTTTCACGCTTCGTATACGCCAGGTGGTGTACCGAGATCAAACGATTTGCTTCGCCTCACCATCTGGTAAAATACTTGTAAAAATATTTTTTTTATTTTACTTATTACAGGTGATGTAACCAATGCAGCAGGTGGTGCTGTCAAACAAGTAGGAGACTTAGCTAGCGGTGCTGTCAAACAAGTAGGAGACGTAACAAGCGACGTTGTGCAAAAAGTAGGAGACGGAGTGAGCGGAGCTGTCAAAGGAGTAGGAGACTTGGCTAGCGGAGTTGTGTCACAAGTAGGAGATGTAGCAGATGGCGCAGTCAAACAAGTTGGCAACGTAGTTGGTGAGTTTTCAAAGCTTTTAAACTACAACACAGTTGTTTTCCGCAAAACTGGTGAAAGAGCGTACCTAGTAAAATTGACAATGAGAAAAAAAGCAATGACTCCTGCTCACGTGTTTTCCGTAATATATACCAAATATAAAACAAAACACTAAACTTCGATAAATAATGAGGCGATATCATAGAAATGTGAATTAAAAAAGCCCCAAAATATACAACGATGTTTACTGTTTTGTTTGGTATATTGGATGCTGTTGTTAGTTCAAAAACGCTTCACAAAAAAGTTAGATAACGTAATGTATTTGAAAAATGATTACGTTGCGGAGGATTAAGCAATGTCGATGCATGACAGACAGACGACAGATAGATAGAGAAACGCAAAATGAGACTTAATTTCTTAAACTATTTATGTATTTCTACTTATTACAGGTGCTGTATCCGACGGTGTAAGCGGAGCTGTGCAAGGCGCAGGAAACTTGGCCAAAGGCGCCGCAAGCGGAGCTTTGAACGGATTGGGCGATGCAGTCGGTAAGTTTACAAAACTACATACTCGTACATATATGGTGACAGGAGGTAATGCTAGTTGAAGGTTGTTGTCGGAATAAAGGTAGCTACTCACCTGACCGGGTGTTGTGGCCCATATCTTTGGTTATGTGTCTATTTGGAATGTATTTGTTTCTTATTTCTACCTTCTTTCGCAGCTAATGGCGCCAAGGCAGCAGACCAAATTCTTGGGGACAAAATTGGTAAGTCTGCCTGTTTAGATATTATTTGATTGTATTTTCTCCTTGTTCTTCAAATCTAAGGGTCAAACTTTCAATATTCCCTCTTCTCTGCTAACGCCTTAATCGTAACTTTATCTGGGTAAAGTAAGTGCGTCTAAGCCTACCTAGGCCTTTCTTTCTCCAAAGATGTTCTTTATGAAGTTCTCGTATCATAGTAAGCGGTCAAATATCTTCCCTGATCTGTATTCTTTATATTTTTGTTATTTTTCTAATTTAGTTTTATTCTAATTTGCAATGGTGATATTGTTAAAGATTCTTTTGTTTGTGTTTTCAGATGCTGCAAATGACGTATCTGCCAGCCTCAAATCTTTAGCTTCTGGTGGTAAGTATTTCTGATTTATTTAAAGGGTTAAACTTAATAAGGTACACTCATGGTATCACTCTTCTACTCACAAAACTGTAAAAAATTTATCCATATATTCCATATTTCGAAAATGTTTATCTTTTAGTATGTAGAACACTCCCTTAAATATTTTACATTTATTTAAAGGTAACCATAATGAGCGATTTTTGGAGAAACTTATCCGTGAGATGGCGTTTTACGCCTCCATACTCTTAAAATTTTGCTGTCAAATTTTTACACTTATTCCGTTTGAGTCTATGGCAGGGTACAACGCCATCTTGCGGAATAATTTCTAATTTGTTCTGTTTATCCATATTAAATTAAAATTGTTCCAACTTGTTTACATTTTACTATTTTTTTTTGCAGATGTTTCTGGAGCTATTTCGAATGTCGGCGGTGCTGTTAAGGGAGGTTTGTATTTATTTTATAGTTAAAATCTCAAAGCATTCCTTCTGAATTCCTTTACAAAGGTTCCTGAGTCGCAGTAGACAAAATAAAGTTACTTACAGTACCGCCGTTTGAATTGGAATTTGACAGCTGTCAGAATAATGCAAATGCTATATTCATAGCATAGGTCTAGTTTTTTTTATGACATGTCTTCTACTATGGGCTTGATAGTTTTCAAATATAGCCTATTCGAACGGCCGTACTTTAGGTACAAGAAAAGATGGCGCCGCCGCTCTCCTATACTAAGTTATTTTGACATTTTAACCTTATTTAATTATTTATTTTTACCCTTATTTACTAATAATAATAATGAATAATATTAAATTATCTTGTTCATTTCTATATTTTAATAAAATTACGTTGTTTAATAATCAGTAATATTAATTTATCTTGTTTTTTACAGTGATCGCTGGTGACGTCGCTGGTACCAAAACCCTTTTAGGACAGTGAAAAGTTCACAATTGGACATGAGCCTCCCTCTATTTGTTAATTAAAACATAAATGAATTTATACTTATTGTAAATAAATTTATTCTATGCAAGCATAACATTGAGCTTTTATTTTTGACTGACAGCGTTCTTTAATCTGGGGGCACGGTAGTGTCTCCACCAAGACGAGCCAAGCGATACGGGAGGGCAATACCTACCTTTTATCGAAGTGCTTCGTTGTTTTTTTGTACAATCATAACTTTAGTTCTTGTCGATATACCAGATTGATCAAACTCTCAGGATAACATGTTGATAGTAACCTTATCAAAAATGAAAAGTTTTACTTACAGCTTTAATTACTTCTGATTTTATGGTTATCTAAGCCGATTTCGTAACTTACTAATTACACACTCACTGATGATCATTAAAATGTTCGGGTACTTCCTTAAGTGCTAGAAAACCGAAATTTGGCGTGTATACTATATAATGAAAAAGTTCAAAAACCTGTTACTTTTGCTCCCTAATCCCCGTAATAAGGGGTAAAAGCGGTAAAAGTTTAAAGAATAGAAATACTTTATTTGCTCAAAATGTGGTGCAGGTAACAAGATCTTAAAAATTGGGGTATCACACATTTTGGCAGAATCTGGCACGTCATATAAATATCTTGGATAAATATACATTAAAGTTATTCAGTAACTTAATCATTTTTACGATAACTTATATTATATCATTCATCAAAAGATTATGTCAAAATTCATACAGGGTGTTCGGAAAAGTAGTACGTCTGTAACTAACTTCCTACCTACCTGATAGAACCTTTAAAGAATTTAATTGTAAAACTTGGCCTTGAATACCTAATTCGTCTAGTGAGATTGAAAAGAGACTGAAACAAAATACACGTGATTATTATAAAGATAAAATAAACGGCCTCTTAGCTGTAATAACTCTAGACCGCACGCTGATCTGAAGCCACCAGGTCTTTGTCTGAGCTGGCCACCTTGGTTCGTCAGGTTCGTAGCTTTACGCAGTCTGGCTGTCTTTTCTTCGTGTACGATTGCTCCACCTTAATAAAGGGATAATAATAATATCGCGATTATGTAATGATCGATCCGAACGGCTGTAAGCTACGCTCACAGAAAGAAAAATAAAATTATGCCACGACTTTCCAGGGAAAGGTTAGTTTTCGATACAGACCTCTAGGTCTAGAAAGGGAATAACAATCAGGAATTATATGAGCCTCCCAACACACCTTCAATAGCTCATCCATCGCCATCCCTTAGAGGTTCTCCTAGCTCCTAACCGACACACCCTAAACTAGCTAACTTTCAAACCATCTCTCATACTCCCAGATCGCCTGAAAACACATCACACTGTTCGCTTACCTTTCATACACCCTTTCATACCAATTACCTACGGACTGCAGTTCATTGTACAATTCTAGACTTTGCAATGATGCGTAACTATTCAAATATGTAACTGGACGAAACTTACGCTCAACCAACAGGGCCCAAATTAATGAGCCAGACTTTTGGATTATCTAGAACATGTCTAGGTCGCAAATGCCATACCGGGCTAAACGCAGTTAACCAGAGTCTATGCATACGTCAAGTTACACACCAATCGTCCATCTCTACCCCCTATTCGAGAAAATGTTGTTGAAAAATAATTCAAGAGATAACCACCTTTAATATTCCGTGCCCTTTTTAATGTGTCAGCTCCAAATGTTAAAGCGTACATTGTAATAAACTAAGTCTAATAGTTCTACCCAAAAACCCAAAGCCATAAACTGCTCTCTCACGGCCCTGTTAAACAACAAAAAAGGTACAGCCTAACACATTCTAAAAGCCGATCTATGCCCGATGCTTCGCTGGACCCCTGTAAACATCAAAACACCTCTGACGACGTGAATGTCTGATGCACGTTGAAGACTCTGCCAAATAAAATAAATTTTATTATTTTACACAATTATTCACTTTACGGGACAGCGTTATCAAGTGCGAAGCGTCCCGTATTCGATTATCTCCCGGCACCGCAAGACGAATTTCGCGCGTTCTCGTCTCACTGGGGCTGGGGTTTGACTCCCTTGCTTTTCTTCGTAACATCAAACTTACAAAAATACGTATTTAATCATGCAGGTAGGTTACGCTGTTTTAGTCCCTATTCCTTAGCGGACAGGTCCAGATGCGATCGCATCCCCTTTGTCCTGGGTGCGTCCGCGCACGTGTTAAACCATTTACTTGTAAATGGTTCCGAATCTCAAAGCGGGTACTTAATCTTAAGATGATGACTGGCAATCAGCCCAGCGCAGAAAATATAATAATCCACTTTATAAAACTGTGCGGATTCAATATCCGTTACAGTACCTTTAAATCATGAGTTCTGTAGTTATACCAATGAATCTTGACCATGTTCATAAACGTAGGTATATAAAATAAAAAATATTTACAAATCATTTTTGGAAAATTACTCAACCCTAGTTCTGAGCGCGACACAGCGCGTGCGTGCGTCGTTACGGTTACATGCGGTTGCACCGTTGCAGTCCTCATTGCGCGCGGCGAAGGACCGGCGTTGTACAGGTTGCTGTGTTGTTGGATTGAACATTTTGATAAAAAGTTTTTGAAAAATATTTTAATCTTCTAACATATTATTATATGAAATGTTTGAACACGCTTCACATACTTTATTATACCTACCTATAAATTGCGTCGTTACGTACTACTTTTCCTAACACCCTGTATATTATAATATACATAAAATAAAAAAAAAACGTTGTCCAAAGAAAAAATATAGACTCTGGACATCTTAAGCTACCATAATAGCAAAAAAATTGTTCAATATTAGAAGAAAAAAATTAAACCTACCATACAAAATAAACAATTTTTTTTTGCTATTATGGTAGCTTAGGATGTCCAGAGTCTAGATTTTTTACCTGGTATGGCAGTTTTCTGACATCTATTATCTTTGATCTATCGAACCGCAACAACACTAGCGGATATATAGCCTACGTCTGTAAAGGTGCCCACAGACGTGGGCTATAAATCGCTAGTGATGTTGCCGTTCGATATATCAAAGACAATAGATTCCAGAAAACTGCCATGCCAGATATATTAAAAACTTGTTATTTTTGCACGTTTCATTTCTTTTATTATTCTACTCATCGATTTATTTGAAAATATACGTCTTTGGGTTCTTTTGTAGCTGTAGATCTTTAATTATAATTTATTTCACAAAACTTTGTCGATGATTGAGATATATATTTACTAATATTAATAAATATATTTACAACACTGGCATATTTTTATAGCTACGTCTGTAGGCACCTTTACTCTGTAGGCAGCATAGCCTCTCAATGTATTCAAGCCATGAGCTCCTACCATCCAATACTTACTATAACCAAAAATTATAAATAATAATGACTATATAATAAATAATCTGATGAAGAACTTCATCTCTGATACCCATAGAAGTAAATACAGAGATCTATAGGGTGAAATTTTACTAGTGACCGACAGCGAAAACTCAGAACCGGTTAGTGATAAGGAACAACTTTCCCCAAGGAACATAGGTCGAAATACGAAAAAAAAATTTGGACCTCCCATAGTAACTTAAATCAGCTGATCGGCAAGTTTGTATGGGAGGTCCAAATTTTTTTTTCGTATTTCGACCCATGTTCCTTGGGGAAAGTTGTTCCTTATCACTAGCCGGTTCTGAGTTTTTGATATCGGTCACTAGTAAAATTTCACACTGTAATTATGAGATGGGTACTTCCTGAAGTGCTTAAAAGCTGGGTGTGTAGACTAGGTTTAGCATGCAAACAACATAAAAAACAAAAATCTGTTACATATGCCTCCCAACTCCCCTCAAATGTTGGGTGGAAATTTATATGAAACTTTCACAATTTTTTTATGCTAGGAGTCCGGTATTTGATTAGGTATACGTAATTAAAAACAAAAAGACACAAAGTATCATGATTTTTACAAAATCACCTTAGAACACTTAAACATGTAGTAGAAGTTTGTTGGGATTTATGTTACATATGCCCCCCAACCAAACCCCCTCAAATGTTGGGTGGAAATTTGTATGAAAATTTCACAATTTTTTATGCTTGGTGTTCGATATTTGGTATACGCAGCTATAAACAAAAAGACACAATGTATCACGATTTGTAGTAGAAATACACTTCCCATCAGAAAAATCGAGACGCTTAGCAAGTTTACGTTTTGTAGGGATCACTTTATCTCAGACATATGTTTATTTTAGAATAAATGTCAATTGTAGTTCAATAGTCAGTATTACGAGGTTCCAAAATCCTAATGTCGATTTTCTACATTCAACTTTTTATTTCATAGATTTCATATTTTGTTTGACTATGTAAACGAAACTGTCTCGTATTTTTTGATGAGGAGTATATGTATGGGGGTTACTTTCCCCAAAATAAAGAAATGAAATCTCACCAAAAACATTATCATGAGGGCAATACGAACACACGGCATACCAAGTGATAAATATAATTATGAGATCTAAAGTAGAGCCAAGTTTCTGTATCTACACGCCCTGACTCCACTAACCCTCCAAAGGTCACAAACTCTACAGCTATATAACGTAGAACGGTAATAGGTTAGGGAATGGAAATAAGAGTGGGAAATAGAATTGGAACTGGAGCTAGAGTATATATCCCCTACCCTTCCTGTTCACGTAGTATGCAACAGATGTCGTTAGGATCGAATTGAAACACGATATGACTTTGTCTATCAGGATAGTATATAAGATCCAACCAAATCAATGTTTGTCAGTACAGTCCAAATATAAAGTTCATTCTACCAGTGCATAGAAGAAGTATTATTCCAAGTAGAGTAGTAGTACAGTCAGTGCAGTTAGTGTAGGATGGACTTATTCATGGTCCTCGAGACGGATGCCTGAAATAGGCTCCGACACCAGGCACCTGGCGTGCAGGATTCTGTGTGGCCAGCGGTGGCCGCACAGCGGGGCCAGCTGTGGAGCTGGACCCGAGGAAGGCGGGGGAGGACCCCTGTCTTATCAACTGACGGCGCCAGGAGGCTGGAGTCGTCGGTCCTCAGAGGACGCGCGCGCGGGCGCGTGGGACTCTGAGGAGGGCCTTGGAGGACGCGTGCGTGGGCGCGCGGGACTCTGAGGAGGGCCTCGGAGGACGCGTGCGTGGGCGCGCGATACTCTGAGGAGGGAGACCGCGGAGGTCCGCGGAGGGCGCTGCTGGACTCTGAGGAGTGGTCCTCAGAGGTCCGCGCGCAGAAGAGTCTGAGGAGCCTGAGGAGGTCCTCAGAGGAGTGCGGAGGACGCACGAAGAGGCTGAGGGAGAAGACCCCAGAGGAGGCGTCAAGAGTACGCGTAGGAGGCTGAGGAGGAAGACCTCAGAGGAAACAGGCCGAGGAGGTTCGGAGGGAGCCCTCAGAGGGCAGGAATTATAGTTTTGTGTCATTGTGAACTTTTGGTGTTTTGACTTAGACAATTTGGAACATTTTTCTTTTTATCTGTGACATTTTATAATTATTTTATTTTGTAAAGACTTTTTACAATGGGTGACGAAACGGATGACATTGCTGTCAAATTGGAAAACATTTTATATAGTCAAGAGGACACAGCCCGTCAAATTGAAAAGGTCACAGAAAAGATTGAAAGAGTTCCTCTTGACCGACGAACAAAAGATTTTTATAAATGTCGTTTACAACTTTTGGATGCTTTATGGTTGATATTCACCGAGAGTCATAATGATTTATTACGGCAAATACCGCGGCGCTTTTTAAAGGACACTGATTATGTGAAAGATGATCACTACAGCCTCACTGAAGAAGTTTATTTGCAGTGCAGGGCGGAAATAGTAGACGCGATAAATGATAATAACTCTTCAGTCGTCAGATTCAAACCGAAGGATGCGGATAACCATCGCTCTTCCGAATACTGTCCTGGGAGGCAGGTAGAAGCAGTTAACAACAGTGATCAAGTCATTGCAACGGAGACATCATTTATTTCATCAGAGGACAAGGTTTTGGAAGAGAATACACAAGCACCGACAGTGGCAGTGCAAGCACCAGAGGTGGTGCAGGCGTTCCTGGTTCAGGAGCAAGAAGTTACAGCAGAACTCTCCAAGGAGCTGTCACTCTGCCAAGAGGACAGATGCTGTACCGGGAAACGATACGAAATAGATACGAAAGGAAGCGGTATGAAGAAAAATACTTCAAAGGCTGACAGGGACTCGAAGGAAACCCGAGAGGGGTTTTACAACCCGAGAGTCGTGTACTCGAGGCATCCATCTTCATATCCATCGGTTACTCGGAGAGACCGATACGAATATGCCAAGAAGGTCAGGTTCAAGCAGTTTGTTGCAAGGAGGGGGTGCGAATTGGATGTTTTGACAAATAGCGTTGCAACAAACGGTTTTTTACCTAGTAATGCTGTGTCCCTCTCTAAAATTCGGATATGTTGTTTTACTTTTTGGATTTTGTATTTTTTATTTGTAGTATTGTAAATATGGTGACTGATTGTGATTAGTAAGCAACTGAGATTGTTGTTGTAAAAGGAGTTATTGAGTTATTTTCAGTTTATTGAGTTATGTTCAAAGCAAGGTTAATGGGTTTTTAATAGGATATCTATATGTAATATGAATTATTTGTTAACTGAGGTTAATTAAATGTAAAGTTAATGTTTAGATTTCACATTGTTTAAAGGACAAATTGCATTTTAGCACTTTGTCCTTGGCGGGCGATATGTTCACGTAGTATGCAACAGATGTCGTTAGGATCGAATTGAAACACGATATGACTTTGTCTATCAGGATAGTATATAAGATCCAACCAAATCAATGTTTGTCAGTACAGTCCAAATATAAAGTTCATTCTACCAGTGCATAGAAGAAGTATTATTCCAAGTAGAGTAGTAGTACAGTCAGTGCAGTTAGTGTAGGATGGACTTATTCACTTCCATTGCTACATTTGACGAAGTTGAAGTTATACTTTCAACTTTGCCAAGGCCCTATGTAGTTCTTGGTGATTTAAATGCTTAGCATCAATCACGGGGCAGTTCAACTACCAACCACTATGGAAATATTGTAGTAGAGAGAATAGGAACTGGGGCGAGAGTAGATGGGCATGGGGCAAACAAAAATGATTGTGACGTGGTATTTTTTAGTATAAACCTATAAGTAACTCACATTTTTTTCAAAAGACTATAAAAGCGATACCACCATCAGATGGGAATAATCATTACCAAGGAGAGAGATGCAAGCAACATTAAAGAAGAGCAAGTGGCGGTTCATCAATATTCCCCTCTAGTTCATATTATGCACTTTAAGACACTATAACACATATTGCGATCGAGGCGAACTCGACATTACCTTAAATATAGAAAAAGGCGGACGGGACCTGGCTTCAGAAGGGCATCAAAGTTAGTTCTGTTCCTTTGCAGTTTACAAAAAGCGACTAGCACGTGGTCCACGTGCCCCTATGGTAATTACGCCCCTGCTGTAGAAATAACTAGTTTGGTCTAGAAAAAACTACGAGTTGTTTATCCTTAGTAACGAGTTACTTTTCTTTTGTGGTTACCGTAAAAAATCTCTACAATTGAAAAAATAGATTTTCATTCACCTTCACTAATTCAACGATAAAAATATATGTCTCCGTTAGTTAAGTAGGTAAACAACTTTTGTATATATAAAGCGGATTGTTATATGTAACATCATGCACTTCTTCATCCTCTCTACAAAATGAAGTTCGCTATTGTCCTCCTTGCTCTGGTAAGTAACTCGAAAAACATATCCTACTTTTTCATATTCTTTTACTGTTTAATACTTAAGTATAAGGTGTAAAAATAATTACTGAATATAGTTTAAGGGTGAACCTATGAAAAAAAGTTTGGACCTGCTATATTTACTCGCTTGGCTTGGCTGGTACATTTGTGCGGGAGACCCAATTTTTTTCATACTTCTATCGATGTTCCTTCAGGAAAGTTGTTCAGTTTGTGTTAGCTCACCCCTTAAAATATTTGCAGTTATTTTTTATATGATTTACCTACTTTTATTAATGTACCTAGGTACCTACCTAAAATATCTTCTTTAAATTACTTACATTATACCTGTCTCATATCTAATGACGAGAGCATATGGCCAGAGCATTTATAATATTTAGAAGCTTAACTTGAGATCTATCAGAGACCTTTTAACGGTAAACCATAATTTAGGCTCTCGTCTTGGCACTATTTGACAAAATAATGTTTTTGGTGGGATGTTTTAGTTACAGGAAAGGAAACTAATAGCTATATAAAAAAAACAGTACCCATAGTGTGAAAACTGAATCAGACAGTGTTGATTTTAAGGTAGAACTTAGGAATATTTTGAAATATCTTTGACATGTCGGTGGTTTCTATCTCTTCCTTTCGATTTGTTTTGATCTACCTAAATTATGACAATCTAGTACACCCGCAATGTAAGTGCACTCGCGTTCCGCTTGGCTCGTCTTGTCTTGGCTTCGACCGTGCCCAAGAGTTTAAGAAACTTGCCTAAACCATAAACTTCTTGTAACGCCTACATAACCGTGTCAAAGGCATACTGTAGCCGGTCCAAAAACTCTGTCACCAGGATCTTACTCGTTGTCCTGGCACATTAATAAAAATTACTGTTTGTCAGCAGTACAGATGCCGAAAGTCACAGATTTTACAAGTTGTCCAAAAATTCACTGTTTATTTCGATAAATTGTAAATTTGTGGCGGCGCACATGCGCTTCACTCCACATACTTCGACCCATACTCCATGGGGAAAGTTGTTCAGTTTCATGAGTACCTTGACCTCTTTTCGGCTTGTTGTACCCGTTTTGTTACTCCCGGTATACTACTTCCAAACATATCCATGCGGGCCAGTCGGTCCCCTTGTCACAACACCTGACTAGGCGGACAGCCTACACTTTCCCTTCTCCTCCGTCGTCACTCTGCCAACTGGCCTCATCATCTGTCACTCCGATCATTTTTCCTAAAAACTGTACCTGATTTTGTTTTTCGCAGGTAGCGTCTGGCAGTTGCAGACCTCAACTGTTTAGCAAATTGGGTGGTTCCCTGGGAGGATTCATTGGCAGCTCTATTGGAAAGACATTAGGTATGTAAATGGCAGAGACGGGTATCACACAAAGGTATCATCACTTTCGAGTTTAGGGTTGAGGTGGCTCTTTGGGTGACGTTTAACGCAGGCAATAATAAAACATAGCTGCGGACGTCCCGTGTGATCGCCGACTTACCTATTCATAAAAAAATAGATCATGTCACTGCAGTCGTCTCGTACGAAACTCAAGGATAGAAATGGGGTGAAGTTGCTCTTCACGGGCATTATACGGAGTGGACAATGCGACGTTTTATTTTTCACCAGCCGGTGGACAGAGTTCGCTCGGTTTATTTTTTTATGCGTTAGTTTCAAAACAACTTACAAAAACGGTTATACCTAGATACCTATGATTATTATACCTAGATGTCTATGTCTTTCTCACCAACAGATGTTGTTGTTAGTTTTAAAACAACTTACAAAAAAGTGTGGAGCAACGATCGACATCAGAATCGAGAAGCTTCTCATCAATGGCTGGCTATATATCACAACATAACCTCCATCAAGTTTACACCACTGTGCTACTTGGGCGTGTAACAACTGAAGTCAGGATTAAAACTTCGTCGTGGGCGTGTATTTTCAATATTCAACCAACTCAACTAAGCGTCACAATCACCAATCAGTATCTCAAAGTCACATGATCAACCACATGCCTTTCACCATTGTAGTCTACTTCTATGAAGAAGGAAAGATTAGTACCAAAAGTACGAAGGAAGATCTCTATTTTTATTGGGAAATAGTACCGTTTCGTTATCTGTAAACTCGTCAGGAGCGGTACAACCGTTCGACGCATACGACAGAAGTCGTATCGCCCCAATAATATTACGAGTCTCTGTCATTCTCTATCTTCGATCATTATCAATCATTTTGTAAGAATTTCCATCAACCATATCTACCATCAACATCATTTTCTAAAATATCATGGTCATCACATTTTGCATCACAATCTCAACTTGACTGCCGTACTACTTTGATAAATTTTTGCACTGAATGTTTGACAACAACCCGTCTGCTTATTTATTTCACAACATCTCACTTAGCTGTTAGAAACTCATAAAAGAAACAACATAAGAGACAATCTCATCGCTAGGAAAACACACGTAGTTGCTATGTAACAACATCATCAAACCTGACGCCTTCCTGGCTCGTTACAGTTTATCAGCTGCAAGGAAAACACATTACCGAGTAACATAGCACACAAATGAATGCCAAACTATAAGAAAAGATTGGAAAGATCTCACCAAACTGGACTTTGCAATCATTGTTCAAGGACGATACTTCACCGCTACATTTTCATCACTTTTACCGCCGTTCTTAAACACCCGCATTGAACAATGTTCTCACAAGGCTTCCAATAATTACTGCATGACAGCGAGACCAAAGAAACTCCTTGATATCCATTGTTTTTGCTTTGGTTTTCGCAACAAATCACATTAAAAACACACTTCGTGAAAAACACAAACCACCAAACCACAGACTCTTTTGCGGGAACCAGAACCATGACAATAGTGACAGTAACCTTTTTTGATCTAAGAGTTCTCACATGGAAAAGGCTAAAGCCCATACAGCCAGCGAAACCTATACAGCCATTCTGACATATACGGGGTGTTAGGGACGGTGTAACGAAAACTTTGCAGGCGTGCTCAGACCATGAAACTGAACAACTTTTACTATGGAGCCAATGGTGGGAAACGAAAAAAAAATTCCGACCTCCCATACAAAATTCACGATCAGCTGACTAACTTTGTATGGGAGGTCGGAAAATTTTTTTCGTTTCCCACCATTGGCTCCATAGTAAAAGTTGTTCAGTTTCATGGTCTGAGCATGCCTGCAAAGTTTTCGTTACACCGTCCCTAACACCCTGTATATATTTGTCGGAGTGTATTAAAGGCAGAGAGAGCACACGCACGCCACGCGCGTGTGCATACACTCGTAGAGGTGAAACAGGGCGCGATGGCCGCCACCGACATCAGAATCGAGAAGCTTCTCATCAATGGCCGACTATCTATCACAACACAACCTCCATCAAGATTACACCATTGTGCTACTTGGGCATGTAACAACTGAAGTCAGGATCAAGACTACATCGTGGGCGTGTATTTTCAATATTCAAACAACTCATAAGTGTGACACCCTTCTCACAATCACCAATCAGTATCTCAAACTCAGGGCATGATCAACCACATGCCATTCACCGTTGTAGTCTACTTCTATTAAGAAGGAAAGATTAGTATCAAAGTACGAAGGAAGACCTCTCTTGTTATTGGAAAATAGTATCGTTTCGAGCTTATAGCTCTCATCAGGTGTAGTTCAACTACACGACGCATACGACAGAAGACGTATCGCCCCAATAACATCATGCATCTCTGTCATTCTCTATCTTCAATCATTATCAATCACTTTGCAATAATCTCCATCACACCACTTTATATCTACCATCAACATCACTTTCTAAAATATCGTGATCATCACATCTTGCATCACAATTTCAACTTGACTGCCTTACTACTTTGATCGATTTTAGCACTGAATGTTTGACAACAACCCGTCTGCTTGTTTTATTTCACAATATCTAACTAGCTGTTAGAAACTCCATGGTATAATAAGATACTCCGCCTGGTATTTCTTTCCGAGACTCGTGAACCACGTGACCAACACAAGACTACGTCATCATGCTTGTGGGTTACCAGAATTACCCACTCTTATGATGTTTTTTGTAAATCATTTATGATACTGTTAACTAATAAATACAATTGAAGTGTTGTTGTAAAGTTCAAGTTAATACACACGTAAATCTAAATTATAAAATTATTAAGAAATATTTTAACCCATTGTTCTGAGATTGAATTTACCCCATAACGTATTTTGTTGAAATAAAGTGGCAATACTAAGTGACGTTGTCTTGTGTTTCTCTGGGAAGGAAAAACCATGTTTTATTAGACTATGAGAAACTCATAAAAGGAACAACGTAACAGACAATCTCATCGTTAGGAAAACACACGTAGTCTTCCTGGCTCGTTACAGTTTATCAGCTGCAAGGAAAACACAATACCGAGTAACTTAACACACAATTGAAAGCCAAACTATAAGGAAAGATTGGAAAGATCTCACGAAACTGGACTTCACAATCATTTTCCAAGGTCAATACTTCGTGCGTGCATTTCATCATTTTACCGCCCTTCTCAAGCGACCCGCACTGAACTGTGTTCTCACACGGCTTCCGATAATTCTTACACAATTCCAAGACCTAAGAAACTCCTGTATCTTTATTATTTTCACTTGAAATCACAACAAAACACTCTTTGCAAAACCACAAAACGCAGACTGTTTTACCGGGAACCATGACAGACGTGACAGTAACATTTTTCGATTTAAGAATTCTCATTAGGGATAGGCTAAAGCCCATACAGCCTTCAAAATCCATACAGCTATTCCGACATATTTATATACAATTCTTGCTTGTTTAAAGGTATAAGATAATAAATTAAAATTACATGGTAAAAAACTTGGTAAAGACCAGAAACAAATAAATATGGACACCGACACTACACAGGACAGAAAAAAATGGAAAAGGCAGACAAGAAGAACCGACGCCAAATGATGGGATAAGGCTAAGAGAAAAAGATAGTAAAATACTTGGTAAAATTGATTTTTTACTCTTCTTATTACAGATGGAGTTGGCAACATTGCAACCGGCGCTCTTTCAGGCGTTGAAAGCGTAGCAAGCGGAGCTCTGAAAGGCGCAGGAAGCATAGCGGGCGGCGTTGCACAAGGTGTAGGAAACATCGCGAACGGAGTTGCAAAAGGTGTAGGAAACATTGCTGGCGGCGCTGCAGAAGGAGCTGGCAAAGTCGTTGGTAAGTTAACGAAGCTAATAAGAAAAATTTGAACATTTGTATAATATCGCGAATCATACATGGGGGTGATTCGGATACCTCTCAGTGTCAAGGGATCAATATTTTGTCTTTAAGCGTCACCCCTTGGGCTTCACTGTATTGTGTGAATTTTCAAGGGAAGAGCTAATTACAGCTGAGCTTGATACTGTACTTATTATAGGTGCTGTAAACGGTGTAGCTAAAGATGCCCTGCAAGACGTAGGCCAGGTCGTTGGTAAGTTCATAAAACTTATAAACCTTTTATAGTGAAAAAATGTACCTGCCCAGTAAAATTGTATGAATTTCTAAAAAAAGATGCTTACGTAATTGAAAGTACGCGTATTCCGAAATTCAATCTTATGGCAAGAGTTGGTTTGGCTTTTACCTACAACTAATACCTCTACATATTTTTCATCCCGATGTTGATATTTCAGGGTGACGAATTTTTTAAACCCGTAAATAAAATACTTAATGTCTGCTATACATAAGAATTAGATGTACTAGAATTTTTTAAGGGAAGTATAATTTTATTTGGGTAATTATATTTGTACATATCACAGGTGCCGTAAACGGTGTAGCCAAAGACGCTCTGCAAAATGTAGGAAACCTAGCCAATGGCGCCGTAGAAGGAGTAGGCAAGGTCGTTGGTAAGTCTACAAAACTTATTTGACTAGTCATTTTTATGCTTAACAGGTTTATGCTAAAAGAGTGTACCTACCCAGTAAAATTGAATTCGGTATAATTGAAGTGTGGTGTTTGACCAACGCGAGAAGAACCAAAACGTCTTTCTTCGCTTTTTATTCAAAAATGTGTACGGACATATCTGATCCTAAGTATCTTCAGGGCATTTTGTTTAAAACTTGGTAAACGATGTACATCGCGGTTGAATGAATATGAATATTAAATTATCTTCACACATTAAAATATAAGCTCTATTTAAAAAAAAAACTTATTACAGATGGTGTAGAAGATGTTGCAAGCGACGCTCTGAAAAATGTAGGAAACTTAGCAAACGGTGCTGTGGAAGGAGTAGGCAAGGTCGTTGGTAAGTCTACAAAACTTATTTAACTACTTAGTCATTTTTATGCTAAACAGGTAAAAGAGTGTACCCCCCCAGTAAAATTTCTTCACTTTTTATTCAAAAAAGAGTACGGACATATATCAGATCCTAAGTATCTTCAGGGCATTTGTTTAAAACTTGGTAAACTATGTACATCGTGGTTGAATGAATATGAATATTAAATTATCTTCAGCACATTAAAATAAAAGCTGGATTTAAAATTTGTTTTGTACTTATTACAGATGGTGTAGAAGATGTAGCAGGCGACGCTCTGAAAAATGTAGGAGACTTAGCAAACGGAGCAGTGCAAGGAGTAGGCAAGGTCGTTGGTAAGTTAATAAAACTTATTTAACTAGTAATTTTTATGCTATGCTCGAAAGATCCAGTAAAATTGAATTCGGAATAATTGAAGTGTGGCGTGGGTCACCTTGAGAAAACCTACTGTTATCTACTTCTGAAAAAGGTGCAAAAAGCCTTTCTCCAATTTTTATTAAAAAAAGAGAACGGGCATATCTGTTCCTTAAAGTAGCTTCAGGGCATTTGTTTAAAACTTGGTAAACGATGTACCTACATCGTGGTTGAATGAATAATATGAGTATTAAATAATTTTTAGCACATTACAATAAAAGCTTGATTTAAAAAAAATACTTATTACAGATGGTGTAGAAGATGTAGCAAGCGACGCTCTGAAAAATGTAGGAGACTTAGCAAACGGAGCAGTGCAAGGAGTAGGCAAGGTCGTTGGTAAGTTAATAAAACTTATTTAACTAGTAATTTTTATGTTATGCTCAAAAGATACAATAAAATTGAATTTGGAAAGTGTGGTGTGGGCCTACCGTGAGAAAACTACCTATTTAGCTAGTAATGGAAAAGGACCAAAAAGTCTATCTTCACTTTTTTATTCAAAATAGAGAACGGGTGGTTGAATGAATATGAATATTAAACTATCTTCAGCGCTTTAAAATAAAAGCTTGATTTATTTGTATTTATACTTATTACAGGTGATGTAGAAGATGTAGCAGGCGACGCTCTGAAAAATGTAGGAGACTTAGCAAACGGAGCCGTGCAAGGAGTAGGCAAGGTCGTTGGTAAGTGAAACCCATACTACAACAAAGAAAAAGAGACCTTATGCCATAGCATAAACATGATTTCGACTGCTGACAAATATGGTATACTAGCTGCCCGTCAGCGGTTTCACCCGCTTCAACCTATTACTCCGCGGGAAAAAAGCATTACTCGCCGAGAGATGTCGCTGTTAGTTTTCGGCGAAAACGTTTAAAACGCGAATCGGCTCAGTCACGCCACCTTTGCAAAAATATTGGAATATGCGTGATCCCGTAGGAATAAGACATTTTCCCGTGGTAAAAAGTAGCCTATGTGTTAATCTAGATGCTCTTCTATATTAGTGCAAAATTTCATGTCAATCTAATCAGCCGTTTTAGCGTGATGTCATAACAAACACACTCACAAACATCCGCCTTTATAATATTAGTAGGATTCAAACGATGACGATGCTATAGTCCGTTTTATCAAAAGTCATAGCAAAAGTGTAATAAAGCCAATTTCGTATCTTATACTGGGTGAAGTTTTACTAGTGACCGATATAGAAAACTTAGAGCCGGCTGGTGAATAGGAACAACTTTCCCCAAGGAACATAGGTCGAAATATGAAAATTAATCTTGGACCTCCCATACAAAATTGATAATCAGCTGATTTGAGTTACTATCAGGGGAAAGGTTGTTCCTTGTCATTATCACCAGCCGGCTCTGAGTTTTTGCTATCGGTCACTAGTAAAGTTTCACCCTATACCTAAAAAGCTCAGCTGTGCTCCTGGTGTTCCATCAAGTACTTCAGATCCTTTCAGATCCTTTAAATTGCAAATTTGCGAAGATCTATTAAGTTGTTTGGCAGATTTAAAAATGATTTTTGTCTCATATTTATTTGTACTTATTACAGGTGATGTAAGCGATGTAGCAGGCGACGCTCTGAAAAATGTAGGGAACTTAGCAAATGGCGCAGTGGCTGGAGTAGGCAAAGTAGTTGGTAAGTGTACAAAGCTTAAACATACATACATACATACATCATGCAGAACCTAAACGATTGTAGAAAACCGTTACACAACGTCTGACAAAAGTTTGAGAGTCATATTCAGAAGACTACGAGATCACCTGTGTCAAAGCTTATAAACCTTATCTAGTCTGTTTTACGCATAAGTAGTTAAAATAATGTACCTAGAAAATAATCGGCAGCAATCGTGTAGGGCCCCCATGAGACAAATGTTTCTTCTGAAAAACTTGCATTAAGCATTTTTAAGCTTGATGTTCAAGAAAGTGTATGAGGCTCATTAAAATTATCTATGTACTAAGCAAAGGTAAAACTTTCAAGTTTCGTATACGCCAGGTGGTGTACCGAGTTCAAACGGTTTTCTTTGCCTCACCTATTATGATAAAATACTTAATAAAACCAAATTTTTTATTTCACTTATTACAGGTGACGTAACCAATGCAGCAGGCGGTGCTGTTAAACAAGTAGGAGACTTAGCTAGCGGTGCTGTCAAACAAGTAGGAGACGTAGCAAGCGACGTTGTTCAAAAAGTAGGAGACGGAGTAAGCGGAGCTGTTAAAGGAGTAGGAGACTTGGCTAGCGGAGTAGTGTCCCAAGTAGGAGACGTAGCAGAAGGCGCTGTTAAACAAGTTGGCAACGTAGTTGGTGAGTTTTCAAAGCTTTTAAACCTTGTCTAGCCAGTTTTACGCAAAACTGGTGAAAGACCGTAGTAAAACTGACAATGAGAAAATAAAGCCGTGACTCCTGCTCACGTGTTTCCCGTACAAAATATAGAACAAAACCAAAGACTTTCAAATTGGGGCCTGAAAATGCGGCGAAATGGTTCCAGTAAAGGATGGAACGACAATGTTAGCTTTGCGCTCGACTGGCGGATATGTTGCGTGGTTTAGGAGGATTTAGCGGTGTGCATACATGACAGACAGGCAGATGAGACAGAGAAACGCAAAATGAGACTTAATTTCTATTTATTATAGGTGCCGTATCCAACGGTGTAAGCGGAGCTGTGCAAGGCGCAGGAAACTTAGCAAAAGGCGTCGCAAGTGGAGCTTTGAACGGATTGGGCAATGCAGTTGGTAAGTTTTCAAAACTATATAGATATATGGTGACAGGAGGTAATGCCAGTTGGCGGAATGGAGGAATCCAGGAGACCCCCCCAGATTAAAATAACAACAAAATACATCAGTTCACCCTATTTTTACTTATTACTTTTTTTATGAGCTGAAAAGAGATACATAACTGTTATCTGTATCTCTAATCGGAAGGTTGTCAACGGTTTCATTTTAGCTAGTGATGTTACGGTGTCGACTGCATTATCGATGAATAGTGAAATGGCACATACGAATAGAATAATACCTACCTATAGGCATCATTTAGACATTTGCCAACTGAAAATTTCGATTACTTTTGTTTTGATGTGATAATGAATGTCGTTTTCGCTACACGACGTTTGAACACCAGTTGCATGAGGATGAATGCTGATGATGATCATAATCATGATGATAATGATTTGTAACGATGACGGGGGATAATGATAGGATCCCTCATTATTTACCGCCTTTGATACTAAAAACTGGACCATTTGCAAACTAGATCGTTTGCGAATTGGACCATTTGCGAATTAGAGCGTTTGCGAACTGGACCGATTGTGAACGACTGTTTGCAAACTGGATTTCCTAAGCGGACACAACGCGCCCGACACTTCAAAATTGGTTCAGTAGTTTTAGGGACACGTCTTGTAAGGTGGAAAATGGAACAAACGACGCACAAACGGAAGTTACTGTGTGCTTTTCGCCACTAGTCCCTACCTGTACACATTTCAGAAACATAAAATATAACAAACTCGTTTTTTTGTTTTTATAGGAATCAGTAATAAAAAAGAGTGCAATTTCTAGATAAAATTAATGTAATTCAACAAAATAATTAATGAATTACAAAGAAAGCACTTATTAACTAGTCATTAGCAAAATACAACACCAGTAAGCTCGCTTTGCACTTCAAAAACCAAAAACTGAACTCGAATCGACGGAATCTCGATCACACATTTATGCCATCTTTTTCACAGTTATTTTAAATATAAATCTTGACTTTGACCGGAAAAACTATCTTCATTGCTGCCGCGAATTCTGTTTTATTGCTTTATTCGACATTTGCATTACTCAAGCTTCGATGTCGTCGGCGTGCAATTAATCCAAATATCTGATTGTGGTTTCGAGACGGTTACGACTGATTGGAAGCTGCTTTGTCAAAGAAATTTAACGTTTTTATAGTTCCATCTCAGTCGCCTACATTCACCGGTATTTAAGGGCATATAATATTCATCATCCCAAAATGTTTGGAACAGACGAAGTGTCTGTGAGTCGTAGGTGTCCATCCAAATAGGTTTTCGAAAACATTCCTTCCATTTAGGTCCTCGTTATTTTTTAACGAAATCTGTAACATAGGTGGTAGCTATAAGTAGGTACACAATTTTGGCAAACAAATGTAAAAAGCACAAATTTAAACATAAGTTATCGTATTGTAATAGGAAAAGTCAGCTTGCACAGTTCGCTCAACTACCGATAAATCGATAGCTGTCGTGTCACAACACTAACCTACGTAAACGCGTATTTTAGAAAATTGAAATTAAACTTGTTTATTATTAGAAAAAACGCATGTAATTGTGTATTTACAAAGGCGCTATACACTTTTACACTCTTTTTATATCTGATTCCCAATATAAATCTTTGTTATGGGCACAAAATATTGCAATCACTTACCGATGAAATGCTATGTATAATTTTCGAGTCCGTTTTTTTCGGCTTTGGGATATATATCCCTCCACGGCAAAAGCCATGTTAAACGGGGTTTTATCGTATATGATTTCGCATAAAATTCCACTTACTTCGATATTAATTTAAATATTTTTTTGCAAGATTATGTTAACCACAAACCAACAAAATACTATACGTCAGAATTCAGTTGACATAAACAATGCAAACACTTTTACAGATTGAGCAGCGGTAGAACTACAAAAAGTTTTTAATCTATACTTCTAAGTTTGTTCGGTTTATACTGGAGTCCAATGGACTCCAATGACATTTTGGCCGGTTGAAACTGGGGACATGCTCGAAAATAATAAAAGCAGACAGTTTTTTACATCTCGCTCACACTTGCATAGGCAAAGCAAGCAAATTGTAATAAGATATAGTAATTTTCGTTCGTCTTTAAGTTAAACTATAATCGGGTTTCTAGTGCTTTTAGTTATTGTTCTTAGTCCAGTACCCGGTTTTTCGAAACTACAGGCTACAATCCTAATGGCGAAATTCGGTGGACATTGCGCAGCCGGTTTTAATAATGGGATAATTATAACTAAGCGACTATGCAATATACATCGAATTTCACCTGTAGAAGTAGCTTGTAGCTTCGATGCATAGGCCACAGGTGGTGTCGAGAAAAGAGTAGCTACCCGCCTGGCCACGAGTTGTAGCCAGCCAGGGGAAGGACTCTGATCCACCTGGATGGATTTGGAAGTAGGTATATGTGTGGTATATGTACACTTTGATACCGCGTTTCAAGCCTATTGTTTTGTCACGTGGCGCCATCTTGCAAATATGTTTAGAACTTTCGTTGTGTTTTTGACGAAACTCTTTGTGTTGTTCGCCCTGTATGTTGACATATGATCTTTGGTTGTGCTTTTGTCTTTTTGAAATATGTTTTTCTTATTTTTACTTACCTTCTTTCGCAGGTACTGGCGCCAAGGCAGCTGGCCAAATTATTGGTGGTAAAATTGGTAAGTCTGTCTGTTTAGATAATACTTAATTTTATTTTCTTCTTCTTCTTCAAATTCAAGAGTCAAACTCTCGTCGGTGGAATAATTTCCAATCTTCCCTCTTCTCTGCTAACGCTTTAATCTTAACTTTATCTGAGTAAAGTAAGTGCGTCTTAGTCTTACTCTTCCTCTCTTACTTCTACTTTCCTCCAAAGAGGTTCTTTATGAAGTAGTCATATCATAGTAAGCAGCCGAATATCTTTTTTCATCTGTTTCTTTTTTTTGTATTTTTTTTTCTAATTTAGTCTTATTCTAATTTGCAATGATGATATTGTTATAGATTGTTTTGTTTGCGTTTTCAGATGCTGCAAATGACGTATCTGCCAGCCTCAAATCTTTAGCTTCTGGTGGTTAGTAACGCTAATTTATTTATAGGGTTAAATTTACTTATGTACCTGCAAATATTTTCAGGATAATAATGTTCTGCTGAAACTGAAAAAGAATAAATAAGAATAAAGCTAACGTCTATTTTATTAGTCTTTTTTTCCGAAACACTAATAGAAATTTTGACCACTAGTTGGTCTTTTTGAAAAAGTGTAATTTGTTATGAGAGTTCCAATTTATTTTTTCATAATATTACGAAAAAAGTGTCTGTGTTATCTTATTTGAACTTGTTTACATTTCGTTAATTTATATTGTTTAAATAATAATTATTTAAATTATTATTTTTGCAGATGTTTCTGGAGCTGTTTCGAATGTGGGTGGTGCAGTTAAGACAGGTTTGTCTTTATTTTATAGTTAAAATTTCAAATCATTTATACTCAAGACCATTCCTTATGATTCCTTAGTCACAGTAGTGGATAGACAAAATGTATCAAATATACTCAATAAATATAGACAAAATGTGCTCAAAACCATACTAGAGGACAAATCAACACAGAAAAATAAAACTTATGTGCATTAACATTATTTTGACAGCTGTCAAATATGGCCTATTCGAACGGCCGTACTTTAGGTATAATAAAAGATACTATAAGTGTTGCGGAGAGGTACGTTTAACTGAAAGTGGAGCCGCCGCCCTCCTATACCTAGTTCAAAGTTGTTTTGACATTTTTACTGTATTTTGACATTCATATTTAAAATTTGAAAAAAATTACGTTGCATAATAAATAAATTAATTTATCTTTTTTTACAGTGATCGCTGGTGACGTCGCTGGAACCAAAACCCTCTTAGGACAGTAAACAGTCCACAGTTGGACATGTTCCCTCTATTTTGTGAAACTTTATTGAATTTATGGTTATGTAAATAAATTCATTCTATGCAAGCATAATATTGATCTTTTATTTTTGACTGTACTTTGACTGTACAGCGGCTTTTTTCTTAGATAAGTGATTGCCTCGCCTGCGCTCAATGCTCATACCAAGGCTCATACAAACCTATTTCCCTGTTTTCTTCCGCAATAATGGATGTAAAGCAAGAACTCTTTATTTATTAAATTGGGCATGCAATGCAATTGGTAATATATATAACGAAAAAAAAAAATAGCGGCCAAGAGCGTGTTAGACACGCTCACAAATAGGGTTTCGTAGTCAACGTTTAAATATCAGGTCTTTCAGAATTACAAAGTTAATTTTGTTGCTGGTTTGTTTGCAGCTGTACGGTTACCAACCGCAAATTGAAAATCTTTAATATATCCTTAATCTTAAGTAGTACAGTGTTTGTTATAGTTTTCATGGTAACTTCATATTAAGAATTATATTCCATATTTTTTTCAAATTTTTAGCATGTATAATTTAGAAGTTACAGCTGGAACAAATTATGATTCAAAAACTCCCCTTTTAAAAGCAAATATCTCGAGACAGAAACATTTTAGAGACTTTGTTCCAGAGAAACCTCGCCTTAGTTTTAACAGACCTATTCAACAATACCCTACTCAATATTACAGGAGCAAAAAATTTTGCCCCCCTTTCACACGTATGGGAAGGGGGTCCAAAAAACATTTAAAAAAAAATCTCAACATTTCTGAATTTGGGTCAACACGATCTATCTTCACATCAAATTTGATGTCGATAGCTTCAAAACTGACGAAGTTATGAGGGCGCGGCATACAGACAGACAGACAGACAGACTTGACGAAATTATAAGATTTATTTGATTTAATTAATATAATTCAATATAGAATATATAAAATATTTCAATATAGAATATAAAATATTACTTATTGATAGAGAATATTACAGAAAAATTAATTAGTCATTGTAAAAAGGAGAAATTTGCAAGGCTTTCCCAATTTTCCCCATGCCCTTTTCTAGTAGGTAGACTACGAAACCCTAAAAACGGTCTTAATGTAAGAAAAAATGCTCTTTATGCATTATTCGGAAAATAAAACAGGGGAATCTAGGAATTGCTCTTAAGACTGATAAGATGAATGAATTGGAAACCTACTACCTAAGTATGTTAAATGTTATGATGACACGTTCCGCCGTGACATAACGTTTCGGCGGCTGGTATCCGGAGCGTAACTCGAATGAGATGACGAATTCGATTTCACTTTTGTGTGTGTTATATACTTTACTGCCTATCTAACTACTTATCCTATTTTATATTGAAAGCAAATCTTCGCACCGTGAAATTAAGTTTATTGACTGTGTTCATTTTGGCAGGCAACACAGGGTGTTAATTTAAATGCGTGCCATAGCTTCAGGGTAGGTTTAATATCGATAAAGGATGCCGTAAAAATATTGAATAAAATCCCAGTCAAAAGAATATTTTTTTTACTTGGCTGTCATTTGATTCAAATGCCTACCTATATCTTAGCCGAAATTCGTTCAATCTCAAAGTTGTTTAGACGAAAGTACTTGTATGGGCACTCTCTAAACAACAACAGTGTCAAAACATGATTTATCAAATAAAATTTTTGACTAAATCCGAAAAAATATGTACCTAATATATTTTTTGACAGGGATTTTTTTCAATACTTTTTACGGCATCCTTCATTGTTACTTAACCTTTTCTGAAGATATGGTACGCATTTAAATTATCACCCTGTATAGTAGGTAGGTAGGTAGGTATAGGTAGAGGCATAGGTATCTACAGTCTTTCCCGTTAACAAATAGGGGCAAGCTCTACAGAATAGACCCGCAACGCGACGCACAACATACATGACATCTGTCAGACAAGCGATCGCAGCCGTTATCGATGCGATGCGCGTCTCACGTGTGTAGCTTCGTCACTTCTGTTTCATACATTTTATATGGAAAGGGTTTCAAGAGTCGCGATGTCGCAAGTCTTACGTCTCACGTCTCTTGTCTCACGCCTACTCTGTGGAGCTTGGGCTAAACAGATGCCATCTTACGGGAGGTCCAATGTTTTTTTTTGTTTCAAATTTCGAAGTAAAGTTTCTAATAAAAGTTGTTCAGTTTTGTGAAACCCTATAGATATCTATTGATATCTTAGATATATTAGATTAGCATGGGTTTTTAAAGTGCCCCCGAAACATGAAATCAACGCTTACCGCAGTTGCCCAAAAAACCAGTGTAGAGATGGTGTAATACATAATCTACGTCAAAAAACTCTGAAAATACCTATAGGTAATTAATGGCTATTTTTAGATAAAAAACTGGTGATAATAAGAAAAATTGATGAACAGATAATATGTTTAAGGTCAGCTTACACCTGACATTTAATTTAGTAAAATGTCTGGGTAATAATTTTATAATGGACATTTTTACGAACATTATGAAATTATTAACCAGACATTTTATCGCCATGTGCTGGTTATGGTGAGGAACACAGGGAATGTCCGTTTGTGCGTATTTTTTCGGAGCTCTTTCTCAATTTTTCACTTTATTTTCATAAAAACACCGGTTCGACAGACGCATCCTCTGGCGCTGCGCATCGAACAACGCTAGGTCGATTTTCAAACCGTTTGACATAAACCGCATTTGTTTGAGAATGAGGTCGAAATTCGGATTTTCCCAACGCACGTGTTATCCAGCGCAAAAATAGCGCACAAACGGACATTACATGTGTTACTCACCCTATAAGACGCATGTGCATGCGACGAATCTCGTTTGCAACGGATCCGGTCGCGTCTTTCTCCGCAGATACCACAGATACAAAACAGGTGCGTCTGCGCAGCCTCAGTCCGACACCGAGAGGCCGACCGCACGCGCTCTTTGCCGCCGCGGGCCCGAGCGCGCGAAAATGAAAACGAGTTTCTAAATTCAAATTAACTTTTTAAAAAGCTACCTTTTTAATTTTCAAATCCTGTGAGGTCTTTCAGTGGTTCGATTTTTGGTTGTTTTCCGAATAACAGTGAAAATGAAGTTCTTTTTGGGTAACCTACCAAGTGTTATGTTGATGTCGCTAGTGTTACTAGCTAATGCGCAACGGTCATCTAACAACCTACGAGACGTCGGTACGTAAATAAAATACTTTACTAGTTACCTACTTTAAATACTTACTAAAGCTTTTTTTGCTCTACCAACTGAACATTTTATTCAATAAAACAGCGACAAAAAATTGTGAACCAGATAGTTATGTAAGGACGAAGAAGTCGACTTTCGATTCAGATTATGCGGAATCATAATATTAAAAAGTTACCAATTTTATGCAACCTTATTTAAACTTGTTCTGCAAATACTTAATTTAGGAAGTTTAGGAAGTAACCTTTTAATTCTATACATTTAGAAGAGTAGTAAAACTAAAAAATTTCTTCATTAAGAATAGAAAAATATCAATACTTTGTTTCTATTAGAAAGTAGGTAAGGACTTTGCTGATAAATCTGACATAAAATATTAAAATTGTTCTGAAACTGAACAAGTTATCGAGGCGGGACATACAGACGGATAGACAGACCGATGCGATGCGACTTGGCGAAATGATAATGGTTCGTAATAGGTAGGTAAACTACGAAACTGTAAAAACGAGGACCTTACTGCGATTCTATTTTTATTACATCCATGGAAAAAAATGTTATGTCTCCCACCGTAGTAGTAATAAAACAAAACGCGCTATGAAGCAAGCTTTCATCAATCTTACAACAACGATCATTAGCCTATGAGTTTTAGTATCTAAATGTCAGTTCATTCAAATTTAGGCTTATTGGTATTCTTCATAAACTGTAGTGGACACTGGTCTAGTCTGCCTTGGCCAGATAGCAGTTCAAAACCAGGTCAGGGACGGTTGTGTTTAACACTATTTTATCTACAGAGGAATACCTAGTCTAGTCTATAGTACTACCTATCTATGTTGTCTAAGTCATTGAAGTTACACTGTTCATACGTAGGTAGATTTTGTTAAAGTTCATATTAGAATGTAAATTACAGGTATTTAATGATAAAATCAATCCAAACATTTGATTTTAGCGGCCTTAGATATGTGAGAGAAATAGCTACTTTAATCAAGAAGATTTGGTGAAAAACTTAAGTGAGAAATGGTGCGCTATACAACCGCTATACGTTCGCGAATGCATAGAGTGGTCTTCTCGACTTTAAGTATAAGTTACATAGAGTACTCTTTTAATCTTAATGTCGTCAAGTTTATCAATGATCTATTTCTATGCTTATTGTTAGTGTAATTTTGCACATTCAAAGGGCCTGCCCATTTAAGATAAAAAATCGTAGTTACTTCACACATATTAGATTGTCATTAAAACTACGTTAAGACCACAAATCAATTTGATGATATGGTTAAAATTGAAATAGGTAGGTCAAATAAATAGTATCTCATATAGGTAGATAGTGTGTTATTTATGAATGCCAACTAATTAACAATGTTTATAGATTTGTCAAATGCATAGCTTTAGCAATTCATATTGTCATCGAATATGTATATTACTCATTCGTAGATAAAAATAAGTAAGTAGGTAGGTAAGGTTAATAAAAACAATTTAAAAGTTGGCCAGAGATTGAACCCGAGACACATGAGGTACCGTACTACTCTGCAATTTAGGAGAGAAACACACGTAACATCCGTACGTAATCTTTGCGCAGCGCTATCGCATGCGATAGGAAAATGCGATTTCCCCCCTTATATGCACATACGTTTTATGTCAAGCCAGAAGTACCTCCTAGCACTGCGTATCGCTCAAAGCTGCGGCGATGGATGCGTCTGTCAAACTGTTTGACATAAGCCGTATTTGTATGGGAATAAGACCGACATTTTCATTATTTATATTACCGGTGCCTGACCGACCCATTACATTCCCCATATAGTTAATGCGAATCGTAATTTATTCGTCAATCAAACGACATTGTAAATTCGACAACATAGTGTGCTATGCAGCTGACAATGGCGAACATTGTCACGTCACAAGATAAATCAGCCCCAAGTCGTATTACAGTCGCATATCGGCGTATACAAGGTGTTTTCAGATTGAGAACAAATTACAACAACAAAAATATCTTTTTGAAAAACTTGCAAAAATTTTCACTGCAGGCAGAAATTGAACCTGCGACCTTCGGCAGTACAGATGCCGAAAAATTGTATACCTAAAACGAGAGGTGTTTTAAAATTTGGTATTCAACAAAAATGCTATGCTCTATGGACATACCAATTCCTCAAATCTATAATAATTAGAGTTTAAGATCTATGGAAACTTTAGCTTTTGCTACTAGTAACAAAACGTCAGATTTATAGTTGTTGAACCTTTCGAATGTGTAGAAGAATAATAAAGTATCTAACCTTGTTCTTTAATCATAAATCTTTATGATGTTAAATGCTCTACGATTCGCTCGAACAAATACGTAGTGATACGTACATCTTTGTAATGGTGTAAATCATCTCCTGTCTAGTATCTAGATATAGAAGAATGAGATCATATCTATCACCATTTGCAGTCTACTGTTATTCAAGTGAGATAAATGTATTTTATTTCTTCATCCTGTATATCTCAGTGGTCCAATCCGACCCAGATAGCTACAATGCATATCCTATACGTCGCAGGATGTAGCTGTTGCGAAAACGTACAAGATCTAGGTTTAGATCCACATAAATCTGAGATCTTGAGTGCTGAGAGGAATCGTGCCTCTGGTTAAAACGGAGGTTAAGAATAGATAGAACGCATCTGCGTAAAGTTTGATTGCGATTTTTTGCGGTATAAAAGAAATATGACAATTCTTTTGGGATCTTTTTGACGTCATATTCAAATATTATGAAGATCTGAGACTATGAGATTCTGTCTCCTTAGCCTTAGCGTGCGACCACGCAATATAGATTTTCTCTACACCTGTATGTCACAGTTTTTCACCTGTTTTGATAAATTCCGTACGATTTGACGTATCTTCGTGCGCGAGATAAGTCTTCCTTCGTAATAATATTTTTACAAAAGCTATTTTTACTTTTGTAATATAAAAGTTAGTTGCGTCAGTTTGACGACTAATAAAATTATCATTTACACATTCCAGTTATATCAATTTGCACAATAATATTAAAATTATTATTAAAAAATCGTGTTAATATCTGTTTTGTCTTTAAAAATACGTCAACGCAATCGTTCGCTACCAAGCATAATTTTACTATTTTCTTTAATATGACAACAAATTATACTATTAATAGAAAGAATCTATCACGTAGAGTCAAACCATAATTATGGAAATTTTAATATTAGCATTACTAGTTTTATACTTACTTACATTAGTTCGTACGTCTGTGAAAAGTGCAAGATGAAAAACAAAAATAAATTATAAAAGCGGACATGCCACTTTTTGCGTAAGTAATTTTTATGTTAATTTATTGATGATATTTTCATTATTTTTACCAGAGCTATCATTAGACATTTATAATTTATTTAAATGAAATAGTAATATTGTTACAAAGTACTGTTTTGTCCATATAGAAGACATCAACGCGTTCGTTTCGCTACGGCGCATTACTGTATTCAAAATTATTAGAAGAGCTCTTATATTACTAGATTGTTTTTTATTATTATTTGATTTGATTAGGTATTACAACAGTTATTAGTCGTTTTTAATCAGGAAACCCGTTATTAGAAGTAATAAGCTGAATGCTGTCTCTCTTTATAGAATCACCTTCAAAAACAGGTGTCTTTTACTTTACATAACTAGAAATGTTATCTTTTTAATGAAAAATAATACCCATTGTTACAAGATACAAAATCTGTCAGACAAGAGATCGTCAGCCGTCATCGATGCGAAGCGCGTCTCACGTGTGTAGCTTTGTCTCTTCTGTTTCATACATGTTATATGGAAATGGTTTCAAGCGTCGCGATGTCGCACGTCTTACGTCTATGTCTCACGTCTCACATCTCACGTCTCATATGTGGAGCTTGCCCCTTACATTAATAACAAACCTACGTATTTACGTACACCCATTATCCAATGTAGCTGTCTTTTATCTTATTGTAAGCGTCAGAGTCAAATAGGGTAAAGTACGGATAGATGCGCACCTTTTGGAAAATGCTCTATAACTCAATAATTAAGAACTTATTTACAAAATTATCTTTACAGATTAGAGGATTGATCTTTAATCTTCCATTAAAGCCCTAATTCATTAATTTAATTTTTATTGTTTTGTTGTAAATCCAGTTTTATTTGACCTCTTGAAAAAGGGATAGTCGCGCACCCACACGGATAGTTGCGCAGCTCTAAAAAATCATGGGGGGATACTTGCGCTTTGAAGATTACCTACGTGATTTCCTATGAGTTTTGTACTTTATTTAAATCAAACCAATTTGAAATTAATTTGATTAAATGCTTATTTTAAAAATCGAATTGCCCTCCGAACCTTAATATTATTACTATTTCTGAAGTTATTGAGTGCTAAGTCATTATTTCAGTAAAAAAATTGTATCAACGCGTAGGTAGCATAAAAATGTATGTTGAACATCGTCCATATCTAGACTGTAATTTAGAAGCATTTTGTCTATCTGCAACATACAAAAATATCAATCTGCGCAACTATCCCCCAAAGCGCAACTATCCGTCCAAAAAACCTGCGCAAATATCCTTTTTGGTACGGATAGTTGCGCATTTAATTAAAAAAATAGTGATTTGATAATTTGGAATAATTAATAAATGGGCACATACTTTATAAAATAGTGCATATGAGGAAAAAAAAATGTGAGCGATTTTACTATCGTGAGAAAAGATACCCGAAAAACAAAATGTGCTAAAATAATTTCGGCGCCAGGTTTGACCACGTTACCGAAGATTTTTGCTTAAACTGGCGTAAATTGTGCAATTACTCCAATAATTAACGTGGTACTTGGGCTTTCAGGAGGAAGACTACTATGTTTTAATAAGCAATAGTGCTGAAATTCACTAGAACATAGTGTTTTCGAAACCTGCGCAACTATCCCAACGGCGCATCTATCCGTACTTTACCCTATCTGGGATCAGTGACCTTGCCGCGGTCAAACATATTTATATTCTATCGAAGGTGTATTGAACTCAACTTGTTCAGAGTAGAATGACCTCTTAGATAAATAAGGTTATTTTGTCTGTGAGAGCTTTCTATTTTTTTTTGGTTAACAAATACTTTTTTAATAACTCAAGACCTTAGAGCTTAAAACTATAATTGTAAAAAGAACACAAGAGGTGTGCGTGCAGTTAGATAGACGTTCTATCTGTTTTTGTAACCTTCTTGTTTGCATTTGAAAAAAAAGAAATATTTGCATAGATTACACTCTACATGTTATGAATGTACTACGGTTCATCGGGTTGTCGTCTCAGTGTCACACTCGATAGAAAAAACATTTGTTTAAATGCTATAAGTTTACGCATCTTTACACATACATATATCACGCATATTATATCCCTTGCTTTGTAGGCAGAACGTAAGCGGTTGTAAAAACTGCTATTTACTCCACGTCTGACTGAAGTTTCAGAGTCATTCAGAAGACTGTGTATTACCATAGTAAGTCTTTATAATGCACTAAATAGGTACAATTTTGTTCCCTATAAAGTTAAAGAAAGTGTATGTAGTAATATAGATTGACAGAGTTTGCCACTTTTACTTTCGACGTCCGTAGGTGGTTTCACTCGAAACCAGCCGCTGGACCACTTGTTTTAAGCGAAATATTTTATAAACTGTGCTCGTTTAAACAACTGACAGCCGATGTGGCGCAGTGGTTTGTATACCTGCCTGCCACGCAAAGGTTCCGGGTTCAATTCCCGGTGGGGTCACTTACAAAGTTGATATTTTTCACTTTGTGGATTTGTTCCCAGTCTGGTTAGGACGTTGCAGGCTGAACCACCTGATTGTCCGCAAGTAAGATGGTTCCGTGCTTCGGATGGGCACGTTAAGCCGTCGGTCCCGGTTGCTGGTTATGACGGCGGTCGTTACACAACCATGTCAGAGGCCTGCTTCTTGCAGCAGGCGGTTGAAAAACTCTGACACCAGGGTTCATCGGGTCGTTGAACGACTCAGTGTCCCACACGAAAAGAGAGAGAAGAGTTTAAACAACTGGGAATTATATAAAAAATGTGATATCATTTATAGTGCTTATAAATTGATTTTCAGACATTTTTAGCTGATCGGAACTCTTCTACCGACATACAGTTTAGACACGGAATCTTACATTGTTTGACATATGATATGACGACATCACAAGTTTGATGTCATAAGTAATATGTAAAGTTTGACGCGACGCGTATTTTGTTCTTTTCTCTTACAAACCCTTTAGCAATATTAACAAAAGGAAGACAAAAAAGCACGCACCTACTGTATTTAGATATCTCGAGTTGCAATATTAGAAAGCTCTTTCAATTACAACTTGTGTTCTACTTATAATCGACCATTGTTCACTATTACTTGCTACTACTACCTATTCTGTATTGTTGACAGATAACCTACACACTGTCATACGAATAATAAATAACACTACTTACAAAGTTACAACTTCGGTGCACACTATTGTCTGATAAGTAGGTGTGGGTTTAACACGCTCGTACATTTTACAACACATTAGTCTTTACTATTATTATAAAGAGGAAAGATTTGTTTTTGTTTGTATGTAATCGCTAAACTCTGTAACGGCTGAACCGATTTCAAAAATTCTTATTAGGTTATCTGTTAGGCGGAGATCTTCGTAACGCATGCATTAGGACAATGCATATTTCCACCTTATTTCATACAAATACGGTTTATGACAAATAGTTTGACAGACGCATACGCTAGCGCTGCGTTGCCTCAGTAAGCTTTTACATGACTTAGAAATATAGGTTGGCTATTTTTTACCATGAGCAATGAAACGGTTGGTATATTACTTAACTATATTGTAATGAACAGAACTTTGAGTTCAGATCGTTCAGTCTGCAATGCCTAAACCAAACTGAGAACAAATTCACAAAGTGTTTAATCTTTGTTAGTGCCCCACCGGAAATCGAAACTGGGACACCACTACTACGCTACATAGGCTGTGATATTAAAGAGGAACCGATTAAATCAAGTAATCTGACCTGCACTGACTCGCAATCAATGGGTTGCACTTGTTACATCAATTTAACGATTTCATGCCATTTATCTTAATGTGAACATTCGTGACCGAATCACCTAGTTAGGGTGAATGTACCAGCCCAAAACCAGTTACCAGTCTCTGACCAACTGAGGCCGAAGAAAGAATACTAACTATAGCTAAGCTACAATAAAATACAAAACAATACACAATGCTTTATTTGCACAAAACATAAATTTGACAAAATATACAGCAAAAAAATCCGTACAATATAGGCAGCCTTATTAAGCTACTCGCTGCGATCTTCTTCTTTCGTTAAGAACAGTGAACGACACGAAAAAATCACTTCAGTTATATGAGGACAAAAAGGTTTTGTATAGATCATTTCATTCTACGGATTTTTTGATTAGGTACTTAATTTTTTTTTGTAAAGCCTTTGTAAAATAACTGGATTGCTGTAGGCTGATGTGAAGTGATAAAACCCGGCCTGGGACCGGTACATGGACCCTTGTTACATCGGATGAGAAATTGCGCAACTTACTGCCCTATTTTGATGCACATGATATATCATCAGTAATTCCTCATGTGGGAAGTTTAGAGAAACAAATGCTCTTAATCTAGGTCATTGTCAATATGTGTATCTTCGGATAAGGCTACAGGCAAATGGGTACTGTGGCTGAACTTTAGTTAGCTCGTTATTTAGATACATTTCAAGAATAATTATTAAAAAAACATAAACCTGACTGCGGTAATTTTTAATTTATATTTTTCGATAAAATACACCAATTTGAATTTATGAAATTTTAATATAGGTACTTAGCCAGTGTCATTTGCGTTGCTAAGACAAATCTAATCTCATTTGTTGAAATCCGACCAGCCATTTAGGATGCGGCGTGTGATAAAGAATTTTCTTGTCCACATAATTGTGAGTGCAATAATATTAATTGCGTAAGTAAAATGTGCGAGAAATATTATTAAAAGAAAAATGTACACATCAGCAATGAGTAACACGAATATAAAAACTGAAATCATAACGCACTAGCGTAAGCGTATGACTCAGACACGAAATTTTAAATTAATGGATACCAGTGGCCCATCAGCGGTTTCACCTGTTGCAACTTATTTTCTCATTAAATGACTTTTTTTTGAAATATTATACATACATACTATGGGAAGCGTAGCTGGTGGAGGCGAGCACGGGAACTACCCTAGTTACTAGGAAATAATACTAATTGCATAAAAGGATATGAACAAGCTATATTATTGAATGAGATGTTGTTTACAAGCGAAAGTTAGATCTAGAGTGTGTCACGAAAGACAGATAGACAGACAGGCTGCATTCTGTATATAACTCACATTCAAACATTGATTGACTCCCACAAGCGTCCAAAGAGGCCGGGCGCTACATTCCCCCCCTTAATAGAAGAATGCGGCATGTCTGCTAACAATAAGTGCTCAAACAAAAGTCTAGAAAGGCGAAAGCACGAAACTAAAACTTGTCTTCACTGGAACCCTACGCTGAAAATACAAATGGCCTAACTCCCCTAAAGTCGCGCCTCATAATCCCATATTTATACAATGCAACCCCAAAACTATCGCTCCTACCTAAGTGCCAAGTGTATGGATCGGCGCTCAACCCTGCGCCCTGCAGCAACCCTGACATCCATCAGTTCTACCTATTGGCACTACTCTAATAAACAGCATCTGAAAAATACAAAGGTATAAGATCTGCCAAAACAATTCACTCCACTAAACTACAACTGAAAAAAGGTACAAGTAGGTATAAGTCAAGGATAGGAACAACAAAAATCAAAATTTCTCAAATTAAAATAGTTATAGTAGGCGCGACTATTTTCAACTCGCGAAGACACTTCCGCCCCCTATTATTTATATTAAGAACTTCTATTAATCACAACATCTTTGAAGTACTGAAATACTAAGCGCTTATTAAAGGTAACACTCAACAAAAGACCAAATAAAATAAACTCGCTGCTTTGTGTAAACGAAATGAAACAAAATAAATTGAATCGGCATTTGTGACGTTACGCCCTACACTATGAATTCATTTATCACCACAACATAAGATTCACCACTAAAAGTCACGGCAAATACTCCTAATAGCATTTGGTCAGAAGCGCAATCCGTCACCTTTGCCATCCTGTCAGTGTCTTCGCCCCCTGTCAAAAGGGAAAGCTTTCTTTACCACTATTTCACGAGACTTAGCTTGGCTCTCAATTCCTGTTGCGGCGGGACCTTCCACTACCTTCCCTCCTGCGCGGCTTTCGCGAATCCTGTCGCGACTCTCTTTCGGGCTTGATTTCGTCTCGGATCGCACTATGAATCGCAATTTGATTTTCTGAGGCATCTTTTCGCTGTTACTCTTATACTTTGCTTCCTTTTGCTTGGGAGCTTGAAGTTTTCTCTCCGGTACAGGCACTTTATTTACCTTTTTAGGCTGGCAACTTGGCTGGCACTTCTTTATTGACAACTTTGCTTCTAAATTTTCTTTTCGCACATTATTTTCATTATTTCTTGTGGGATTATCTGAAATAACAACCAACGCTCTGGATTTTTCTGACTTTTCTCCATCATTGTCACTTTCATGTCCAGCGTCGTCAGTCACATTTGACAAACTTGTTTTTTCCAATCTTGTTCTTTCTTCTTCGTTTTTCATTGAGTTTTCATCCTGAGGGTTTATTTCACCATTTTTATCCAGAAGATTCATTTCTTCCTCTTTGATGTGGGAGTTCGACGAGTTCGACGCCGTTGGGCTGTCATAGATTGTGCTAGTGCTTGCTGGGGCTTCGTCTTGAGGGTTTTCGTTGTTTTCGATCTCGAGCACGCATTCTTTAGGCGTTAGGTCCGTTTTAGGCTCTATCGTGTTCATTGAGGCTTCGTCTTCAGGGTTTTCTTCATTATCGAGCTCGTTTTCCACGAGCGGTTGATCTGTCTTCTCCGGCTCAGCCGTCCGTTCGCTTATCGGAGGCCCTGTTTGAACTGGTCGGCAGTCTGGTTCGCCGAAATCTATTTGAAAAAAGAATTTCATGTCGTCATATGTGGTAGAGCTCGTTTTCTTGGTTTTGTAGAAATAATACGCAGGTCCCGACAGGTACATTGGCATGACTATCAACTTGGTCGCATCCCTCCAATTGTTGAGTGCGGCGATATCTTCATATAGCTGAAAGAATTCTTTTACTGAGGTGTTGAATCCGGAGAATTTCTCGTTCATCTTGGCATATACACGCTTATTTTCACTTTGCACTAACAATATTTTACATAGCTCTCTTCACTACTGCGAGGGTTATACGCGGGTTTTTGGTTCGCGTATCTCTACTACGATATGCGTAACTTATTTACTAGTATATTAAACAATTTGTGTGTCAGCACTGAATCGCTTAAAGTAGGTAAACCCGTTCTAATTCCACACTTATTGAATCTATTCAATAGCATTCTGGTGACGGGCTCTATCCCTAGGGATTTCTGCCACTCAGATATCATTCTACTCCACAAAAAAGGTGAAAAATCCGATATTAACAATTATCGCCCCATTAGTTTGATTTCTCATATTTACAAAGTTTTTATTAAGATGATAGAAAACCGCATTGCTGGAGTCCTAGACCGCAACCAACCGCCGGAGCAGGCCGGCTTTCGGCCATCATTTTCGACTACTGACCACCTACACACGCTAAACCTCATAATCGAAAGGCACACTGAGTTCCACACACCGCTATACTTAGCCTTCGTGGACTACTCCAAAGCGTTTGACAGTCTCTCACACTCAGCGATATTTTCAGCACTTCGCAAACAGGGCATAGAAGAGACATATGTCAAACTTTTGGAGTTAGTCTACACCCATAGTACAGCATCTATCAAGCTGCACTCTCCAGGTCCGTCATTTGACATAGAAAAGGGCGTGAAACAGGGTGACCCCCTCTCCCCTAAACTATTTACGTGCACCTTGGAGCAAGTGTTCAAACAGCTGTCTGTGCCATGGGAAACGCGGGGCATTGTCGTCGGCGAAAAACGATTGACAAATCTACGTTTCGCCGACGACATTGTTCTATTTGCTAATACGGCAAATGAACTCGAGGAGATGCTTCAAGGTTTAAGCGCAGCAAGCCTTGAGGTTGGACTTCACATGAACATGACGAAAACACAACTGATGACCAACAGCACGAAACGTAGGGTACAGGTCGACGGGCAGACGATACATTATGTCGATGAGTATATATACCTAGGCCAGATTGTCTCTTTCGACAACAGGCAAGGAAAAGAGATCGATCGTCGGATTGAGAACGCCTGGAAAAGCTTCTGGTCGTTAAAAAACTTTATGAAAGGCGATCTGCCTCTATCACTCAAAAGAAAACTCATCGACATGTGTATCCTGCCGGTCCTAACCTACGGTGCGCCAACGTGGTCACTAACAGAAAGTCAAAAGTCCAAACTCAAGGTTTGCCAAAGAGCGATGGAGCGAAGTATCCTCGGCGTCAAGAGAATAGATAGAGTTCGGAACACTACTCTTCGAGCTCAGACTGGCGTCATCGACGTAGGGTACAAAACTGCCAAGTTGAAATGGGACTGGGCCGGGCATGTCTGCAGGATGCACCCTGATCGATGGGCTCGAATCGTAACGGCAGATTGGGTACCTCAAGGCGGGTCTCGTCGCAGAGGTAGACCCCGAAAAAGATGGCGAGACGATTTCGATGCCCATTTAAAGGACTGGATGGAGGTTGCACAAGACCGCATTAAGTGGAAGACCGCGGGGGAGGCCTTTGCCCAGCAGTGGGATCTCGTAGGCTAATAATAATAATTAAACAATTTACATAACCTTTTTTTTTCGATGCTGGGTCAGATTATTTTCTTCGTTACCACTTTTATTTCTCTTGATATTCTTTTCTGCTTTCTTTGTAGTGTTATTTTTCGCTTTATTCTTTTTCGTTTTATCCTTTAATCCATTTTCTTTTTGTCTTGATTTTCGACTGCTTTTGGGTTTTGTAATCTAAAAGAATAACATATGGTTAGTATATTTTTAGAGGCGCCTCCACCATATGGGAAGCGTAGCTGGTGGAGGCGAGCACGGGAACTACCCTAGTTACTAGGAAATAATACTAATTGCATAAAAGGATATGAACAAGCTATATTATTGAATGAGATGTTGTTTACAAGCGAAAGTTAGATCTAGAGTGTGTCACGAAAGACAGACAGACAGGCTGCATTCTGTATATAACTCACATTCAAACATTGATTGACTCCCACAAGCGTCCAAAGAGGCCGGGCGCTACAATACCTTCCTCTTGAATCTATTACAAAAAACCACATCTAAATAGTTTGTGGTTTAGGAGGAGAGACAGAGAAACGCAAAGCAACTTCATTTTACACTATGTATTGACTGATTGATATCCATGTTGGAGTCCATACTAGACAGGATTTTGCAATTTGGATCATAAAATCTAGATATTTTAATTTAATCTACACTAGTGTAGACATTAAAATTTTATGTAAATGCTTACCTATTAAACTAAGAAATGTGCAATCTTCATATCTTTGCACCTTAAACTGATAGACTTGTGGGCTATTCATATTTTATTTCCTTTATATTCTGAATTTTACGACTTAATATCTGGGTTTTATCAGCAGAGGACCGTTATTGTTATTTGAATAGGAAGGATAAGAAATTTTTAAAAAGCAAAAGAAATGTATGGAAAAATCTGACGCTGACATGAAATAATTAGGTATTTAGTCACACATTGCACGTGCCATGGTGTGAAAGCTTTTTATTACTGCAAAGTAACAAAAACATAATATACAACAGATGATAAATAACCTGTACAGCCTGTACTATTAAATGGTAGCAAATATATCATGTCAATTATTATTAGCCAAATGCTGTTTACCAGAAAAAGTATGACAAGTACTTCATTAATTTAAACTATAAATACTTGAAAACTTTTTGTTGTCCAAGAAACTTGTTACAAAAGATTGTTGTTTTCTTTTGACATACAATATTACCATACAATAAGACATCCATTGAAAGTCTTGTATTGAATAAAGTTTCTCCAAATAAAAGCTCATACTTCAAGTGCATTTATGTAAGTACGATTATAAATTTACTTTAGTACATAATATTAGTTCTGCTTAATTGGGTATGATGAAATGAACAAATATTAGAGGGAAAACACAAGCGTTGGTAAAAGTGTATGCGTGGGCTGTTTGGGTAATATTTTTTCACTAATACCTATATATACCTATTCAGATTATGATAGTCATTAAAGATTTAGATAATATTTACGTTAGAAATAATTAAAAATTAAGTCGGGTACAAATAAAACATGGATTTTGTAAATAGGGTGAAAAAAAGGTGACAATAAAGGTTTTCTTTGGTTACGTTGGACCAGATAAGTAGGTAATAATAGGTATTTATACTTACTATTAAGTAGATACATCATTTTACATAAGTAATTATAAAGTTGTCATAGACTTTTTACAAGATAATAAAATAAAGTTCTCGGCTGCTATGGTTAACTCTGAGTTAACAACTGTCTTAATCATAACACACGACTAGAACTAAAGTTATTATTGTTAATCTGACAAGAATAAGTCATTTATGCTCATAGGCGGATATAATAATTAATTGCATTACATAATTTATTCAATCTATTAATCAATTAGTAGTAGGTAAGTACTTATCATTCAATTAAAATGTACTCTATCTATTAAGACTACTACCTATAAGAAAAGTTACTTAATAATTATAACTGAGCTTTATAATTACAGTGTAATAAAATATTACCATAATATACACATTCACAACACGTATGTTAGTTAACCAGATTATACCCTTCATAACGTAAGTAGGCAAAATATTACGTGTGAAAAGTCATCAAAATTATTCTACAATTTTTGTAAGGCCAATTATAATGCTGCTAAATCACGTAGGTATGCATTTATAATACAGATTATAACATCTGGCAGCGTATTACGTATAATATTTAAGGCGCCGTTGACCACTAAGAAAAGAGAAAGTGGTCACAACACGATAATAATAATTGTCGGTAGGTTGTAAAGTAACAGCTTGTATAAATCCTTTTGGAGTAGAGATTAAATGTTAAACTTTTTATCTGAGAGAGTTTATAACATATTTTTAAATTTTATACAGGTAAGTAAGTACCTAATGACTAATGATAATGAGTTAACGTTAAGAAAGTTAGGAACGTCTACCTACATTTTATAATAAGACGTGGGTTTTAAAATTGTTGTAATATGCAAGAAATCTCATTCCATCGTCCGTTTATCAAATGATGTTTCGTTGATCGAAATAACACCACAAATATACAGGGAGTAAGAGAAAAGTTATTACAAGCAAAATGGGTTTAAGTACTCATGAAACTGAACAACTGTCCTCATTGAACATAGGCCGAACCTTGTAATTTCTTTTCAATTTACTTGTCAAAAAACGGTTCATTACAATACCTATTGGCGCTATTGGTCACCTAAGTAGTACTGATGACGTTATAACAAATCCTGTATCCTTCTACCAGATCCTTGTTAAAATCGTGATTTGATTACTTACTTCCAATCGACATAAACTAGATAGATATACATCTTGCAATAAACAAGCAGTCAACTGTAATTTTCGTATTGTCACGTTTGTAATCCAATTATAAAAAGTGAGTTACATTTACTGCAGTTTTACAGATCTATAAAATATTGTTTGTAAGGCAATTATGTCATATTTCTTTTAGTAAGTAAAAACTTAACTATTTATTCCATATGTAGTACCTTTGTAGATTTTGGAGATAGATAACTATATGTGCCAGTCCAGATTGTGAAATTGAACTTTATGTAGCATGAAAAAGATGATGGATGCAAAATGAAGTACTCATCCGCACGCGACCTGATGGCATTCGAGGCGAAGACAATAGGTATATTACATGTGGCTGCCATCATATCGCGCGCAGTCCATAGATACCTAGACATAACGAATTTCTTACATTAGTAGAAAGATATGCAGCTTGTTAGCAATAAATTCAAGCAAGCAAAATCAATTTATAGCATAAACGCAAGCATAAACAGCTCTGCCCACATTCATGCAAATCAAAATGGCATGCTACGATAAATTATGTGATCACTTCACACCCCAAGCTGACATGAAATATTAAAAGATGCGAATATCTAGTAGATATTACAGTTAAATCGTAAACAAATTAGTTAGGATAGACAGACAGGCGCTTCGACATGACGGTCGGAAAAAGATCTTCTTATATAGAGCTTGGCCCCGGGCGCCATTTCTCTAATTTGTGTGTAACCGTCATTCTTGTCTTCTCTCTGCCACTGACTTGAGCCCCGTTACGACACGACCTTAACCTTTCCCTTTACATGCTTCTCAAATTCTTCTGAATTTAACTTTTCCTTCTAAAATGTTTTTCCGGAAAAGTTTCTGTCGCAACAGGTGTCCTATCCCTATCATCTTCCCTCTACTGTTTTATATGTTTTTCGAAAAGTTCTATCTTTCGTTTATTCTCTGAAGGATTTCTTCATTTGTCTTCTTCTTAGTCTAACTAATCTTCTCCATTCTTTTCCAACACCACCAAAAAATCAAACGATTAAATTTTCTCCAATTTTTTCCCCTCTTCTGCTGAAAGAAAGAATTTATTTACTAAAAAGACTTATTCTCGAACTTAAACTTTTTTTACATTTGAGTCTTAAACTTATTACTTAGTTCTCGCTTGCTATTCTGCTAGTATTTAAAAGATCATCAAGTGACTTTTCCAAAAGAATCTTACAAAAAGTCATAGGTTATGTACATAATACTAATTAATAGATAATAATAATCACTTACACGCAACAGAAAAATTAAATACCATTCCAAAACATATAATGGAGCCTAATCTGTGTCTTAAAAGTATATTTCGTGTGTGTAACCTTAACCTTTCGGACAATCATTAGTTTTGAAATTAAATAACTAATGCCAAGACGTCGGTATGGCACCCGCTAATAATATACTCATCATTCATATTATATCTGTACGTCTGTATCACTGTAAGTACTATTAGCAGCACTTTAAGTTAGTAATAAGTGATCAACTTCAACTGGTCTTTCATTCAGTTTATTTGAATAGTTCTTTTAATGTTGATCCCTAAAATTAACTGGATTTGAAGTCCTGCTGATTATGATGATGAGATGAGTTTCATTTCGAAGAATTATGACATTTATGCCAGTATGTCAAATATTTTGAATATTCGAAATTGGTAGCGATATATCTCTACAACTACGCCCAACTAATTTCCAAACCATTAAAATTAAATTTTTGGATAGGCACATCAAAGAACATCCATGAAAGACAAATTACACAAAAATGCTTGGAGGTCATATTCAAAGTTGATTAAGGTGATGTAGGTATTTCACGGTATGTCCGATACTTGAAAAAACAATATTATATCAAAAATAGGTTTTTTAACAGTCTAGTATATGTATATCTTAAATCCTTAATCAATGTTGGCCTGATTTCTCAACGCGCAAGCGTCTCAGTGACATGTGGTGAAACAAGTACTACTTACATATCCTTCCTTTGGATGTAGAAATCGAATTTAAAGGTCAGCTAGATCTATTTAATTTATCAGGCATAATTTACATGCTTCCTGAAATACTTTTCTTAATAACTTTTCCTAAAAACTCATCCTCATCCTAAAAAACCGGATCAAAATTCGTTTTGTGGTTTAGGATGAGTTAGAAAAATCCACGACAAACATACAGACCGACATAGAAACACCAAACAACTTCATTTTATAGTAGGTATGTATCCATTGATATTGGTACTCACGTATTTCCATAATGTAGAGCTAAAGAAACTTCTTCAAAAATATTTCATAAATATCATCGGTTATCGACTTATTCAAATATCTAGCTCATCAATAAAACTTAGTTTTTTTATTAAAAAATATCTGCGAATGCAATGTAAATTCGAATCTCTTTCGAAACTGGCGCAAATTAATCAGAGAATGCAGTTATTCCAAAATTTCGATACAGTTTGACATTCTGAAGGTCAAATTACACAAGATGGTGGAATGCCTGTTCTCATTATGCCAAAATGCAGGTGTAATTTTAAAAAGGCATGGGAAAAAGCTGCACCTTATTTGACTTGGACGCCTTAAATTGATTATTACACAGCCGTGTGGTGCCGGCAGAGTAGAATAGCACCACCCCCTCTCTTCCCGTGGGTGTCGTAAGAGGCGACCGAGGGATAAACCCGACCCAAACAGCCAGGTTAACCGTATGGTGGCGGTTAATCCACCATAAAAGCATTCCCAAGGAGGGTTGACGTCTGGTAGGCGGCCGGTCGTAAAATTAAGCCAAATCCTTTGCAACACGATTTTGTGTTCATCATATGTGTTGCGCCGACCCCAAGTAATTGGGATAAGGGCAGGAAGCTGATGATGACTTCATGCATCGCACGGTGGTGTTGCGGTCGTCTAGTGTAGTGACGAAAGGAGTTAGAAGGCGCTAATTTCATAGGCGAGACGTAAACGTAAGACATGAGACGGTTACGTGAGACGTACGACATCGCGACGCTTGAAAGCGTTTCTCCCGTGGGTAGGTTTGTTGATGTGCTGTTGACAGAACATATCACGCAAACAAAATGAGAGCTCTGATAAAATGACGTATGAACTTTTGTCTATCACGGGATGCTTGTCTACAAACTAGAAGATGATCTTCCTTAGTGCTAATATGCGAATAACCTTTATTATTTGTTTCTTAATTCTTTGTCTAGGATCTAAAGTTTACGTCAATCAATCAAAATACACTTTGTAAACGTTTCTTTTCTACGATATAGATTTTTGTGCGATAACATTGCATACTGACCTTTCATAGGTTGTGAAAAAACGCGTAAATTGGTATTTAAATATTACGATTTGCATTTCGTAGTAGACAGGATGATTAATGAGATATCAAACTTGAAAAATGCCTATACATTATTTTTTTTCTAGACACGCTAGGCCTACACGCAATCTTTACAGAATGATTCCTAAAAAGATCCTAAATGTCAATGACTCTACAAACTGTATAAATATGACATTCTTAGGTAACAGTTTATTGAAGTTTATGTTCTGTTATTGTAGGAGTTCATTATTTACCTTTCAGAAATGAATACCTATTACAAAATTAAAAGTTAAAAATCAAGAAAGTAAAATAATTTTAATTACTTACTCATTTACTTACGAAATTTATAAAGATTGCAATAAACATGCACTAGATGCTCTTCTGGCTGTAACAGATGCAATTTCATTTAGCGTGTGGAAATAACAACAAAACCGAAAATGCATAGCAAGAGAACTCGTAATAAGTTTGGCCCAATTCGTCACAACAGTCCCAGTTTGTCAAAGATCGAGATTTTTCCGATTCGTCGCACAGCTACTATTAAAAAAGAAAAAGTATGTAATTTAATGATATTTTATTTATACTAGAAATGAATTTGTTTAAAATTTATACGTTAATTTATTTACTTAATTTGTTGCAGCATGTTTTTAGATGATAAAAATGATTATTTTTATTTTGATATGTAGAATGAATTGTAAAATGTATATTTGGCATTGGAAATAAAAGGCTTTATTATTAATATTAACTAGCTGTTACCCGCGAACTTCGTTTCGCCAAGGGAAATGTATGGTATAGACAATACAGAAATTTTCGTATCACTTAGCTCATTTTGCCGAGCTCTATGTGTTCCGTCAGGTAAGCAGACAGACAGGCCCTCCAGTACTGATAAAGGTTCTCCCTAATCATAAAATACGATCAGGACGTTTATCTGCCACCATACCAAACATCAAAAAATATTGCAAACTTTTTGAGTGATTCATGCTAATTAGTTCGCTCATCTAGAACTACAAAGACGTAACTGTCATTTTGCAAATTTTACAGGAGAGCGTTTTAAAGATTTTTTTACGCTTCTTTTTTGTTTTAAAACTTCATTTTATATAGTTTACAACTGCAACTGGGATATTTTGTATGTTTAACTATAAGGTACAGTACAGGAACAAAAATATTTCAAAATGTCATGTTTATGTGTAAAAAAAACCACTTTAAGCATTTTGACACATGCAGTTATGTCTTTGTTGCACTGAAAACGACTTATTTTGTAAGTTGTGACACAAAAAATGTTTTAAGATTCTTTATTTGTGGCTGTGTTATAGTCAAGTCAAGTCCGGTTAGACACTTGAACTGCTATTTTAAGTCTTGTGTGTGGTATAGGAACGGTCTGAAGAGCAAAATGTCTATCCCGGCGTGTGCTTAATTGTAGACCTGCGCTCCTGTCTGATAGTACAAAATTGGTGAATTAACAAGGTTGGTGCCCTTAAGAGGAACTACCCTAGTACCCTTGAAATTGCCCTCTCACCGCTTTTTAGGACCAGTACTCTTGTGTACTCTCGGTAGTCATATAGACGTCCGGCTTCTCGTGACGGTTGATACAAACATCAGCCTATTGTAGTCCAGTGCTGGACGTGTACCAGCCGCCTTTATTAAGTCATCGTGCTATTTTTACGTGGATTAAGCTCCAGGACCTGCTAGCTTCAGGATGTTATCTAGAAAATGTCTACTCGGGTCACCAGCGCCTTTCTCAGACGCCCGTCTTTTACAATCCCTCCGCGCCCTATTACGCAGTTGTCTACGGCCATCACAGCAACGCTTATCTCACTATATTCAAGGTTGTACTACATTCTTGACACTGCGTTGGTCTCCCTTGCTATCTCTGCTGTCCCAAGGTAAGCCGAAGGACAAAATTGCCGCACCCGTGCAGGACAAGTCGTAGAACACGCTGCAGCTGTGCGCCGATAAGCGTGCATACAGATCTGGAGTAGGATCTTCGCGTCTTTCCATCACCGACTCCAACGCTGAAGGGACCTTCGTCAAGTGGATGAATCCGGAGTCGTGAAGTTACGAAACAAACCAGCTCTTCTTATGAAGCCCGGCGAGTTAAAGAGGATGGACTTGGCACCGCAGGCAAAAAAACAACGTGGCAAAATCTCGGTACATAGTCAGAAGAGGAAATAAAAGTCCTGATCCAGGCAATCAGGACCTTCAATGAAGTCCAGGTCTCTTACCGCACGGGGTTGGGCGCAGCTTCCAACGACGACGAGTTCCGTTCCATCGTTTTGATAATGTGTCTTGGGAAGGTTATTACTGCCAGAGGTGAACTGAAGGCCCCTAGACCCAGATGAGGAGACAAAGTTGTGCTTCCCAGCAAAACCTAACGTAGCCTACAGTGATAGTGCAGAAGTCCTCGTTGAGCTATCAGGAACATGGACACCTTCTCAGCAATGCTCGGTTTCCCCACCAGCTTGACTGCTGTTTCAAGTTTGTCTGGAGAGGACGCTGACGAAGTCAACGATGTAAAACCGCTGGCTGACGGGTACTATTCGGGTTTCTCCTTATGGGTAATCATCCGCCTGGTTGACATGGCCTTGGTGTGAGGTTCCGCCTGGACACCTGACATGACTGAAGTCGGCCTGTGATTCTACGCCCATCAAGTCCAGCCAAATAGGCGTTATCGATCTATGAATTATGTAGTACAATTTTGACACAAAATACAGTTAAGACAATTAGTTGTTGTGCCACAATGACAGTAAATACTATTGCGTCATTATTTTATAAAAGCTTAAGAGTTAAAAATGACACAAAATACATATATGGCATGGTAGCTCAAAAATTACTCACCGTTTTGGTGATAAATAGACAAAAAATACATTTGCGGCAATGTAACACTCAACTTTTTAACCATGATTGGTGCTACAAAGACAGAAAATACATTTACAACGGTGTAGCGCTCTGAAATGACCGATCATCACGTGACGCCTAACGCAACTGACAAATATGACGGCGTTACACTCTGGGAAGGTCCATTTTTGTACCAATGCAACAAAGACATTGTCGCCATCTTTCGGCCATTTTTTGAACAATAAAAACGTCTTTGTAACACCATATGTATTGACCATTTTTGAACAATTTGGCATCATTAACTCATTTTTGCATTTTTCGACAGTTACGTCTTTGTAGTACTAGATGAGCGAGTTATTCTACACACACGGACAGTTTGATTGACTTCTTCATCATCTTCTTCTTCATTTGAGGTCGGTTATACACACTAACAGATAACATTTTCAAAAATTAGATAGTGTGATATTGATATTGATTGTTTAGTACTTATTTTATTACCCGCCAATTATTTTTAAGATTCCATACCCAAAGTGTACCCTATTACTGAGACTTCGTTTTGCTGTCTGTTGGTCACATTCCGTAATAGTTATACAGATAAAATTTTAAAAAATTACTGATGTTGTATTTTTGTTGCCGTTGCGGCTCTCATACAACAAACACGATTTTTATGCCATTTTTATACATAATAGTACCGGTCACGTGTGTTATTATGTTCTTATTTTCTTGCTTTGTCTCATGGTTAGTATTTTACGCGTGATTGGTAGATTAGGGCAAGTAGATGATGGTGATGGCTATGACGATGACGATGATGATGGAATAACCTAGAGAAACTGACTGACTACTGCCGATTTGTGGTTACTTGTGTATGAAGGGCACATCCCACCTCTCTGCTCTTGAGTTACATCTTGATGATATAAATAGTTGGTAACACTATTAAAACCGATGTTTTTTTATTATTTTTATGTGAAAGAGCAAGCCCAGCTTGACCCACGATGTCTTCTATTTGCTTATTTCACTTCTGTTTTTGTTTTCTTATTGTTAGAGTATTGGTATGTACACTTTTTTTATTTAGGTACCTAAATTAGTAAGCCTGCAAAAGCTGCTCATCAAGTCGTACAGATTTTTCACTTTAGTAGGGGAGACCGAGGGGTATTGGATCAAAGGGGTGTTGGATCAGCTTTGTTTTCTCGAAAAGTAGAAGCGTTAGCGAGCAGACTATAATGCAATTGTGCCTCTTTCTGCCTCTTGTTGACCCCTAAGTTAGCGTCCCTGACAAATAGTGCGCCGTTTGGTTTTTATCGGAACATCGTAAAAAAATCGTCAAAAGTAAGTTTTCTGCTCTTATTTGTCAGGCTAATATTTTGGAGGTGCTTTTATATTTTTATTTAAGTTTTATACGATATGAAAACTTCAAAATTAAGGATTCATATGGCACCACTGGTACGTCTGGGTTCTCTGTGGTTTTATCTCAGTTTAATGTTTTTGTCAAACTGGCAGGATTTTTCATACCGAGGGGTGTTGGATCAGCCTGACCCAACACCCCTCGGTAAAATTTTGTATGGTTAATTTCATAGAGTACACGAGCACCACGCGTGTTGTGCTGGCCAAGTGTAAGTTCGTTATACGTACGTATAACCGAATACATTATTAATAAACTTTTCGATTTCATTTCAATTTAATTTTCATAATAATTTTCATTTTCACTTTCACTTTCACTTTCACTTTCACTTTCACTTTCACTTTCACTTTCACTTTCACTTTCACTTTCATTTTCATTTTCATTTTCATTTTCATTTTCATTTTCATTTTCATTTTCATTTTCATTTTCATTTTATATTTCATTTTCATTTTAATTTTCATTTTCATTTTCATTTTCATTTTCATTTTCATTTCATTTTCATTTTCATTTCATTTTCATTTTCATTTTCATTTTCATTTCATTTTCATTTTCATTTCATTTTCATTTTCATTTTCATTTCATTTTCATTTCATTTTCATTTCATTTCATTTTCATTTTCATTTTCATTTTCATTTTCATTTTCATTTTCATTTTCATTTTCATTTCATTTTCATTTTCATTTCATTTTCATTTTCATTTTCATTTTCATTTTCATTTTCATTTTCATTTTCATTTCATTTCATTTTCATTTTCATTTTCATTTTCATTTTCATTTTCATTTTCATTTTCATTTTCATTTTCTATTTCATTTTCATTTTCATTTTCATTTTCATTTTCATTTTCATTTTCATTTTCATTTTCATTTTCATTTTCATTTTCATTTTCATTTTCATTTTCATTTTCATTTTCATTTTCATTTTCATTTTCATTTTCATTTTCATTTTCATTTTCATTTTCATTTTCATTTTCATTTTCATTTTCAAATGACTGACGCTTATTTATTATTTATTCCCTTTTCACCGTGAATTAAAATGCGATTTAAAAAAATGAAGAATTCTCATACTAACTTTTTCCCGCCATTTTGGGGATTGGGGCATAAGACAGACAGACAGAAACACTTTATTGCTCACATTAAAACTTAGATACAAATGCAAAAAAAAAACAGCAATAATAATATAACACAAGCAAAGGCGGCCTTATCGCTTTAAGCGATCTCTTCCAGGCAACCCAGCACATACAGAGAAATTTTAAAAACACACTTTGAGTAATTAAGCATAAGTTAATTATGCATAAGTTTCTGAATCTTTTCGTTTTTTGTATGCTTAACCTATTTTTTATAAAAGACTTTACACTTACACTTCTAAAGTGTATATCATTTTAAAGCTTATGAAATTTGCTATCGATTGGTGTAATCAAATACGAATTATCTTTATAGAATTTTGTGTTACGAAGCAAAATGTCAAAAATGATCCAACACCCCTCGGTCTCCCTTACTTCTGGTGTTCTATGTAGGTATATCAGGTACTCCAGATCCATGGCTAATGAACCAGCAAAAGCAACCCATAATGCTGAACAGCTTTTGTTAGGTAACCATTACCATCTTTGAATGCGCGCGAATAAGTGATTTTCTGTGATGTGATTGGATGTGATGAAGTGATGATATCTCTGGTAGGTATTTTTTTTTATGTATCCTGCTCCGTGTCCCACTGCTGGGCAAAGGCCTCCCCTCTTTTACGCCACTTATCTCGGTCTTCAGTTTCCGACTCCCAGTCACCACTAAATACGTCTAGGTCATCTCGCCATCTTCTCCGAGGCCGGCCTCGTCGTCGGCGACCATCCTGTGGCACCCATTGTGTAGCTATCTTAGCCCACCTGTCGGGGTGCAAGATACAATAAAAAATTCAATCCGTCTTATAGCTTTGGAGAAAATGGTCAAATGACATAGATAAAAACCACAAAAAGTTTCATTCACGCCTATAGTGCGTTTCATTTTATAATTCCTCTGGCGTCATGTTGGCAACATTGGAAATTTGTATGTAATATTATTGCCGCCTTAAAATTTACATACAAATTTCCAATGCTGCCAACATGACGCCAGAGGAACTAAAAGATGAAACGCACTGTATCATTTATTTTCTGAATTTGAAATACATGTGAAAGGAGCATAAAAACCGCCTGCTATATGAAGTCGGGTACTGTTAAAAATGTCTTTCAAAAATTAATGTGTGGTATTTTTTAAATTATGTTATTCATTAAAGTGTTTCTGCCTCGAGATATTTGCTTTTAAAAGAGACATTTTCTCCTCCCAAAGTAGATATAAACGCTAAATATTAAAAAAATGTGGAACAATTTCTCAATCCGAAGTTACTTTAAAAACTATATTGGATACTGAACCACTCAAGTTTAAAAAAAAATAAAAGATTTTCAATTTTTGTTTGGTTACCATACACCTACAAACAAACCAGGAACAAAATTAATTTCTTAGGTAATGTTGATTAACCTGATTATAAGTAGCGTCATTCAAACAGGCCATATTAGACAGCTGTCAAAATCATGTTAATGCTATGACATAAGGTCTATTTTTCTTTGTTGACATGTTTCCTAATATATGTTTGGCAGCTGTCAAATATGGCCTATTCGAATGACGCTACTATAACTACGAAACCCTATTTGTGGGCGTGTCTGACACATTCTTGGCCGGTTTTTTATTTTGCTATATTATTATTGGTATACGTATACCTGTTCGAATCTCGAGTCCAATGTGGATGTAAAAAAACAACTGCAAATATAGTAAGGGGTGAACCAGTTCAAGAAACTAAACAAATTTCCCCAAGGATCATATGAAAAAAACCTGCCTATTCACTCTCATACAATTTTTAAGGGGTGAATCAGTCCATGAAACTGAACAACTTTCACTAAGGAACATAGGTCGAAATATGAAAAAAAAATTGTACCTCCTATACAAAATGTGTTGGCCGGCCGGGTCAGTTTGTACGGGAGGATCAAATTTTTTTTTCATTTTTCTACCTACGTTTCTTGGGGAAAGTTGTTCAGTTTCATTGACTGGTTCACCTCTTGTAATAATTTCAGTTGTTTTTTTTTTCATCTTATACTCGTAGCGTAGGTACTTAACACGTTCCCGGACACTAAGTCACACGACTTTGACACTACTTTTTTGTATGAAAAGTTATAGCAGTTCTGTCACATATGTTGCAATACGCGTTATTAAATTATGACACTAACTGCTAAAGCCTTCGACTGTTACCGCAGCTCTGTCATATGCAATAGTGAGTAGACACTATTAAGTGCGGCAGAACGGCTATAGCAGCGAATGTTAATGCAGTTCTGTAACCTGCTGCAGTCAGAAGTTGCTATAAATCGCGACAGAACTGTTCTAACAGCTGACCTGATTACTACCATTAGGCTCTTGGAAAGATAGGCGTCTCCCAATATTGAAGTGCGGATCATGGGTTATCATCTATTTTTCAACTTATATCTTGTTTTGATCAGACATGTCTTGCTATTGATCAGGAGATTACTTTAGACAAGACCGTAGATGGCTCCAATAAATCATTGATTCGGCAGGATCATTGCGTATCTTACGCATCGCACAATATCGGTTTGAGGATCGTGGATCAACGTTGATATTTCTACTTCTATCTTGTTTTCATTATAAAGTATTTTTTTGTATCAGGGTAATTATGACATTGTTTATTTTATAAAGCTCTTGTGTAGATTTACAAGTAAGTAGAAGTAAGCTATTTTTCCGTGGTAAAAAGCTAGCTATTTATTATCAACCAGTTTTTATCCAAGCTGCAAGCCATAAGTGTGTAAATAAGTAACAAGAACACATGTTCAAATCCTTAAAATACTACTCAGTTAGTTAGCAAGAGAGATGCTCAGCAAATTTCTGTTTTAGAAATTAGATATTTTTCGAGGAAATAAGTAAATCATAATAATCAGGGTTAGTTTAGGTTTCTATAAGTCAAAGAATTTTGAAATTGGTCGGATTTTACGGAAATTATCGATAACATACACACAAATAGGTAAACTACAAAATTGATTATTTTCTTACTGTGATTTTTACCTATTTTAAGTGTTTAGGTTATAAAATTGAATTCAGGATAGAGTATTTGAGTTTACACTACAAATCTAATGTTATTACATAATTATAAAGCTAAAAACAGGCTGCTGGCATCGGTTAGAAATCCTTAAAATTTGGCGCCAAAACGGTCACATAGATACGTCTGCTAAAAATGACACACGCCAGCCGACTGAGGAAACTTTCATACATCTGGGAATGGTATACCCGCTCTGTCATTTTTGGGGGTGAGGGGGGAGACAGGTAACACGAAACTTTGAACAGTTGTAAAAACTGTTCTAATTGACACTGACAATATTGGAAAAAGTTGCCCAGTGACACTAAAAAATGCTCTCCTTATTTTTGTATGAATGGAGCGCATGTCTGGGCAGCTCTGGCTTAAAAGTGACCGTCAATTTGGTAGGCTCTAGCAGTTCTGTCACTAGACAAAGTGCAAAAGCCAATGCTATGACCGTTCTGTCCGGGAACGTGTTAACTTTTTCCTCTACCGAACGAAACGCAATATCGGTTTCCGTGCAAACTTATTTCAAGTATAGTGGCAACCCCCCCTTTAAGGGGTTGATTTTTTTTAGCCTATAACCTGGTCGGTAACTTTCCCAAGATTTTGGTATAATTTGCATCAAAATCGGTTCAGTAGTTTTTGCGTGATGCTTTCACATACAAACAGATAAACAAATAAACAGATAAACAGATAAACAGACAAACATCTAAACAGAAAAAAAATCTAAAAACTGCTGAAACGTGTTCTGTTATCGATTTTAAGTATCACCAAACAGTTTTTTTCGGAAAATCTTCTATGTACAGACTTTCGACCCTCTACAACTTTATTATATGTATATATATAGACTACATGAAAGACGCGTGGTTCGTGAGTACGCTAAGTGGTAGGTACTCAATCTCACCAATCAGAATATCGCGTACCTACACATCGCACGGATACCGCTCAGGTTTTACAGGCAGACTAATCATTTGAATTAATGTCCTAAGCAAATTAAAGCTATAACGACGCATTTTTAATTAACGAAAGCAATTTTAAACGAGATCTTGAACGGATAAAAAACGTGACGAACTTGACAGTGGTAAATCGGGACTGAATAATTCACGAGAGCAATTTTTTGAAATTTTCATTGCAGTCTTTTAAAAGTTTGTAATGAATTGCAACAAGCCACTGGCTACGAAACTCGTGCAAAAATTGGGTGCTTCTTCGAAATCGCGTTCTTCGGCTGATTCCCGTAGTCGTTTTCATTTTTCAATTTATGATGTAATGTTACACTGTATGTCAAATTATAGAACGAAACAAAGGTATATTTGACATAGGCACTCATTTCAAATTAAAGATTTTCGAAATATTGACATTATAAAATTTACTGCCTACGGGAATCAGATTTAGGAATACGGGAATCAGAAATATGATTATTCAATATGACAAACCATTAATAAACTTAACATATATTTATTTTTCTACTTATTTATTGCAATTTAATGTCACTGCTAGATTACTTAGGTGTTCTGGTTTAGGCACATAATGTCTCCTTCGCAGAATGTCGCTGTAGCAAAATGTTTCTCGACGTAATGTTCTAATACAAGTTATATAATATTATCAAAATAGTAAAGTACGTAGGTAGCTAGGTAATCAGGTAGGCAAGAAAATAGGTTGATAAGTACTTATTAGGTAGGTAGCATTCAGAGGCATAATGTCCCTTTTCCAGTACTTTGCAGTCGTAAAATGTCCCTGTCACGTAAAATACCATTTTTATGTAATATTATGATATCAGTAGGTAAATAATGTCATAAAGTAGGTAATTGAGCAGTAGGCAGGTAGATAGGTAAGTTAGTAGGCAGGTAGGTAACCAGCTAAGTACTTAGGTGAAGGTAAGTAAGTAGGTAGGTAACTTGGAAAATACCTACACATAAAACTACTAGTAGGGCTATGACATGGTTGTGTAACGACCGCCGTGTAAGAAATCATACACAACAACTAAGATTTATGATTTGGCGTGCCCTCTGAAGTACTAATCACTGATTCCCGTGTCAAGAAGTACACGGGAATCAGTGTGACGGAAGTCAGAAAAAATCTAAAAATTGAGATTACCTCGAACCTTTTGCGTCTCACACAATAGTATTAACATATAAGGTAGTAAACCTAAAGAGCTTTAAATTAAGTATAATTGGTCCATTTCGTGACTTTTACTTTAATTTAAAATCGACAAACGGGAATCAGTTTTAAGTGAAACCAAATGCACGGGAATCAGATTCTTGGCCTCGTAGTGGGGTGATGCTGCACGAGCGGCACGTTCTGCTTCCCATGGCACTTGGAGCACTCCTAGGGGATAGCTATGGTTGATAGACCACACCTTCAGGGTGGTTTAATAGGAAGTTTTTTGCGGTTTAATGACGTTACACGGGAATCAGTTCTAGGTACCGGACATTCTTAAAATGATTTATAAAACAAAACGGACCTTAATTACACGTTTGAAATATTTTTTTCCCGTATCATTGTGCATCTGTTAAGTTTAAAAAAAATAGTTTATGTAGATAAATCATACAGTAAAAAACATATAAGCCGTTTTGTATCAAATTTTGGGGCGCGGACACGTTACGGGAATCAGATTTCAGCAGTTTGAAATTTTTTTTAACTGTCTTGTTTAACTAAAATACAAAAGTTTCATTGTGTCCCAGTTAGATACAAGTATGAACTATTAATAAAAAAATAGTCCATACCTAAGTTTTTTAAAAAAAGGTGTGTTTTGTTCCCGGACAACGAAAATTTAGGCTCCGAAGAAGCACCCAATTATGAGTGCCGAAAATGGTTTTGCTTGACTGTTTAATTTTTCATGTTTGTTTCATTTAGGTAGGTATATTTCTTAGTTTCACCACGATGTACTTATTACTTATTCGTGGTTTATTTGTGTTATAAAGTTGTTTAAAGCATGCGAATGCGACCACGCGAAATAAATTAAGTATCTGTCTTTAATCTGTCTGTACACCTGCATGTCAAAATACTTCACTTCTTTTAATAAATTCCATATAACTTGATTTTTATAACTATGTGCATTAAGAGTTTTGGACAGTTACACATAGAAATTTTGACAGCTCCATGCGCACAGTTATAAAAATCGTTGATGAAAGGTGCGTTTGATGCGTATAGGTACAGCTTTTTTCATCCTTGTATGAATCTGCTCTACTACGTAGTCAGTTGTAAAAATCATACCTATCCAATTTCTTTTTAACCTTTAAAAAAGTCACCAACTGTAGGTAAATTACTTAACCAGTATCTTAATACATGGACGTGTGTAATCGTTCGATAATCGATGTCGGTGTTCTTTATGATATCGAAAATTACTATGAGTACTATAAGCAGCACATAGAGTAACCTAATGGCTCTATAAACGGGATGTAAGGGACGGTGTACCGAAAACTTTGCAGGAATGCTCAGACCATGAAACTGAACACGTCATTCTGTTGAAGTTGCGTTGGTAAGCAAAACGTTTTTCAACCCATACAAAATTATCGATCAGCTGATTTTCTTTCTATAGATAATCGAAATAAAAATTGTTTCCCAACATAATTAACAGATATTATATGAAAAGGATAAATCGTGGTGCTTCTGGCAGTACTTACTATTATATCTTCGACTTTTTAATTAAAAGTTAACAATCAGTCCAATTTTAGTTGCTGAAGTCACCTTCAAAAGTCGTCACTGTGGTCTTTCTTTTTATGGTGCTGTTAATTAATACTTTTATATTCCTCTGTTTACTTTGGAAGTGTCGGTAAAAGACGTAAAAAGTAAATAATTACCCAAGTAAATGCTGTGAGGCGGATGTGACAGTATTTCATAATTAGCATGTAAAGTACTGCCAGGGGCTATCTTCACATTTTTCTGAGATTGAATTTACACCATAAAGTATTTTATTGAAATAAAGTGGCAATACTAGTGACGTAGGCTTGTGTTTCTCTGGGAATGTAAGACCATGTTTTATTCGACTATGAGTTAACGTTCGTTTGTGCGCTATTTTAGCTAAGGCATTTTCCTAACGCATGCTTTACGCATCAGCAACGGACTTTACGTATGATTCGCGCTTTATTCATCACCTCAGCCTGCCCCTTTTTATACATCAATTTCTAGTAGATATTTTGACAGCCGATGTGGCGCAGTGGTTAGTATGTCTGCCCGCCACGCAAAGGCTCCGGGTTCAATTCCCGGTGGGGTCCCTCACAAAGTTGATATTTATCACTTTGTGAATTTGTTCCCAGTCTGGTTAGGACATTGCAGGCTGAACCACCTGATTGTCCGCTAGTAAGATGATTCCGTGCTTCGGATGGGCACGTAAAGTCGTCGGTCCCGGTTGCTGTCTATGATGGCGGTCGTTACACAACCATGTCAGAGGCCTGCTACTTGCAGTAGGCGGTTGAAAAAACTCTGACACCATGTTTCATCGAGTCGTTGAACGAGTCGGTGTACCACACGAAAAGAAGAAGAAGTAGATATTGTTTATGTGTAGCTGTAATGAATAATAGATAGGTACTAACAAGGTATAGGTAGATATTTACCCAGTACTTGCGACCTGATGCATTGAGCAATCCTCACTTTCACAGCACTTAGCTAACGTCTATTTGTGCTAATAGGTTCTTACTATTAATGATTCTAGGTGACTGGATTACAGCCTCGATTTCCTATGCAGTGCATTGCATACAACACGACGTTAGTGAAATTACACGATATTGTACAGATTGTACTTACTTTGAAACTTCTACCTTGTCTGTCATAATAGGTTGGTTATTCTAATTGCATAAGCATAGCAGCACTTCCATGATTTATTTTATTAAATTAAAAGATCGAGGTTAAGGAGATCGAAAGACGCATCGGTTTAGGCTGGGCTGCTTTTGGAAAGCTAGACGATGTCTTCAAGTCCAAACTACCTCAATGCCTGAAGACCAAGGTGTATAACCAATGTGTTCTGCCAATCCTCACCTACGGTGCCGAAACATGGACCCTACCAAGCAGAATGTGTATGAGATTAAAGTAGCACAGAGAGCAATGGAGCGCGCTATGCTAGGCATTTCCCTCATTGATCGCGTCCCAAACATCGAAATTCGACGTAGGACGAAAGTCGAAGATGTAGGTAAGCGAATCACGAGATTAAGATGGAGATGGGCAGGAAATTTGGCCAGAAGACATGACGGACGGTGGACCAAAGCAGTCACGGAGTGGTGGCCAAGAGGAGCTGAAAGACCAGTGGGCAGACCATCAGCCCGTTGGTCAGATGAGATCACCAAATTGACCGGGTCTAAATGGATGAGACTAGCACAGGACCGTGAGGAGTGGCGCAACAGAGAAGAGGCCTATACCCTGCAGTGGGTGGATGTGGGCTGATGATGATGATGATGATGATGATGAAAAATTAAATTATTAATACCTAAAAGATATAAGAGATCATTTATAGTTATTCGTAATGACCATGAAAAGACTGTATTGGATTCCTAAAAGAGATAACTAAGATGCAAAGGAGTTGCTGATAGCACTATAAATAATTTATATTTTTCTTTCATGGTCAAATTGGTCATTGTCATACATTTCACAAAGTTGTATGAAAGGTTATTGACCATAAGTTATGAGGTTGCGAGGTCCACCAAAGACCTGAATATCTGAATGGATATCCTTCACACCCGGTATTATTACCCGACTGCCTCAGAAGGAGGGATATGTTTTTCGAGAGTATGCATGTATGTAGGTATGTATGTAATGTATGTATGTATGTATGTATGTATGTATGTATGTATGTGGACAAGAAAATTCTTTTTCACGGGCTACAGCCCAAACGGATAGTTGGATTTTGACATATGAGGTGTCGTTAGATTCGCCTCAGCAGCGCGAGTGACACTGGCTATATAAAAAATATAGATTCAAGATGGCGGATTTTTACAGCAAAATACTTTTTAAAATTACCACAGTCGGGTTTTTTGTTTTTTAACACATCTACTTGTTAAGCTTGAGCTACCTTTGATAAAATGTTTGATTATCACTAGTCGTGACTTTCCTCGAGAAGTACCTAAATCTCAATCTAGGCGATTTGTTGAGAAAGGTTTATACTTAGAACCTATACTGCTATTAAATATTGATTTAAGGCTTCTAGGAAACTTTTGCTACGATCTAGGTACATTTTCTCTGAACTAATAAACAAATGGATAACATTATAATTTCACATTGGATTATGAAATAAAAGACTTTCCGTCCAAGTTGTCATGTTACGTCCTTGCTAAGTATTTATTTGACGTTAAAAAAAACATAAAAGACTTTCTGTCCGAGTTGCGTATGTCATGTTAAGTCCTTGCTAAGTATTTATTTGACGTTAAAAAAAATTAAACCCATAAATCAAACAGCCAATCGCAAGTCTTTCTTACCTTACTTAATTCATCTTGTCTCAAATCAGTTGGGGTCGACGCCACATGTTTTGTTAGCGCATGTTTTATGACCGGCCGCCTGCCTGACGTCAACCCTCTTTGAGAATGCTATTGTTGGTGGTATCATCGCCAATATGCGGTTGACCATTGAACGACAGATATTCAGCCAAGGTCTTAAACTCTACGTCGCCTTTCACGAAACACCCTGAGTAGACACGGGGCGGCAGCATTCTTAGCCGCTACCATTACTTAATTACCAATGCAAAAAAATCTCATACATAACTAAAGAAGTCCATCGAATGTCGAACACAAGTTCAAAGTAGATACTGTTCCCTATGTAAATGCAAGGAGACAATTCACAGCCTTACACGGGGTTTTACGACGGGATACGTCGGCAGATAACGAGATGTTACGAGCTACAACTATGAGCATAGGAATGTTCCAAAGAGATTCACGAGCAAGCAGAATGAAGCCAATAAAAACACGTCACAAAACACAAAACAGGTATCTAACTCTTCTTACAAGTATCTGAGTGCCTTGAATATGAGTGCTTGTGTTGTGCTTGTAATAAATACACAAAAATATTATTCTGTCGTGTAACTAGTGACTTATATGCCCAACATCGGATGACATTACTGTATATTCCCAGGTGTGGTTTGGTACCATAGTATAGTAGTTTATCAAACCGCATACGGAAACTATGAGGCAGTCACAGGTGTCGCTTATTTGCTGACTCTCAAACCCCGCAAAATAATGCAGTGCGTGTGCGATCCGTTGTGTTTCAAAAGCGCTAATTTTGTTTGAAGTAAATATTCTCTGAAATAAACCCTTGCTCTGATGCCTACGAGTGCCGGATACGAGACGCACACTCTCTTCAAAGCAGCTTGGACTACTTCTGCTGTGTTTAAGAGTTATGAGACAAGTTTACAAGGTTTATATGAAGTTGTATAGGTAGTATCCGTAGCATCTTACTTATGATTTGTGAATAGAAGATACCTACTCTGGAAATACAGCCTTATTTATCTACTTACTGCTTTTTCTTTAAAGTAGTGATAACCGGTTTATTTAATTTAAAAGTCTACGCCTGTGCTATCCGTTAGTGTATGACGAGTTTTTGTTGTTCATAGTTTTATCTCTGAAACAATCCCTTGCTCTGATGCTTACCAGTGCCAAATACGAGACGCACACTCACTTCAAAAGAGCTTGGACTACTTCTGCTGTGTTTAAGAGTTATGGGACAAGTTTACAAGGTTCATATGAAGTTGTATAGGTAGTATCCGTAGCATCTTATGATTTGTAAATAGAAGATACCTACACAACAAATACAGCCGTATTTATCTACTTACAGCTTTTGTTTTAAAAGTAGTGATAACCGGTTTATTTAATTTAAAACTCTACCAGTGTATGACGATTTTTTGTTGTTCATAGGTTTATCTCTGAAATAAACCCTTTTGCTCTGATGCTTACGAGTGTCGGATACGAGACGCACACTTACTTCAAAACAGCTTGGACTTCTGCTGTGTTTAAGAGTTATGGGACAATTTTACAAGGAAAAGCAGGTTGTCAATAATTGCAAAATGATGTGATGCCTGTGCTATCCGCCAGTGTATGAAGAGTTTTTGTTGCTCATAGGTTTATCTCTGAAATAAGCCCTTGCTCTAATGCTTACGAGCGCCGGATACGAGACGCACACTCTCTTCAAAACAGCCTGGACTACTTCTGCGGTGTGTAGTTATGGGACAAGTTTACAAGGTTTATATGAAGTTGTTTAAGTAGTATCCGTAGCGTCTTATGATTTGTGAATAGAAGATAGGTACCTACTCTGAAAATACAGCCTTATTTATTTACTTACTGCTTTTTCTTTAAAGTAGTGATAACCGGTTTATTTAATTTAAAAGTCTACGCCTGTGCTATCCGCCAGCGTATGACGAGTTTTTGTTGTTCATAGGTTTACCTCTGAAATAAACCCTTGCTCTGATGCCTACGAGTGCCCGATACGAGACGCACACTTACTTCAAAACAGCTTGGACTACTTCTGCTGTGTTTAAGAGTTATGGGACAAGTTTACAAGGAAAAGCAGGTTGTCAATAATTGCAAAATGATGTGATGCCTGTTCTATCCGCCAGTGTGTGACGAGTTTTTGTTGCTCATAGTTTTATCTCTGAAATAAACCCTTGCTCTTATGCTTACGAGTGCCCGATACGAGACGCACACTTCTTGGACTACTTCTGCTGTATTTAAGAGTTATGGGACAAGTTTACAAGAAAATTTATGAGAAGTCCAAGTAGTATCTTGTGAATTGTGAGTAGAAGATACTTACTCTGAAAATACAACCTTCTTCTTCTTTTCGAGTGGGACATCGAGTTGTCCAATGACCCGATGAACCCTGGTGTCAGTTTCTCAACCGCCTACTACAAGCACTTAGCAGGCCTCTGACATGCTTGGGTAACGACCGCCGTCTAAGTGATCATAGCAACCGGGACCGACGGCTTAAAACGTGCCCTCCGAAGCACAAAATTATCTTACTTTGAAACAATCAGGTGACACAGCCTGCAAGGTCCTTACCAGACGGAAAGTGATAAATATTAACATAGAAGTAACACACCGAGAATCGAACTCTGAACCTTCTGCGTCGCAGGCAGTCGCAATACAGCTGCGCCATATCGGCTATCAAAATAACACTCAACACAACAGCTTAACACCTACATACTGCTTTTGTTTGAAAGTTGTGATAAGTGGTGGGTAACTGAACTGGTATAGGTACTTAATTTAAAACTCAACGCATCGATTTTTCAATACATAGGTAAACACAAGTAAGTGAATTCGACATTTTCAAAATCGCTTATTTACCTAAAAAACTATCGCGATAAGACCCGTTAAAGTAATTAGTATGTGTCGACATTCTCAGTCGATATTTAAACAACCTTTTTGTCGTATTTATGATACCTAATATTGTCGATCTCAAGAAGCTGTATCAGCACGTTTTTGCCAAAATGACCAGTGACCACGCTTCCGACAATAATATTTTGTCCCGCAAAAAAGCTGTATTATTACGTGAAAACATTCCGCTAGAGTGCGTGCCGGGCGATATTGCGCCGTCACGAAGTTTCGACGGTCGGTTTATGCACGTTTATGGGTGCTTCTTCGAAATCGCGTTCTTCGGATGATTCCCGTAGTCGTTTTCATTTTTCAATTTATGATGTAATGTTACACTGTATGTCAAATTATAGAACGAAACAAAGGTATATTTGACATAGGCAATCATTTTAAATTAAAGGTTTTCGAAATATTGACATTATAAAATTTACTGCCTACGGGAATCAGATTTAGGAATACGGGAATCAGAAATATGATTATTCAATATGACAAACCATTAATAAACTTAAAATATATTTATTTTTCTACTTATTTATTGCACTTTAATGTGACCGCTAGATTACTTAGGTTTTCTGGTTTAGGTACATAATGTCTCCTTCACAGAATGTCGCTGTAGCAAAATGTTTCTCGGCGTAATGTTCTAATACAAGTTATATGATATTATCAATATAGTAAAGTACGTAGGTAGCTAGGTAAGCAGGTAGGCAAGAAAAAAGGTTGATAAGTACTTAGGTAGGTAGCATTCAGACGCATAATGTCCCTTTTGCAGTACCTACTTTGCAGTCGTAAAATGTCCCTGTCACGTAAAATACCATTTTTATGTAATATTATAATAACAGTAGGTAAGTAATGTCATAAAGTAGGTACTTGAGCAGTAGGCAGGTAGATAGGTAGGTAAGTAAGTAGGTAGGTAACTTGGAAAATACTTACACATAAAACTACTAGTAGGGCTCTGACATGGTTGTGTTACGACCGCCGTGTAAGAAATCATACACAACAACTAGGATTTATGATTTGGCTTGCCCTCTGAAGTACTTATCACTGATTCCCGTGTCAAGAAGTACACGGGAATCAGTGTGACGGAAGTCAGAAAAAATTGAAAAATTGAGATTACCTCGAACCTTTTGCGTCTCACACAATAGTATTAACATATAAGGTAGTAAACTTAAAGAGCTTTAAATTAAGTATAAAGGGTCAATTTCGTGACTTATACTTTAATTTAAAATCGACAAACAGGAATCAGTTTTAAGTGAAACCAAATGCACGGGAATCAGATTCTTGGCCTCGTAGTGGGATGATGCTGCACGAGCGGCACGTTCTGCTTCCCATGGCACTTGGAGCACTCCTAGGGGATAGCTATGGTGGATAGACCACACCTTCAGGGTGGTTTAATAGGAAGTTTTTTGCGGTTTAATGACGTTACACGGGAATCAGTTCTAGGTACCGGACATTTTTAAAATGATTTATAGAACAAAATGTACCTTAATTACACGTTTGAAATATTTTTTCCCGTATCATTGTACATCTGTTATGTTAAAAAGAAATAGTAAAGAAATAGTTTATGTAGATAAATCATACAGCAAAAAACATATAAGCCGTTTTGTATCAAATTTTGGGGCGCGGACACGTTACGGGAATCAGATTTCAGCAGTTTGAATTTTTTTTTAACTGTCTTGTTTAACTAACATACAAAAGTTTCATTGTGTCCCAGTTAGATACAAGTATGAACTATTTATAAAAAAATAAACTATACCTAAGTTTTTTAAAAAAAGGTGTGTTTTGTTCCCGGACAACGAAAATTTAGGCTCCGAAGAAGCACCCTTATGCATCGGCGTCGATTTGAAGCAGTCCCGTGACACTAACGCCATTTAATATACTGCCATATAATTGACAGATTATTTTTCTCTTGGTGTCGATGGCAAAAGTAAAATTTTGTGCACTCAGAATTCACCCACCCGGACAGTATTTGCAGGAGCTTTAATTAGTTAACTATACTAGAAAACATGTCAATAAAAAATATACCTTATGTAATAGCATTAACATGATTTTGACAGCGGTCAAATATGGCCCATTCGAATGGCCGTACTGTACGAAAAAAATGTAGGTCTGTCTGTATGACATCTAGAAAACAATAATCAGAATGCCGTTTGCCTACATTTTATAGAACCTGCAGGGTCGACACAATATTTGGGCTATTTATACCAAAAATGCCCGTCAAATAGGTTCGATTCTCGGTGTCACTCAAAAAGTTGATATTTATCTGTTATCACTTTGTAAATTTTCTTCTAGTCAGGTAAGGACATTTATCATCATTTACATATGAGCTTCGCTCTTGTCAGAGCAGTAATATCCAATCCTGCCGGATATTGCAGGCTGTAAAATGTGGGCAAATGCATTGTTTGCACAGATTTAGAGATTAATTATTTTCACAGCTTTGCATGTTAAAATATTTTCGTGGAGTGGCGCTAGTTTCGCGGAACCTCTTCCCATAACACGATTTGAATCGTATTCGCAACGATATCTTCCACCAAATTGCCAATTCGAAATTTAAAACGTAAAATGTGTTCGTTTACGAAAACATTGTTTTTTTTTATCTCTTACCAGCCAGCATCTGGGGATTTGTTTCAGAATATTTTGAGTTATGTTGTTTTATAGTGTATCCTACTAATATTATAAAGGCGGATGTTTGTGTGTGTGTTTGTTACGACATCACGCTAAAACGGCTGGTTAGATTGACATGAAATTTTGCACAAATATAGAAGAGTATCTAGAATAACACATAGGCAACTTTTTACTACGGGAAAATGTCTTATTCCTACGGGATCACGCATATTCCATTTTTTTGCAAAGGTGGCGTGACTGAGCCGATTCGCGTTTTAAACGTTTTCGCCGAAAACTAACAGCGAAATCTCTTGGCGAGTAATGCTTTCTTCCCGCGGAATAATAGGTTGCAGCGGGTGAAACCGCTGACGAGCAGCTAGTTATAAATAAATATAATAGTGAAACTTAATTATAATATGAATATAATGATGAAACTTTCTGTCAATTAATAAATAAGTAATGAAATAAACTTTCTGTCAATTAGTAGAGCTTTTCCTGAATTATCTAATTAAAAGTTGATATCTAATTAATGTGCTACTACCTAATACCTATTGCTTTTTAAATGACTACTAGCGACTGGTAAGCCTTTTGACCCGCTGCAACTCATTTCCTCACGGGAAAAAGGCATTTTCCCGACATGTTTTATACCTACATATAAACCTTATTGATTTGTGTGGAATAATATATCGATGAACAACAGCTCTAGCTACTATTAGGTACCTATTTGCTATCTAAGTAGTATGGAAATAGACGTATGAAAATTATCAGTAAATCTGGCAGAAATGGATATGAATGGTGCGTCGGTTGCATCTCCCTATCAATCATCGGATTGCATATGGTAGCTGAGCTTTGAATGATCACTGAGTATGCTACTATTGCCAATACAGTCCACTGCCTAGTCATAACAGGCCACTGCTGTTCAAAGGCTTTCTCCTGTCTATACTATGCCTGCCATACTTACCTTGCAAGCACAGCGTCGTTCAACATTTAAATCGATTGTCCGGGATAATTGTCACGAGTTGCGAATTCAGTACTTTTGATTCAGTCCACACAATAGGTGTCCTCTCTTCCTAGTAGGCATGGAAATCTTACCTTCTTATCTTATCTAGCCTATGTCATCCCACTGCTGGGTATGGAAATAGACTATGAAAATTATCAGTAAATCTGGCAGTAATGGATATGAATGGTGCGTCCCCTGCATCTCCCTATCAATCATCGGATTGCACATGGTAGCCCAGCTTTGATTGATCGATGAGTACGCTGGACCGCTGGACGCTGGGCGACGATGCCCGCGAAGTTTCGACTCGAGGAAACTCAAAACTGTTGTTAATTTACCATACCTATCTTGGTGAAAGGATCAGCCAGTCTAAGGGGTGAGCTCCACAGAGTAGACGCGCAACATGACATCTGTCAGACAAGTGATCGTCAGCCGTTACCGACAGGTCGCGCGGCTAAAGTGTGCAGCTTTGTTTTTCTGTTTCATACATTTTATTTGGGAAACGGTTTCAAGCGTTGCGAATTGCGATCGACGATGACTTTTTTGACAGATGCCATCTTACGTCTTACGTCTACTCTGTGGAGCTTGTACCCTAACTGTCTAGCTATCTATTGACTGCTTTTCCAGGGTACATGTATTATAAAGACACGGCACAAAATGCAGAAAGGCGGCTGCAAAGACCAGAATCCGTAGGATGTGACAAAAACCGAAGATATGTAGATTTTTCTATGGGAATCCTAATAACAACCTTTTCAACAATAAATTAAGTTAAATAAATATACAGCAGGTACTTATTTATAATAATTTTAACAATTCCTTTTTTTGTTTCAGGTAAGCATATGAACTATGCACATCTTTTTTCTTTCCTATCGTAATATTTTTACCTCACATCACAAAAAATTCCTTAACTCTATGTAAGTTGCTGAATTTGAGGTTAAAGGTAAGTAAATTTTTAAAGATTATATTTTTGTTACAAGTTATTGACTCAACACACTGGTTCTTTAGGTACCATAATTTTCCCTAGGTACCATAATTTTCCCGTAGAGTTGGTTCTTATCTACATCAGGCTATCTATTGTAACTAAAACTATATGGCGTAACTTTCCGATTCATGAGGAGTCTATTTGGTCCATTCGTCCTAAATAATGAATCACCGACACCATAACTAGCACAAAATTGCAGGACCACCCCTTACAAAGTCATAGCGATAAGATTGCTTCGATCGGCATGGATGGGTACATTGCGTAGTAAGAACCAGCTGCAAAAAGCTACGTACAGTCACAATTAGGGAAACGGCGCGCGGTGCCCTTACACACAGATGGCTCACTGAGTACTAGCGACGATTTTGACGCTTACTGATTTTAACTCGAAATAACTGGAATCTCAGGAGAACTCAAGGTAACTAAGCAGATGGTTGCCACGAACGTCATATTTCTTGGATTAAAATTGGCTCAGAACTACATATATCACGTTCTTGTACCAGATTTTACTGCCTTTTTTAAATTTCATGTTCTTATACTTTCAGATTTTTGACAGTATCAACCCTGGCTATGTAACAAGTGACAATCGCAAAAATCCAAAATAGGGTCAAACTTTCTGTAAACTCTCTATTTTGTGATACAGTGCAGCAAGCAATGGTCAACACCCTATTCGATTCGTCCTACTTCGAAATTATGATCCAGATCTATCCAACCGATAGCCCTCCAAGATTTCTATTGAAACGTCCAGACAAAATCTAAGGACATAACTTGTCGCCACCACTAGGAAGACATTGTACGTTTACGCAACTCGAAACTGGAGCACCATCCAGTCACCGTCTCACACCATAAGAGATCTATTCGAATAATTCTAGAAACGTGTTGAGATAAATATTTTAGATTGTCGAGATATGAAATATGTCACATGTGCCGAAAATTATAACGCACAGTTTTTTAATTTGTATCTGCAGCATCACTTGCAAAGTAAGCCCGGAAGTAGCTAAACATTTTTCTATCACTAATAAATATACATATGTAGGTAAGTCATGTTTTACAATTTAAAATTTGACTGAATTTCCCGTATTTAAATCAGCCGTCGTCTATCACTTTTACTAAACTGCAAGAGTGTTAGAGTACCGATAGGAAGATTGTGCATAGAGTGAGAAGGTACAAAATTAATTGATTTATTTTGTTCACTGATTTTTTAAGTCAGTCATTGTCTTGTGTGTCAGAAGCATGCTGTGCTATTCTCAATAACCTTTTGCATTCAATAAAAAAACATTACTTATAGACCAGACTTACTTTACTTACAGACTGCAAATAAGTAAACACAGTTATAAAATTAGTAGAAGAACGACACAGAATCTCTTCGCATCTATTTCATGGCGTCCGCTACCGACAAAATTAATTCGAAGGACGGCATTTTCCCATACAATCACCACGCTACCGATAGAGGGCCTCTGCGTGCCTTTGCCTAAATACGTGCCGAGTTTGAGGCATACTACGGATATGGCTATTTTACTACGCTACGGACGCCAAGCATTCTATGTCATAATTTTGTAAAAGTTCTAAGAAAAATCCTGCATTCTGGGATAATTGATAAGGTGCAAAATCGGATTTAATGAGAACCTGGAACTAGTGAGGTAGCTGCGTCAATTACCTATGCGAGCATGTCTAAATTAATGTGCTTCTACTAAGCGTCGCAGACCGCACATCCATATGCTAGGTGATAAGTTGAATATTTATGGATGTTTAACACACACAAAGCAGCTTTATCCTATCTATTGAAAAATCGCGACTGAGCTACTTAAATGTAAGTATGTGTGATATAGGTGATATATAAGGTCCCTACGACGCTTTAAAGGTAATTTATATTTTTTTTGAAAATAATGCATTTCGCAAGCTTTGTTCCTTCGTTCGCAAATTCGATATCTACAATGCAACAGAAAGTAGAGCGTATACTGTTAACGGTATTAGGGACGTAGTTTATTCATGTCTGATCTGAAAACGGTTTTCTCGATATTCCAATATCGTCTATCAGGGAAACGTTTTACAGCCTGTTCGATTTCTCTCGCTGTATTGAGCATTACAAATTGCAAAGCAGACATTCAAATAGGTATACCTATTATGCTATATCGCTATATATAGCGTTCCCTTTGGAAAGTACCTATCTACTATACCTATAGCTGGAAAACTCTTTATGTTATGGTTGTGTGGAACACTTTTAAGTATGTACCTAGCACGCGAGAAAATGTTTTTGATTTTCTGTCTAAGGAGGTCTCTGTAAAAGAATTAATCGGTACGCTCAGAATGAGAGAGTCTAGGGCCACGTAATTGCAAAGAAAATATAGATTGTGCGCTCCTTTTGTATTATATCTATATGAGTGAAGATGGACTGCGCCATCTTTATTACAATTTCAACGACATGGCCCTGGACAGCTTTCCAAATTTAATCGCAATATTCACGCACGGCAAAAGAAAACTTAGTTTTCAACTATTTTCTCCTTCGAGTACACATTACTTTTAACTGCAAAGCGAGTGCTAAGCCGGGTGGTAAGCGGCACTTCCGTCAACTGCTAGCTTGCAGGCTTAGTGCTTAGGAATCCCTACAAGGTACGAGCGTTGTTGGCGAAACACGTAGCCCAGACTTCGTAGGAAGTTCGGCGTGTAGTGTAGTAGTAGTTCTACGGGTAAGTTGTGCTCAAGTTTCTGGGAACTGGGCCAGAATACAACCAGAGTCAATGTACGGAAAGATCAATTTCTTTGTCATATTAATTTGATTTACTTTATGTTCCTTGGTATAAGGTTTTTAGATTTATTTGAATGTTTCAAAGTCTTTTTCGTGGCCGACGTAAAAAGTGTAAAAAATTACAAAGCAGAAGCGCCCACTTCTAGTCTAGTAATTTTTATCTTAGGACGTATCTAATTTGTGAGTATTTTTCGAGTAACAATCGAGAACTAAAAGTAGCCTTTCACGGCGGTTGGCGATCAAGCGGCGGGCAAATAGTGCATGGGATTTGCAGGAGGCTCTCAGCGAACGACGCCATTACACTGCAGTAGGGGAGCCCAATAGGATTTTTTGCAGTTAGTCATGCATAGCAGATTGATTCCAGTTTCGCATAATCAATACCAAGCGGTTGGAAAATATTGCATGCACGAGGTTCTCTGCGAACGACACCATTATACTGCAGTAGGTAGTGAGATCTAGGAGGAGATTTTATTAGTTACACGATGGTGCTTTATTCACGCATGTCTACTCCTTCTAGTAGATATCTTGCATATACCGTGTTCAAGCAACGAGCAAATTGGTAGTACGCTATTAAACTCCAGTTAGAAAATCGATACCTATACTATACTATAGTGCTGGAGTTCTACGCTGTGTGAAGTAGAAAAAGTTGCAACTTTCCATTAGCCACCCAGAATCCAGCAGATTAAGTTACCTATCATCAGTAGCAGAGACTTATGGGGTGTACTACATAATAAAATAAAATGACCGATGAATCGATGTTATAACGTTTTTTGGTACTAGGAAGTTAGAGTAAATACAAAAAGAACTGCTACCGGGATGGCGGAAATTGAGCCTTGTGGTATTGGAGCATCGCAAGGTTAATCTTGGAGGAAGGTGATGGCTCGAGTAACTGCAAAAATCTCCTATCGGGCTCCCCTACTAGATAAAGAGCCCTTAAGCGCAATCGACGGCGGAAATCAAGCCGCGTGGTAGGTATTACAGTTTAGCTTGGTGAGAGATATAATGGCCCTAGTAAATGCAACAATCTCCTACCGGGCTATCCTACTAGATAAAGAGCCCTTAAGCGCAATCGACGGCGGAAATCAAGCCGCGTGGTAGGTATTACAGTTTAGCTTGGTGAGAGATATAATGACCCTAGTAAATGCAACAATCTCCTACCGGGCTCCCCTACTAGATAAAGGGCCCTTAAGCGCAATCGACGGAGGAAATCGAGCCGCGCGGTATTGGAGCATTGCGATACTTCGCTCGGAGTGAGGTGACAGCTCGAGTAACTGCTAAAATCTCCTACCGGGCTCCCCTACTAGATAAAGAGCCCTTAAGCGCAATCGACGGCGGAAATCGAGCCGCGCGGTATTGGAGTTTAGCTTGGTGAGAGATAAAATGGCCCTAGTAAATGCAACAATCTCCTACCGGGCTCCACTACTAGATAAAGAGCCCTTAAGCGCAATCGACGGCGGAAATCGAGCCGCGCGGTATTGGAGCATTGCGAGGCTTAGCTCACAGATAGAATGAGGCGGATGTCACTCTACTGCATCTACCTACCTACTCACTACACTTTTATTTAAATACTTAGGTTTTTGCCGTACCTATGGTGGTGGGTTTCGTAAGAATCGGCTAAGAGATTTGAGAGTTGATAATATGTATTGCAGTTTTAGGCGACAGGCTGACAACCGGTCACTATGGATGGTAATACACAGTCTTTTGGATAACTCTCAAAATTTTTTCAGACATGTGGTAAATGGCCGTTTTTACAACCGTTTACGCTCTGACCACCCCGTAAGGGATACAGACTTGCCATATGTATGTGTGTTTGTTGGTATTTACCAACTTATTTTTAACTTAAGAAACTCCTGATTTCAAAATGATAATGACTATGCAACTACTTAGGTACATAGCGTGAAAAAATATTGTCTCACACCTTTATGCTCCAAAAATTAACAGCCACAGATTGCTACAGTATTTAAACTTTAAGACAACATTTAACCAAACAGAAAACTAGGTTTATGTTAAAATTAAGAAGCACGAACCGAAACAAATTGAAATACTTTTGAATAGGTAAGTAATATTTTTTAAAGTTGAGTAATACTATACCTAATAAGTAATAAACTTAAGGAACACCCACACGTAATGTCTTTTTTTTATCTGGCAACGATATTTGTACTGCCTACATGTTATATAATTAATATTTTAACACTTTTTTTATCATAATGCAGCAGTTTAATAATGACCTAAGTATTACATAACTATATTTTTTAACACCCTTCATCATTATGCATTTTATATTAAGCCGGAATCACAGAGTTATCTAATATTACAACCTACACGCTCTACTTTGCACAAATACCTAGTTCCCAAAATTAACATAATTTTGTTGTATAAATTTCGCGTAAATTATTCAAAACTACGAAGTTTGTCAGTCCCGTAAACAAGTTTGAATATGATTTACATGTGTATTCAATACAATAGGACAAACAATGCGACTGTACAATATGCACATGACTGTGATTCACAAACAATAAAATAAGTAGGTTTTTTGGACTTTTTTTTATTATCTTACATAGGCATATGACTCTATCGTAGAGTTATTTATTTACGTAGGGCATTTTTTACATGAATAGCAAAAAAAGACACAGGTTCGAATCCTGCCTGACGTGGAAAGATTTAAGTTTAACTTGGTTTTTGTCTTCTTCAAGAGGCAAATGCTTCAAAGGCTAATAGAAAATATTTTAAAACGGGGACGTCTTGTGTCCATCGGACACTTTTTTTACTTATGTAGCTGGGTAGGTATGCTCACTGATTAGTCAATGATGCCTGGACCGATATCGCAAATATTTTTTACGAACAAAACTGTACTAAAACAATGCCTGCTTCTCTTAAATGGTAACTGGACGTACTACTGGTAGCGTCATGCTCATGATGCTGCAGTTCCATATTCCATTTTCATTTCCCTTGACAATTGAAAGGTAGGACGAGGGCGGACTGTGGTATACAATGTTTTGTCTGGTGTGTGAACATGACAACACACTTTACATTTGACAGGGAATGGACAGACAGACAGACCTTCTCCTCTGATGCGGTTGAAAATTAAATGACAGTACTGGATGCAGTGAACTGTGAGTGAACCTACACAAAATCGCAATCCAAATATAAAATAGAATAATCAACTTGCACTGCGCTAGCCTATCAGCCAGAATAGTCCTAACCGCCTGTCAAGTATGGTGAGTATGTCAAATAAGGGGAGGCTTGATGTTCAGCAGTGGACTATTCTGGCTGCTGCCTAGGAGTATTAAATTTGCATTCGCCACCAAATTACAGTGGGAAAAGGAGCGCAATACAACTGTCATTTGGCGGCGAATGCAGCAAGTGGCCGTCCCAACTATAGGTACATACTACCTCTACATACTCTACTAAGGTTAGCACTTCTTTTTCCTCATAACTGTGGACATGTGTGGTCTAGCGGTTTTGCAAATAAATTAACACCAATAACATTGCGCGACTCTATGTTTACCAAGTGTTTATCAGTCTATTAAACGTTTGGTCGCACGCAACGCAATAGAAAGCTTCTTACCTACCTACTTTATTTCGGATTCGGACAGATTTATGGCAGACACACTAGTATTGTGCAGATATATGTAGTACCTAATCAGTTAATCACAAAAAGTGAAGCAAAAAATATATATTGACGAGCGCTTTCTATTTTGTAAAAGTTTTTTTTTATAATTTCGTAAGTCAGGGTCACGCCAGACAGGATCAAAATTACTTTCTCAGGCCATCTCAGATTTCTGTGTACAGACTACAGCCGTATTGATAGCTCGCTAGTTTATATATATAAGTCTATGTACACTTCACCGTCTCAGTCTCATATGTTAGGTAAGGTGAAACGTCATTCAAACTGAAAAAAAGAAATTAAAATGTGAAATTATGAAAGCACACCGCACACGTAAAGTCGCAAGACTGTTATGGTTTAAAGATGATGAGTATTTTCTCGTAGCTCCGTCTATTGACGTAAAGTGGCGAATCGATTTCTACAGGGAAATCTGTAAACAAAATATTTTCTTTGTTTTGCGAAAATTAAACATAAGGAAATTTCAAATCTAATTTTTAACTTTTGTCAATTTTACAGCCGTACCTAAGTGGATTTAACTTTTGTATGGGAAACGTCCCATCTTAACTTTACACCACACACGAGAGACCGAGTTCCACTCTGGAACAAACCAAGATTCATGGGGGTCATAGCGTCGGTAATTTTGCTTGCGTGATCTTACCATGAAACAGAACAATTTCTCCCAGGGAACATTGTATACTCATTAATTCGACATCCCATACAAAGTCAGAAGGTTGATCATAAATTTTGTTTGGGAGGTCGAAATTTTTCGTGTCTTCTAAGAAAAATCCTGTTCACGTCTGCAAAGTTTTCGTTACGCTCTCCCTTACACCTGGTATAACCTACACTTGACCGAGTGTCTCGTGTAGATTACACACACGTCAGACGGGGGTCAGACTCGATCACTTTCACCCGCTCCGGATGTTCGGCCGCATTACTTACGCGAGATCTGATCAGCTGTGTGTCAGCTGGTCGAGCTAAGTTGCTCAGTGTTTGCAAGGTTGTAAGACGACCTATGTGATGCAACCACTAGATTGAAGACGCTTGAATGCATTCTCGCCGATTTGAAACTATCGACCCGTCTTCTTCTTATTGAGTGGCACACCGAGTCGGCCAAAGACCCGATGAATCCTGGCGTCAGAGATTTTTTAGCCACTTACTACCTACTAGTGACAGGCCTCTACCATGCCAGAGCAGAGGCCTGCTACTTGTAGAAGGCGATTGAAAAACTCTGAGACAAGAGTTCATCGAATCGTTGAGCGACTCGGTGTCCTACACGAAAAGAGGAAGTAGAATAAGTACTGTGGTTTGGTATTCAAATCAGTAGTAATGATGTTAAAAAGAATTTCATGTTTAATTTTTTAGACACGTTTTATCCACATAGTGAATTACACACCACTTAATCTTAGCTCAGGCAGGTAATTTATAAATGTATTGCCGTTAGACTAAACTTATCTAGTCATCAATTAGGCGTTGCTTAAAACGCGAATAGAAAGTGCAGTCTTATCAAAAAGTAATAAATTATAATAAACGCCTGTCAAATGTTCAAATTATAGTGTGTACGCTAAAATACTAACAATGTGCTAATTATTAAGCTGTCTGCACACTTTCTATAGTTTCCTGTGTTGTATGTATTATCTAAGTATACGATCGAAGATTATTGAGATAAGGAGTTTAAGAAATACCTATGTTTATTAAGACGTTATGTAGGTATCGACCAAGTGGGTATAGTTATGCTCAGGCTGAGTTAGGAATTTCTTTCAATGAAAGCTATCATTTGTTATAGAGACTGTTTTCTAAATAGGTATACTTCCATCACGTTACGGCCAATTATGTTGTCTTATCTCTTCAGTGTTCATTAATAGTATAAAAGTTGATACGATTGTTATTCTGTCCTAAACAATAAAAAAGGTAATAGATACACCAAGCGGAAGGCCTTCTGGTTTAAATATTTTATTGATATAACAAAGTAACAATCTATAAAATAAATCACTAAACAATAATAATATAGCAGAACACGATTCCTTGCATCAGATTACATCGGGTCGTTTGTTGAAGTGTCCCACACGACACGAAGAAGCACAATGTAGCTTTCAGTTGTTATCTAGTGTGAAAGCTTTGACTTGCTCCTGGTACATGCGATGTTGCTCCTCCAAGGTCTTCAGAGCGCTGGATGGACGTACTCCGCCAACGTTCACCATGAAACTTATCTGAACCGGCGGCATCAAACTACTCCCCTCTGTATTCACACCCTGGCTTCTAGCAGTGGACTTGACCCTGGGTCTCGTTTCTCTTCCTTTCGGATCCTTGTCCGAGTTTTTCTCCATCGTTTTTCTAGCGCGTGTTTGGCGCTTCTTTTCATTACAATTTTCTCTGTCACCTCTTTCGTTTACGTTTTTTACCTTTTCTTCTTCAGTCTGTTTATTAATTCGTTTACCTTTAGTCATTTCTCTTAGTTTCGCATTGGCGGATTTACATTTTGATTCGTACACCTTTTTGATGATATTGACTTTTTGCTCTTCTACTTTGTTAAGTAAGTATGAAGGGTTTTGATCTTTCGCAGCATCATTCGGTTCCTTTGCTGAACCCTGACGTTTCGCTGACGGTTCCCGACTGGTTCGTTTATCAGCTTCAACAGATTTTTTATAAATTCTGAGACGATTTTCCATTCTAACTTTCTCCGAGTATCTTTGAAGGCTTCGAGCTCTTTCTAATCTGGGTCTGATTCTTTCCATGTCAGCGCCCAGACCTCCAAGTTTTACATTCGGAATTGGCTCAGCAGTACGATACCTAGAGCGACGACGAGGTGGCGTCACCTCAGAAACACTTCGAAGATTATCTTCGATACATTCTTCGTCTTCATGAGACTTACTTGTAACTTCGTTGTCATGAAGTGCTAAAATTTGGTCCATAGAGTCATCAAGATAATCTATCATATCTTGGTTCAGCAACTTCTCGTAAAACATTTCGTTGTATGACTCTGTGTTGAAAAATTCTTCGACGGGGTTGCCGTTATCGTCTCCGATGCTTTCTCTCTCAGTATCACCGAATTCCGGTTGCAATGAACTGACTTCATAGTCATCTTTGGTTCGCTCAGGTTCTCTTGTTGGTGAACTGAACTGTCTGCGAAACATCTCTAAATAGCTGTTACTTTTCTTCTTGTTTTTATTAATAAGATAGTTAGGCACATCTTCTTTTTTAGATTTGGGAATACTTTTTTTGACTTTCTTCTGGATTTTTGGTACTTTTATGAGCACATCGTTCTCGTAGAACGGAACAAGGATGGTGTCCACGTTTTCGTCGGAGTTTTCTTCGTTTTTGGTCGGAGGCTGCTGGCGGTTCCTTTCCAGGCTGTCTGTTGATATGTTACTATCGGAACTGTATTGATTTTCCATTTTCGCTTTGAAACAAAAATACATTAAGTTTTGCTCAAGTGAAGTGATAGTACGATGAAGTTTGCGTGATGTCAAATAATTTCATATATTGACATTGTTACATTGACACTGATGTTTTGTCCAGATAATTTGTAATAGTTGTTTGTTTAAAAAGTATTGATTATTTTTTTCAAGTTATAGAAAAAACAGGGCTACCAGCTTCGAGCAACGCATCTTCCGTCCCGTATAGTAGTCCAGCGTTCCTCCAAGGCTACCAGTAGTGAGTGATTTAATATTCTGCATTCTGTGTTCTATTCTTATAAAGCATCTTTATTTCTCTGTGTCAGATCTCATTGAAACAAAAACAAAATTAATCCGAGTTCATTCATTCATCCAGCGAATCCTAACAATCCTGGCTTTGTCACTGTCTGTGAGCGGCAGAAAGCAATTTGCGCCATTAGTGCGAATGCGCAGTTGGGCGCGCGCCAACCACGAAGCCCCGAGTTCCAAACTTAGAGAAAGTAGATATTGCAGTGGTATCCCAAAGAACAACAGGAGTGAGGCCATGAAAAACTCGTCTCATATTTGTTTCGAGAGCAAAATTCGCGCAAAGCCCTTAGTTCCCAAATTCATTGGATTGAAAATGGAAGCTTCCAACAAACTGAGTGACGCCGCGCTGCCTGCGCCAACCGCGAAACCCAAAGGTCCAAACTTAGAGAGAGAAAGTTGATACCTTTTACAGAAGAATCCCAATAAAAAACGTAAAGCGTATGAGGGCGTCCGTCAACCTTGAGCTACAATTTCTAAACTCAGTGAAGATTGATAATCAATATGATACCATACGAAGGGCTAAAGTGAAGATGTGGTGAAATTGCCTCAGTCCAGATCTTACCTAATTTGTTACGCAATTTGGGCTCACTCACTAGGTAAAGCCACGAAACTTTAACTTTCCAAATGGGACATAAATTTTTTATGGCTTCAGTTTGGCTATTCATAGGATTACCTCTGTATAATTTATTTTCACTGAGTGGAACTCCTTACACGATTCACGTCCTGTTTACAGCCTTTACGCGAATCTGATTCGAGGGCAGTGCACTCCACTGACCTCTGTTAAAATTCTTTATCTATATCAGAATAAAGAAAGTTTATCTTGAACCTAAAGTTGCAAGTTCGTCAGCAAGCACACGACTGTGGCCATGCGGCTATCGTCGTAGTGTATGAAAGTGAATGGCGCCGCATTCGAGGGGTGCGACAAACGCGAGCCGCCTTGTGCCATACACTTTCATACTACGACGTCTACGACTGTAGCTGCATCGGCCTCACGCGTCAGTCGCACGGCCGCAACCGCGTGCAGCTGCGATCGAACTTGCACCTTGACTCCACCATACAATCACAATGTGCAAATCAGTAACACCATCACTTCTGAAATATTTCAGGAAGTATTCTAGTAGCGTTTTGTGACAAGGGAGAGGGACTTTACTAATTTAATTTTGTTTTTTTGTCTTTAGTGAGTACGTATTTTCGCCTTGCATGAAACGCTTTTATAAAATCTGCTACAAACCGCAGGTAATTTCGTGATTTCTCTCGGCAGTATACAATAATAAACTGCAACGGACAGTTCTGATACTGTTACATAACAGTCGGTATAACAAGATCCGATCCCAGAGGGGCGAACCAGCTAGCAACGTCGGCCGCTATTACAGATAACTGACTGAAATTCCGGTATTCCGTCAGCCAGTTCCGGAAATACGGAAATATACAACTGATTTATTGTCTTCAGATCTAAAGCATCTAGAGAAGGACTGAGTTGCAGAAAGCAAAGGTATAAGTTAGTTTTTTGTAGAGTTTAGGATAGTTCATAATGATGACTGGGGAAGGCTTCAGAGCGGGTTTTAGCAAAAAATACTTACACTACGAGTACCTTAGACTATCCCAGCAGTCCCAGATAGGTCCTTCCGGTTGATGACGAACCCATCACACTCCACAAGCCCCTCAAGCAACCGACGTCCCCGCCAGCGGGGACCCGGAGGTCCTTCATTTTGTGCCCTTCTTTGGCAACTACCGGTAACTATATACCGAGTTAGCATAGTCCGATCCGTTCTTCCCAGAACAACCCGTAAGCCAGTCTTGCCTAAAGGGCGTGGTTGGGCTGGTTGTTTGAACAACCACACACGTACGCTTCCGAGTGAGCCCTCGCTCCCCACAAAGTAGTTAGGTATAGCTTTTACGGCACCGGGGCCAGCAACGCAAGGTACTAAAGATAAAATGTCACAGCAGTCAGCCATTGTTATACCTAAGATTTAGTTATTTCATAGTTCAAACAGGTGCTTAGTCACTGTACTTCCAGAACTAAGTACCTTGTAAAACCACAAAAAAGTTAGACCAGCGTTGAACACGTGTCTAGCGTTTTTGTGGTAAGGCCCATTAAGTCTATTCTTTGATGTGAGAGCGTGAGATAAATATCATTGATAAGATAAAAGTGAAATGTGAATAGCGTCGTGAGTCGTGACTAAAATGATTCCTATCAGGTGTGAAGGTCATAATAACATGGTCATTTCTATGCACAATGTCGTATGGTCATTTGATGAAAATAAATCCATGACCCGATAAAGACCGGTGCCTATCTAGCACCATTAGATGCACCGTTTTATTCAGTATAGAAATAAAAATGAACAGTTTTGAACTGTAATTAAAAAATTGATTAAGTGTAAGTAAAGCAAGGCATATGCCCAACAGTGGGCTAAACCATGCTGATGAAGAAGAAGAAGAAGAAGTTAAGCAAACGTTTCCAACGTTCACGCGAATGGTACCGCGACCAGACCAATACTGTTAAGTTGCGGACTGTATAATAGGAATGAAACCAGTTCGATTCATTAGAAATAATATTATTCTGCTAAACTGCTAAACACCAAATTACATGTTTTCAGTAGCTGAAGAAGTCAAAGATTGACAGTAATAGTTTTTTATATAAATGTGGCTTTGCAACAAATACCTTTCTTTGTTTCCATAACGATACTCTGACACCAGGGTTCTTCGTGGCGTTCTTTGACTCAGTGTTCCACAGAAAACAAGAATTGATAGGTATAGATGCACAACAAATAGCGCCAATTGATGCATCTAGATATGTGCTGATAATAAAACTACCAAGTGTCAACATCGGTACAATAACCCTACCTTCAAACCCCTTCAATTCTATTGAACAAGAAGATCGTGTATCTCTAAACAATTTGTATAGAGCCCTAAGGCGGTAATACCCCATTCAATGGTGCTGATCAGTAGCAAGATAAGGTCAAAACGGAACTACCGAACTTCAACACCGCTTTTGACTGTGGTTGATGATGATAGATGGTTGTACGGTCTTGCACACCTACTCTGTTGTACACTAATATTAAAAACAGGAAATATCTGTGTTCTAGTTTGTGTGTTCATTGTATGTAATCGAAAAAGTTTTGAAAATTTTCTCACCATTAGAAAACTATAATATCCCTGAGTAGCATATTATGGGAAAATGCTACTTTTTACCACGGGAAAATGCCTTATTCCTACGGTAATACGGTAAGAAGTGGGTGAAACCGATGGGATAGTCTCTAGTAAGTATAAAATAAAGTACGTACAGCCTGCGACTATAAGATGGGTACAAGAATCGTGACATGGTTTCACATGCAGTGCTGCTACTTGTATCGGGTGTAAATTAGGAAAAAAGTATAGCCAATGTTAGTCTTAGGTCTAGGTTCTTCTAGCTTTTTGATATAAAAAAAACTCTGTCTAATAGTCTGAAATGTGATACAATGAGAATGAATGAGACTGTGTTTCTACAATCATTCGCAGTAGTTCCATTGAGATTAGTCCAATGGAACTACTGCGAAGTTTTTTTTCGCACTAGTTCCATTGGCTCAGACAATGGAACTAGTGCGAACCTTCGTTTACGATCATTCGCAGTAGTTCCATTGAGTAGTTGTCTCACCTTCTCAGTGCGCATAAAAGTTTCTTTGAAGGAATTGTAGGTCTTGACGAGACCTACATTTTAAGTGACAGCTGTCAAACTTCAATCTCGTTTAACTCGTTAAATACGTATTTTACACCACTGGTTTCGTTGGGAAGTTAGTAGGTCTGGATGAAATCTACATTTTAAGTGACAGCTGTCAAACTGTAAACTCATTTATCTCATTAACTATGCACGCTACACAACTAGTTTCTTTGGAAAAGTTGTAGGCTTTAACGAGATCTACATGACAGGTGTCAGCTGTCATACTAAAAAGTCGTTTATATCGGAAACTATGCGTGCTAGAGTATTGGTTTCTTTGGAAAAGTTGTAGGCCTTAACGAGATCTACATGACAGGTGTCAGCTGTCAAACTTTAAACTCGTTTATCTCATTAACTATGCACGCTACACAACTAGTTTCTTTGGAAAAGTTGTAGGCCTTAACGAGATCTACATGACAGGTGTCAGCTGTCATACTAAAAAGTCGTTTATATCGGAAACTATGCGTGCTAGACTATTGGTTTCTTTGGGAAAGTTGTAGGCCTTAACGAGAACTATATGACAGGTGTCAGCTGTCAAACTTTAAACTCGTTTATCTCATTAACTATGCACGCTACACAACTAGTTTCTTTGGAAAAGTTGTAGGCCTTAACGAGATCTACATGACAGGTGTCAGTTGTCAAACTTTAAACTCGTTTATCTCATTAACTATGCGTGCTAGACTATTGGTTTCTTTGGGAAAGTTGTAGGCCTTAACGAGATCTACATGACAGATGTCAGCTGTCATACTAAAAAGTCGTTTATATCGGAAACTATGCGTGCTAGACTATTGGTTTCTTTGGGAAAGTTGTAGGCCTTTACGAGATCTACATGACAGGTGTCAGCTGTCAAATTTTAAACTCGTTTATCTCATTAACTATGCACGCTACACAACTAGTTTCTTTGGAAAAGTTGTAGGCCTTAACGAGATCCACATGACAGGTGTCAGCTGTCATACTAAAAAGTCGTTTATATCGGAAACTATGGATGCTAGACTATTGGTTTCTTTGGGAAAGTTGTAGGCCTTAACGAGATCTACATGACAGGTGTCAGCTGTCATACTAAAAAGTCGTTTATATCGGAAACTATGATTGCTAGACTATTGGTTTCTTTGGGAAAGTTTGACAGCTGTCACATTAAATCTAGATCTTGGCAAGACCTACAACTTTTCCAAAGATACTAGTGGTGTAGCATGCACAGTTAACGAGATAAACGAGTTTAAAGTTTGACAGCTGTCACTTAAAATGTAGATCTTGGCAAGACCTACAACTTTTGCAAAGAAACTAGTAGAGTAGCATGCATGGTTAACGAGATAAACGAGTTTTAAGTTTGACAGCTGTCACTTAAAATGTAGATCTTAGCAAGACCTACAACTTTTCCAAAGAAACTAGTGGTGTAAAAAACGTATTTAACGAGGTAAACGAGTTTGAAGTTTGACAGCTGACACCTGTCATGTAGATCTCGTTAAGGACTACAACTTTCCCAAAGAAACCAATAGTCTAGCACGCATAGTTTCCGATATAAACGACTTTTTAGTTTGACAGGTGACACCTGTCATGTAGATCTCGTTAAGGCCTACAACTTTTCCAAAGAAACTAGTTGTGTAGCGTGCATAGTTAATGAGATAAACGAGTTTAAAGTTTGGCAGCTGACACCTGTCATGTAGATCTCGTTAAGGCCTACAACTTTCCCAAAGAAACCAATAGTCTAGCACGCATAGTTTCCGATATAAACGGCTTTTTAGTATGACAGCTGACACCTGTCATGTAGATCTCGTTAAAGCCTACAACTTTCCCAAAGAAACCAATAGTTTGACAGCTGTCACATTAAATGTAGGTCTCGTCAAGACCTACAACTCCTTCAAAGAAACTTTTATGCGCACTGAGACATATTTGAGAAGGTGGATGCACAGACCAAATGACTACTCAATGGAACTACTGCGAATGATCGTAAACGAAGCTTCGCGGTAGTTCCATTGTCAGTGCCAATGGAACTAGTGCGAAAAAAACGTTCGCAGTAGTTCCATGGAACTAATCTCAATGGAACTACTGCGAACGAAGGTGTTTCTATTGTTACGATAACATTTTCAACTTTATTTTATTTCCTCATCTTATCGATATCTTATTTCTGACTTTTGAGAACTTTGTTAATTGAAATAAAAAAAAAGGCGACGCCTTTTTTTCGTAATTTACATACCTACGCTACGAGTATTACCGACTGTACGTACTTATATTCTATCTCTACAACAACAATAATAATTATCACTTGCATTTATTGTATGCTGTAATGCAAGGTAACCTATTGTTACTATTAGAGTTGGTAGGGGTTTAGCTTGATTTGAAGAATGTGGTTTAATTTAATCGGTAGAGTGGAGGTTAACTACCTAACCTCTAACCTCATTGTAGTTCTGAGCTACCATACCCAATCTTGGGATCAAAATACACTGATTGTTCTTAAATAATATACTTACTTGAAACTAGAATATCTTAATCCCTTAAAATAGTACATTATGCTTGAAAAGGAGCTATTGGCTAACAGTGCCTCTTAATGGTTATGATTATGACTAATTGTACGATTTTGGGATTTTTAGCAACATTTCTTGTATCCAATACAGAGAAGATCATAAATCATAGTTCAGTCGCTGATTTGATATTGGACCTAGAACAACAGGATCACATATTATGTTGCTCTATGGTATATGACAACGTGCAGTGAAAAATATTCAAATAATCGCGACTTCTAATATCTATGCCCCAAACTCCACAGAGAGGAAAAGGAGAGGACATAGGACGTAGGGCATGACGCTTGACGTTTGACATCGCGACGTTTCCATACAAAATGTACGAAAAAGTATTGACAAAGGCACACACAAGCGACGCCAAAGCGTCGCATCTATGACAGCTAGCGTCAAAAACTAAGAAGAATATTTGACGATCACTTGTCTGTCAACTGTCATTCTTACGTCCTATGCCCTTCGTCTTTTTGGTGGAGTTTGCGCCTAAAGGATAAAATATAAGTTTCTAAACATAGCATATCTTCTCTTCTACCGCAATGATCATATTACTTCTCCTAATAAATCAATCCCACCATATCTATTGTTCACATACTTGTCACCAAAGTGTAAGGTTACTCGACCGGTTTCTGTCAATCTGTACTCTACCATATTATTACTATAGGTCGATGTATATCTTGATGGCATTTGAGGAGTTAAATTAAATGTACGAGACCTTTACGGATGGGCCTTATGAGCTTTTTATTATTATAATTACATTTTAATTATTAAGTCATTGGAAGAGGCCTTATACTTTTCTCTTTTGAAACAATGCACTGTGGTTTTCGAGATTTTTAACTAGTTACCACAGCTGGTAACAACCACCCTCATAATTAATAAGTTTTCATCTATGTACCTATGTATGTATAGTGCAATCAGAAATATAGCAACTGTCGTAGACAGTCGAATCTCTGACGCAGATCACTAAAAATGCGATATTTTTCTTCTACCTTTACCATACGACCACATAAATCAAGCCCACCTTTCCATTGTGAGCCATTAGTTGTCACTAAAGATTGAGAACCAGTTTACAGCTTGCAAGCCATAACGATGATGTTATTTACAGCTGACATTTTAGTTGTAGTTCACTGGACGAGAGCATCACGCGCGGATTGAAATGTTGCTTACAGACCATTCAAAATCATAGTGTCATGACCTGACCAGCCTTAGCGGAAGGCCAAGTTACGCTGGTCGTGTAGTATCTAAGTATAGTAACCAGCGTAACTTGGCCTCCCGCTTAGCTGGTCATGTCATTTCATGACACTATGATTGCGAATGGACTATACATCTCATACTCTACGTTAATTTTGCGTGTGGTGTCCGATTTTAAAATGGCGCTATCCTAAACTAAAAATGGCGAAGAAAGCGACCGTGAAAGGCAGCAGTTTAAGAACTTTCCTTAAGCGTTTTTATAGTTGATGAATCGCAGTATTTTGTAGGCTGCTAGCTACTGCTACTGCTAGCTTTAGCCCATTTGTCGTACCTACTGTGAAAAAGCTGACCTATGCCTACTTTATATTCTTGTGGTAAATGGCAATTTTATCTTTTAAATATCAAGTGTAGAAGAATGTCTCTGCCTTACCTCCCACAAGTTGCAAAAGCTATTTGACTTATTACGGCCTAGAGAAGAGCTAGCTCGTTTCGCTCGTAAAGGTGAACCAGTTGGACAGTAGGCGTTACTCAGGGAGTGCTCAAGGACTGAGGATGATCTATTTGAACAAAAAAATGCATAAATTCAAGAAAATGGATACAAAGTCGGTGGAAAAACGAGACACGCGCAAACGAATTTTGACTATGATACTTAATTAATTTGCCGAATTTAGTAGGTACACCAACGTAGATATGATAATATGGTTCGTGTATGCTACGAGGGCTAAAATTACTATACACATACTTTCAAATTCCGTAGTTGTTTCTTTTCACGGGAAAGTCATGGGGTTATACTATTCTAAGCCGGCACCACACGGCAATAGGTACAAGTGCGAGCAAATTAAATGACCATTGCCATCTTCATTCCACGCGAACTTGTTTAACTTACTAAAAATAATCATGGATTTAGTCATCTAGGTAACTTAACCGGTTGGTAATTTGTAAACTATTAAATTACTACTTATTAGGTACTAATTTAAAAGGTTAGGTGCTGTTTAGTTGACACTGTTGCAATTTTAAAAAAGTGACGGCGTAGCACCTTATAAAAATAACTTGTAAAAATCAAATCCTCTACAATTTATGCAAAAACTTGCAAAAGAGCTATTTTCAAAAAAGATAAATGGCTAAATTGTAGGTAGGCCAAGCTATCAAGCAATATTCAGCAACATCGTTAGCATATAAACGATTTAAAACTACCTATCTACAAATAATAAAATAACTTTTAAGTGCATTTTAGTCCATCATCTTAGTTGCAGTTAGAACTTCAGCAGCTTAATCCTTTGAAGTGTTCAAAATTATAGACATTGAAACAATAATTGCTTACTAGTTTCTCAACTGCATCTCGGCAGTAAAAACGCAATATCGTGCGATGCGGAGCGTGTCTATTCGCCTGTTCTACTACTACTGTTCTGTTGCTAAGAATAACTAGTAGGTAAGGTCCATCCGCAATCATTGTGTCATGATCAGCCTAAGCGGGAAGCCTTGTTACGCTGGTCACTGGTCGTAATTCTTAGATACTACGCGACTAGCGTAACTTGGCTAAGGCTGGTCATGATATCGGAAGGACTACACTCATAAAAATACCATAAAATGCGAAAACAGTGAAAGTATTGAGTCAATGACATATTCATTGAAGAAACAAGACCCTTCGATGTCAAGCAGCTTCTGTGACATTGGCAGATAAGCGCAAGCTCCACAGAGTAGACGCGAGATGTGAGACGTAACATGGCATGTGTCAAACAAATGATCGTCGGAGACATGAGACGTGCGACATCGCCACGTTTGAAACCGTTTTCATATAAAATGTACAAAACAAAAAACATAGGTATACACGTTAGACGCGCGTCCTATCGATAACGGCTGACAATCACTTGTCTGACAGATGTCACGTTGCGTGTCGCGTCGCATCTATTCTGTGGAGCTTGCCTCTTAGCGTACTAACGTGAATATAGCAGTTTGCTCCCAATATTTACAGATGCCATAGAACTGAAGGTGACATGAAATTAGGATCGTATTACAACAGTGAAGCAATATTTGTAGGCCAAGGTCGTATCTAGTGTTAAGCCTACGAGGTACGTAAGTGATCTTTTGTTAACAAGCTTGTGATGGCCCAATCAATTTGAATTAAACGACGTAGAAGAATGAGAATGACATTCGTATATTGTCAGGCGTGAGACATTATTTCTGCTCGTCGTTTTGGTTGTTGATCAACTACGGCTGAAATGTTGATTAAATTTTCTATTTCAGTAGACAGAAATGTTTCAGAGTTTCGTTCACGTCTCAAGTGGCTTCCGATTTTGCAACGTAGAAACGCGCATGTTCTCTCCTGTCGCTTCAATGTTCTCTGTAAAGAACTGAAAATGCCTCACAGTCCTTCTTCTCTTTCTTATCTCAAAGAGCGTTGTAATTTCTCACGTCCTCAGGACAAACCCTGTCGCTCCCATAACAGGACAACTCTGCCCATTTTTCTTCAACACTCTTCCACAGATATTCCTTTACCACTGTGCAGCCCGATTGTGGAACGCACTCCCGCGCACGGTGCGAGACAGCCCCTCCATTTTATTATTTTAAAAAACGAATAAAAGAGCATTGCAATTAATCGCCCTAATACGATAGGTACGCATGGCATGACAACTGGACGTGGTTAAACGCTTGATGTCATATTTCACCAATCTGAAAATACCTAGAGTGTACAGCATGTTATCACAAAGCGCGTCGTCTCCCTATTTAGTGATGCCATAGATAGATTTACTGCTCTTTTGCTTTGACAAGAATTAGATGGTTACTCCGTAACCAGTAATTATATATGCTGCCGATAGTACTAGTAGGTAAGATCGCTTAAGTGAGAGTTCCCGTTTTTTCCCGAGTTTGGCCCCGCCTTGGAAACGAATCTTTAGGCTATTCTTTAGCTATTCCGAGCCGGGGCCTTGCTAGCATACTTACAAAAAAAAAAATGGCAGCCATTTCAAACTTTTTTTATTGGCCAAAATTTTGTTATTTTGTAATAACTCAAAACTGGTAAATGCTATAAATGAACATTGTATAGAAGAAATGTTACGCGTAAATTTCTGCACAACCTTGCTCTAATAACTTTTTTGATAATCTAATATAGTTTGCGAAAAAAACGCTTTAATACAAGGCAGTTTTTTCTAAAAACTCACCAAATCTAAAATATGAATTAAGTAGTGAAGTTGGGGATTAAGAATTACTTACTGTGTGGGTAGACCTTGCTACGGTATCCTGACTGATACTTAGTAACAAGCTTTCTGCCCAGAGGTTTTACCCGCTAATATAATTTCAAGTAAACAAGCAAATTTTTTGCCAATTTACACCCTGAGTTTTACCACCTTATGAGATGATTTTCTTAAATTCCTTTCCTGGTGTTAATTCACCCAACCAAAATAACCTCTGCGCAAAATTTCAAGAACCTAGGTCCAGTGGTATTGCCTGTGCATAGATTTACAATTTGTAAAAAAAATATTAAATTTGTTCGTAGTTGCCACATTTTTATTTTTTTGCAATCCCTTGAGGCTGTTCTTTAATAGTTCTGACCCAAGGTCCTGTTAGGATAGCAAAAAAGAACAAAATGTGGCAACAACGAACAAACTCTATTTTTTCCATACAAATTGTAAGTATACCACGCACAGGCAATACTACTGGACCTAGGACCCTGAAATTTTGCACAGAGGTTATTTGAATAATCTTAATTAATATCAAGAAAGGATTCCAAAAAATTCATCACCTAAGAAGGTAAAACAGAGGACGAAAATTTGTATAAAATTAACTTGTTTAGGTACTTCAAAATATATCAGCGGGTAAAACCGCTGGGCGGAAAGCTTGTTACTAAATATCAGGCAGGATATTGTAGCATGGTCTACCCACACAGCGAGTGACTCTTAATCCCCAACTTCACTACTTACTTTATCTACACTAATATAATAAAGAGGAAAGCTTTGTTTGTTTTTTTGTTTGTTTGTTTTTTTGTATGTATGTAATCGATAAACTCCGAAACTACTGGACCGATTTCGAAAATTCTTTCACCATTAGAAAGCTACAACATTCCTGAGTAACATAGGCTATTTTTTACCACGGGATAATTCCTCATTTCCACGGGAAAACGGTAAGCAGCAGGAAAAGCGGGAAATACAGCGGATATTACCCAAATAAGCCAGACCGCTTTACCGATCTTCGAGAAATTTGGCACTGATATTACTAGCATAGTAAAGAAGGACATGGATTACTTTTTGTCAGCCCTCGAGGATCTGGAGTACCTGATGAGGACCACCAGCATCCCATCTAAACTATAAAAGATACGGTCATGGCTTCATAGAAAAAGTTGTTCACCATGACGGGCCGCTTCTGCTGGCACATGGTCATCGAGGATCTGGAGTACCTGATGAAGACCACCAGCATCCCATCTAAACTATAAGAGATACGGTAATGGTTTTTAAGTAATAGTTACTCAGCATGGCAGGCTGCTTCTGCTGGCACATGGTCATCGAGGATCTGGCTGGAGTACCCGATGTAGACCACCAGTACCCCATATAAACTATAAGAGATACGGTAATGACTTCAAAGTAAAAGTTATTCAGCATGACGGGCCGCTTCTGCTGGCAAATGGTCACGAGGGTCTGGAGTACCTGATGTAGACCACCAGCATCCCATATAAACTATAAGAGATACGGCAATGGCTTCATAGACAAAGTTGTTCACCATGACGGGCCGCTTCTGCTGACACATGGTCATCGAGGATCTGGAGCACCTGATGAAGACCACCAGCATCCCATATAAACTATAAGAGATACGGTAATGGCTTCAAAGTAAAAGTTGTTCAGCATGACGGGCCGCTTCTGCTGGCAAATGGTCACGAGGGTCTGGAGTACTTTATGTAGACCACCAGCATCCCATATAAACTATAAGAGATACGGCAATGGCTTCATAGACAAAGTTGTTAACCATGACGGGCTGCTTTTGCTGACACATGATCATCGAGGATCTGGAGCACCTGATGAAGACCACCAGCATCCCATCTAAACTATAAGAGATACGGCCATGGCTTCAAAGTAAAAGTTATTCAGCATGACGGGCCGCTTCTGCTCGCACATTTAGCTCTGCTGGATCGGAGTAATGGACTTTTTACTACGGGCAAAGATCCAATTTCTACGGGAAAACAGGTAAGTAGCAGCGGGTGAAACCGCTGGGCGGGCTGCTAGTACTTTCTAATTTGTGAGTTTTCAGCAAAAACTGCCATGTTGTGCTACGTTTTTCTCGCAAACTATTGGATTATGAAAAAGTTATTGATAACATTCATATGCAGAAATTTACGCTTAACATATCTTCCATACAATAGTTATTTGTAGCTCTTACCATTTTTGAATTATTACAAAATAACAAAATTTTGCCCAGTGAAAAATTTTTGAAACGGTTGCCATTTTTTTTTTGTAAGTAGGCCAGCAAAGTCCCGGTTCGGCATAGGTAAAGAATAGCCTAAAGATTAGTTTCCAAAGCGGAACCGACCTGGAACACGCACGGGAACTCCCAAATTTTTTTTGTATAGAAATTCTAACCTACTATACGATAGAATCGTTTCCATTAAGCGATTAGGGGTCAAGTTCAAGTGGCTTGCGCAAGCGCCGGTAAATCGCTGGGAACGTGTGAAGTGATGCTACTTAAACTTTGGTAATAGTTTAAATGGTGGGCAATTTTAAGTGTTTTAGGTTAGTTAAAGTTGTTGTTTTTAGGGTTCCGTACCACAAAAGGTAAAAAACGGGACCCTTTAATACCTATCAGTTGTCTGTCAAGTCAAGACCCTTTATCTCAGGAACGCGTAAAGATATCAAGTTGAAATTAAAACCATATACCCAATTATATAGTTAGTAGTTGTAAAAAAATCAAGCACCTAACTTTAAGTAAAAGTTTATGATGTAAAATCGCGTGTTTTTTACCCTCTCAAGGGAATCAAAATTCAAAAGGTACTCGCCATACCTAGACATAGAACAATGAAATTAGGCAAGAAACTTCGTTTTTAAGTACAAATTTAGGAAACACTCGAATAATATTAATTTTCTCCAATTTGCTCGGAAATGGCTTCATTACTTTAAAAAAAGAATACGTCAATGGGCTCATTTATGTTGTCAAGGCGCAGAGGACTGTAATAGAAATTGCCGGACTAGGCCGGTAAAGAAAAGGTTCTTTAACTTCACACTTTCGTGATTAGGTGTTTTATAGATCACAATTTGTTTGAAGTTTGAAGGCTGAATGTGAATTTCCCGCGCATTCTTTATGAAACGGAACGTAAGCAAAACCAGCGCATGCGCTTTGCGAACTTTAGAAGTTGTGAAGTGTCAATTTTGTCACGATTTAAATGTTTATTATTTATGTTTCCTTGCAAATTGGAGAAAAGCACTATACAATCCGCGGCCGAAATAACAATTTCTGGTCTCGTTTACTTTTAGTCTAAGCTCCCGTCGACCAAGTCTTACCTCATAGGTCTACCGCACGGACGTATACTGTAGCGATAGATACCACTTAGGAGGTCAGGAAAATACTGGGTTGCCATCTCCTAACCTGGAGGAACTTTTTATTCGAGTTGGAAAATGCAAAAAGTCCAAAATTACCTCACATTTCTACCGCTCCAAACGTTTACCTACCTAAAGAGACTCCTTTTGAAAACTTAATGTAAACTGCGCCATAGAGTTACATTCTGTCGTGTGGGACACTGCGTCGACGAACGACCCGACAGAACCTGGTGTTTTCAAAGCATCTATAATTAGGAAGTACAAAGCAGGCCACTGACAGGCCTTACCTTTCTTGCAACCAAACAAAATTTATGCCAATCGATAGCCTAGGTATGCCATTTATAAATATATAGGTTGCCTGCTATCAGCCTGGTAACATCCTGGTAGACCCCGTCAAATGAACGCAGGTAAAATGTTCAAACCCATAAAACTTGTGTTACACTGCTTAGATGTCTTGCTACCAAACTAAATTAGTGACAATCGATATCCCTAGTCATGACATTGATTAATATATAGGGTTGCCTGCTATCAGCCTGGCAGTATCCCTGGTATACCTCCTCAAACAAACGTTGGTTTAATCTTCAAACCAAGAAAAACTTACGTAAAACTGCCAAGATATTTTGCTACCGAACAAAATTAGTGTCAATCGATAGCTCTAGGCATGCCACTGATGAAAATATAGGTTGCCTGCTATCAGCTGGAAGTTTCCTGGTATACCCCCTCAAACGAACGCTGGTAAAATCTTCAAACCAAGAAAACTTATGTAAAACTGCTAAGATATCTTGCTACCGAACAAAATTAGTGCCAATCGATAGCCCTTGGTATGCCGTTTATGAATTTATAGAGTTGCCTGCTATCAGTCTGGCAGTTTCCCTGGTAGACTCCGTTAAATGAACGCAGGTAAAATGTTCAAACCCAGAAAAACTTGTGTAAGACTGCTAAGATGTCTTGCTACCAAACAAAATTAGTGCTAATCGATAGTCCTAGACATGTCATTGTTGAATACATAGGGTTGCCTGCTATCAGCTTGGCAGTATACTTGGTATACCCCCTCAAACGAACGCAAGATTTAACCAACGTTTGTTTGAGGGGATACCAGGGGGTATACCAGGGATACTGCCAAGCTGATAGCAGGCAACCCTGTATATTCATCAATGACATGTCTAGGACTATCGATTAGCACTAATTTTGTTTGGTAGCAAGACATCTTAGCAGTTTTACACAAGTTTTTCTGGGTTTGAACATTTTACCTGCGTTCATTTGACGGGGTCTACCAGGGAAACTGCCAGGCTGTTAGCAGGCAACTCTATAAATTCATAAACGGCATACCAAGGGCTATCGATTGGCACTAATTTTGTTCGGTAGCAAGATATCTTAGCAGTTTTACATAAGTTTTCTTGGTTTGAAGATTTTACCAGCGTTCGTTTGAGGGGGTATACCAGGAAAACTTCCAAGCTGATAGCAGGCAACCCTATATTTTCATCAGTGGCATGCCTAGAGCTATCGATTGACACTAATTTTGTTCGGTAGCAAAATGTTTTGGCAGTTTTACGTAAGTTTTTCTTGGTTTAAAGATTAAACCAACGTTTGTTTGAGGAGGTATACCAGGGATACTGCCAGGCTGATAGCAGGCAACCCTATATATTCATCAATGTCATGTCTAGGGTTATCGATTGGCACTAATTTAGTTTGGTAGCAAGACATCTTAGCAGTGTAACACAAGTTTTTATGGGTTTGAACATTTTACCTGCGTTCATTTGACGGGGTCTACCAGGGATGCTACCAGGCTGATAGCAGGCAACCCTATATATTTATAAATGGCATACCTAGGGCTATCGATCGGCATAAATTTTGTTTGGTTGCAAGAAAGGTAAGGCCTGTCAGTGGCCTGCTTTGTACTTCCTAATTATAGATGCTTTGAAAACACCAGGTTCCGTCGGGTCGTCTGTCGACGCAGTGTCCCACACGACAGAATGTAACTCTATGGCGCAGTTTACATTAAGTTTTGCTGGAATCTTAGTGGTTTTCATGACTTTTTCTTTGTTTGAAGATTTTACCGTCGTTTCTTTGAGGGGGCTTACCGGAGTTCCTGCCAGGCTGATAGCAGGCAACCTTATATATTTGTCAATGGCATGCTTAGAGCTATCGATTGACACTAATTTCGTCCGGTAGAAAGATGAGGTAAAAAACTCCATTTTTGGGCCTCATAAAATGTGGCTGACCTTGGGAACCTGCCAGGATTGGAGCTGGCAACCCTAGCGCATTCTCATCTCAAAAGGAGTCTCTTTAGGTAGGTAAACGTTTGGAGCGGTAGAAATGTGAGGTAATTTTTGGACTTTTTTTGCATTTTCCAACTCGAATAAAAAAGTTTCCTCCAGGTTAGGAGATGGCAACCCAGTATTTTCCTGACCTCCTAAGTGGTATCTATCGCTACAGTATACGTCCGTGCGGTAGACCTATGAGGTAAGACTTGGTCGACGGGAGCTTAGACTATTTAGAAGGCCTCGACTTCGTCTCGGCCTTCCAATGCCACTCGACCAGAAATTGCTATATACTCGGCCTGTGACGTAATGTACTATTTCAAAAAGTTATGATTTTCATGGGAGAAAAAGAAAAAAAAAATCGGTTAGTTGTCCAAGTGGAGTATCATAATGAAAACTATAGGTTTACCAAGTTGAATTTATAGTACGGATCCCTGGGTGAGCGAGTCCAACTCGCACTCGCACTTTTTTTCTACCTGTAAGTACGAGAAGAGTCAGTCGTATCGCTTTGGCTAATAATGCATCTAAGGATAGGACCACATCCCATGAGTAGGTACGTTAACGTACTTACTCTTCAACTGAACCCTACCTACATACAGATATCACGCCTATATCCCTTGCGGGGTATGTAGAGCGTAAACTTCTGTAAAACACGGCCATTTAAACCACGCCACGTCTGAAAATAGTTTGAGAGTCATTCAGAAGACTTTGTATCATTATAGTGACAGGTTTTTAGTCTGTTGCCTAAAATTGCAATAGAGTTAATGTAACTCTCAAATCCTTTAGTCGCTTTTTACGATACCCACGGGAAAAATATGGAGTGATGCTATTCTAAGCCGGCACCCCACAGCTATACATAGTTGGTTTACAGAATTTCGGATTACTTATTTGGATTTAAGTTCAACGATTTTCTGCATAAAGTTGTCATATATCAATTTTCGTAAACTTTAACGTATTGCGACAGTAGCCTAGGTTTTTAAATTGCAAAAGATTGGTTCCATTGCAAATATGAACAATCATTGATCTTTGTATTTGTTTTAATTCAATTAGTGCAACATGGCCTATTTTGGTTGATACCATCTAACTAAATGCTTGTTAACAATATTTGTAAATCAGATTTACTGATATGGACCATCGATAAATATATCGATTTGAATCAGTCCATTGCTTTGTGATTGTAACTCTATAGAAGCAATGATGATTATTGGTACTTGTCGCAATCATTTAGATAAATAAAGTTGATACCTATTTCAAAATCGCTAAATACTTGTCAGCTGTTCTGTTTGTGCTAGAAAACCAGTAGAAGTAATGAGGAGACGAAATTGGAATCTATTTTTTCATGTATGTAGCCTGTGTGTGTGTGTGTGTGTGTGTGTGTGTAATTAATGTCATATACCAGTGTCACTAAAATATGACATAAGAAATTTTAAGCAAATGATGTCATATTACGTCAAATTGCGTGTATGTTCCTATTAAGGTACCTACGTGTTAGTATTTAAGGTTCGGCATACTATCAGCAGCATTTTCATTATCTTTTGCATGTACCTAATTATCGAATTCGAGTGCAACAAAGTCAAGTACGGAAATGAAGAGGGTGTGTGTTACGCTTATGGTTTGGTCATGGAATGAAAGTAGGTACGTATGTAATGAGTAGGTAAATGATCAAAATAGAAGAAAGAAATTGTTAGTCTTTTTCTTCGTCGAGTTGATGGCAGGCAACAGTTATATTTTCTTTGACCAATATTTGGCAACTGGAATGCCTCTGGGGCTCGTTTCCAGTAGGTCCTGAAGAGTTCAGTGATTTGGGCAATTGGGACAGACCAGTACGTGCTACATTGTCTGGGTGGCGCCCAGTCACATCATCGCCAGCCGAAAAGCCCCACTTTTGAATGTTTTCGTGGCACCTCCCAACACCAGCCCGGGTCGGTTGATTGACTTCCAGGCAGCCCAGGGAGGGCACCACCAGGTGGTAGCTTTGCAGCTGGTGGCACATGAGATGCGTCAGGTGGGAATAGCTTCTTCCATTGCTCTAGCCGAAGGTTTGAAGTTGATTAGTTGGCAATAGCGTCCATTTCCAAGGGTATAACAAACTCTGTCAAACAAACAGTAGCTATGTATGATCATCATGAATATATCATTAGCTACTTTACACTCGATACGATAACTCGATCTTCTTGTTTATTGTTTTTTTATGTAGCCTAAACTATACGTACTTAGTCTGTTTTATTTAGTTTGCTATTCAATAGCTAGTAATAAAAGAACAGATGATTCATTGTTCTCTCGCTAAAATAAAACGCCATTCGAAAGCTGCACAACGAAAGATACAAATTACTCGTGTCCCCTGAGGCAATGACCGCTATCAACAACATAGGGATCAATTTATACTTGTTATGTTCAGTAACTGTATGTAAAACCAGTATAAGATGACCCCTTCAACAAGTAGATAGATATGCCGCTGACTACCATACAATAAAACAAACTGGATAGATGCTTCTACTAATGACTCAATTTATTTCCAATCAAAGCATACACATGCCGAACGAATATGCGGAAGTCCGAAAGGGGAAATGCACACGTAACGCCCAATTTTGCGGTTCAAGTTAGCCCCCACTATAACTTGACTGTCTGTGCCTGCCGTAATTTGTTGCGGCGACGTATGCTATGATATCCGGATATTGATTAGGATTTTGAGAACTCTTTTCGTCAAATACAAAATCTTGCAAAATACCTTAAATCATGCTATCTGTGATTTTGATAACCATAAACCGTGAAACATCGCAACTTCATTCGACATGTGTGCTAACCACTAAAAGTTTTAATGAAACACCATTTAAAAATATGTTTCCTTGTAGGCCAATAATAAATCGATTTTATCTGACTTTGAAATCGATGTATCATCTCAACGTTCCTATTTAAGGTGATCTTGTACACGCCTCTTCGTAATCGTCGACAATAATTTGGTGAGAGGACGAGTTTAATTATAAGTCGTAATAAAGATTTGTATGGAAGACAAACGTGTCTGAAAGAAGTTGTTAGTAAAGGATGTAGGCAAAAAGATATATTTATCAATTCCATTAATAATTTTCCTGAACGTCAGGTATTATTATTAGGCTTCAAGATCTAAGTAGTTCGAAATACACGAATAAAGCATTAAGCTGTCTTGCGTATACTATACCTATTTCAGTAGCGGAAGTATAAACTATTTGCATATGTCCGTTTTTACAGCCGTTTACGCTCTGCCTATCCCGCAAGGGATATAGGCGTGTTAAAGGTATGAATGTATAACAAGGAAATCAAAGATTTTCGAGCAAGTGTTCATTTCTATTACCTGCTATCTAAAACTCTATGACTAAACTACCTAATTAACTTTTAAGTATTTAATTCGTCCATTCGTAAGTGGACCATTTGTCCTCTTACCTTCTTCATCATTTTCTTAAATCTATTTTCGTACTCACATCTGTCATCTGTCACTATTTTAGGAAGGTTAAGAAGTTTGTATTTCGTAGTTTATTTTCAGATGTCGTCAATACACAATTATTTAAACTTAACAAAATTAAATATCCGCCGTTATGCACTGTGGTATTTCGTTTATTATGCAATAGGTCGTTGAAGTTACTTTATTATAAAAACTGTCTTTAAACATGACATCTTTATCGCATTTCACGACTGGTTGAAATATGATTTTTTATCTTAAGTTATGAATCAATAAATATGTATTCGAATATTATTTATTCTTACACCTGTCATACAAGATTTTTATGCTACTGTTGGCTTTTTGCTGACGTTTCGCATTTAAATTAACCATGCATGTGTACGTAATGAATTGCAAAACATTTTTCATTATTGTAATGGATATCTGTACAAATGTTCATATCAGGTCATGTTTTTACTAAATAAATTAATATTGTATTAATTGTTCTGTGAAAAACCTAAGTATATGTAAGTACCTAATCAAATCAAAAGTTCTTTCCTTTTTTAATACTTTTTGTAACAAAACTTTCAATGAAACTATTTTATATGAAATTATCAGATATTTGTGCGTTTAATCGAAACAATACTTCAGAAAAATCTGATATTTTATATATACATACCTAAAAAAAATTAGGGCAACTGGAAGAAATTTCTCTGGTGTCGTACTTTTTATGCTTTTTGTTTTTTATACTGTTTTTGTGCAATTAACAGTAAAATATATAAACACTGATTGACAGGTTGACTGGTAGAGATCCCTTAATGGGATAAGTCCGCCTTTGTGCCTATACTAACTTTTATTTAAGTTTTACTTTGTATTGATTTCTTGTGTGGTACAATAAAGTTATTACATACATTACATACACTTTCTGAAAATTTCTTGCACAATCCTGCAACGTCCTATACAGGACAACCAAAAAGAGCCGAAAGGAGATCAAAGTACCTACTCATGAAACTGAACAACATGAAAAAATAATTGGACCTCACATACAAATTGACTCGGACGGCTGTGGTAGGTACATTTTGTATGGTAGCACTAATTTTTTTTCATATGTCGACCCATGTTCCATGGGAAATGTTGTTCAATTTCATGAGTACCTTGACCTCGTTTCGGATTTATTTGTTGTTCTGTGACACCCAGTATTCTCAATATAATAATTTCTTATTGCCCTTTCAAAACGCTTTTATTAACACCTACAATCCTTATATTATCTTATTAATCTATCGTAATAATATTCTGACCTTGAAACATCATCGTCATCTAAAAGTGATGCATCAATTTGGCCATGAACTTTTACTTTGTAGTGTTTTACGTATGTTCACTAGACCATTAGGTATCTACCCATCTACTAGTTTATCTACATAGGTATAGGTCACATTATAAATTGCCTACACGCTAACGCAAAATGCAAATCTTGAGTTTTTGTAACAAATGGTAATAAGCTATCGAAATACGTAAATTTTCGACTAGTCAGCAGAAATAACTTACATTTTTTGATTAGCTAGCATTTGTCTTCTGGTTTCTGACTGTGAAATACTTGCCTGCATTTCATTTATCCAAGTACTAATTGCCTTCTTAATAAAAGCTTTTTAACAATGCAAGGTTAATTCTACACCATCCTTCCATTTAACAGGGTTATCTTTCGCTATAAATAAATTGTTCAAACAGAGCTTCCCTATGTTCGGAAACAAACGAAAACAATTGGCAGATAAAATTGTATGTTTGTTTGTACCTGCATTGTTCTTGTAATGGTCCGGTTTGTTAACATTTAACAATAGAGAGGAGGGGCAATCTTTCTTAGAGGCTGTGCAGACGAGAGGAAAACACAAAGTCGTATATCCGCGCGGTACCGCGTACTGTAAGACATACCTATCCCATATTCAGCTAGAAATTAGTTTTTTTGTGCTGGCTGCAAAATATTTATTGAATACCAAATTTTAAAACACTTCTCGTGTTAGGTAAACAATTTTTGGAAAACTTCCAAAAATCCTGCCTGCGGTGAAAATTTTGGATGTTTTCCAAAAATATTTATTGTAGTAAATTTGAATAGAATAGAAAATATATAAGTTTATTCAACAGAAAAAAATCACATACATGTCACATTAAATTAAATTACAAATAGAAAATTGTATCGAGCGCGTCCCCTCGAGGTGGCATTGTACCGAGCAGACAGCCGGCATTACCACGCTGAATCGCAAGGCTGATCCTCTGAGCTAAAAAGCTGCCCGCTCTGCGGTCGCCGGACACCTCGATAAGACGCGCTGATAACTCACTAATTAATTTCTTGGCCTCCGGGCCCCAGGGGCCCATCGTCTCAAAACCAACCGGAACGAACACGTAACCTCCTTGAAGGTCTTGATACTTCCGGGACTTTTTCGCTTCTGCACCAGCAGCGGCCGATCCCGCTCTCCCAGCAGTTGCACGGATATGTGATGGAGCCAGAGTATCCACGCAGGTCACATCCCAAGCCAGGAACCTCCCCTCCTTCCAAGCGACATGAGTGACCCCGTCGGGCCTCTTGCCATCTGAGCGAACGACTCCGTTTGGTTCTAACGTAGCCGGGACGTTCGCAGAGACAAGGGCCCGCCTGAGGACATCATTCAAAGTGGCGTGGCGTGGAATGCGACCCGCACTCCTCCTGCATGACAATCCGTGGTGCCCTAATTCGCAAACCTCAGAATCCCCACACCTGCAAAGGTGCGGCTGGACAGTCTTTGAGCCTAACCTCAACCCTACCAGAAGAGCAAGGCTGGTATTGTCCAGTAAGGTGCCGATTGAAGAGGAAGGAAGGGCATTAAGCCAGTGACCCGATTCATTCTCAAAGACAGCTAAGAGTCGAGATCGATCGGTAGGGTTTGAGCTCGAGTTTAATAATTCCTGCTGGACTCTCCGACACAGGGGCTCATCCCACTGCCTTTGAGAAGACGGAGCTGAGGGGATCGCATCAGAAGGACACAAGTGCAACCACCTTTCCCTCGCAGTGGCCAGATGTGCAACCTCCGTGGATCCCAGAGCTTTAAATGTAATTTTCGCAAAGAGGTCTTGACAGCTGTGCGCCGAAGACAGAAAGGCAGGCAGGGACACCTCAGACGCTTTCCTGATCCCAAGCCCCCCGAACCGAACCGGAAGAGAAGCCTGTAACCAAGTTCTGTCGGCGAGGCGGACGTTCAGGACCTTGGAGAGAATGCCCGATACGCAATCATCCACTCCCCGCAACAAAGATTCAAACCGCCACAAGTGTGCGCACCGCAGGAGGTAGGTAAACTTCGGGACGAAGAGGCAGAATTTGATCAAAGTAAGTGCCATATGGGCATTAATGTGGCATAACCGCTCCGAAGTTTCCTCGAACTTTTCGACCTGGTGACGCATGAAACCAGGGACGGACTCGTCAAGCAATGGAGCGCCTAAAAGTTGGAGAGATTCCTCCGTGGCTATTAAAATACCTGGAGCTACGGCCTCGAACTTCTCCAAAATGTTTTGACGCTCAACAATACTTATCGACGGAGGGATGTACAGCTCACATTTCGCTGAATTGAGTTCTAAGCCGATAGAAGAGAATTTTTCCTTCAGTGAAGACAGGTCGGCTAGGACAGTATCAGCCTCCCCACCCACCGTCCCATCATCTAAATACCAGACATTGAAGTTGGAGCTAAGAGAGGTGATATGAGGATGGATACCCAGGCTGAATAACGCCGGACCCAAGGGATCGCCCTGCTGACATCCCACACTGGAGTTCAGCATGTGAGTCTGGTACACCAGTTTAGATGGCTGACCGTAACACTGCCATAGGTATGGGAATAATGAAGGTGTGTGCTCTTTGACTTGAGTTAGTAGCCAGCCGCGATCCATGGCATTGAAAGCATTCCGGACATCCACCTTTAGAAGCACCTTATCTGGACAGTTCAGAAGGAAAGTGCGAGTGGCATGCACTGCAGCTTCGCAGCCGCCTTTGGACCCGAACCCCAGTTGAATAGGCTGAAAGAGCTCCGATAAAGCCGGTGCGACCGATCTGCAAGCCACCTTTGATGCGATACGTCTCAGAGTGGTACCCATCGCAATGGGACGGATGCCTCCATCCTTCTTGAGAGCACAGAGGCTCGCACCGTATAGAACGTCAGTAATGTTCTCGTTAAGTAAATTTTAGTTTTTAATCTTATGAACGCACGAAAAGCGAAATCTCTGTAAGATATGTCTTTCAAGGGATACTTGGGGTGAACGGTGGAACCAATCGAAAGCGTCAAGCACTACAGATATTGATTTAATATAATAAATACTTAATCACCAATCTTTGAACCAAAAGTGTAGGTATTATTTGTATCAGTATGATGTAATGATCGTTTGGACCTTGACGATAGTGAATCTGATAAACTATCTAAGGGCGCATAGCATAGTAAATATGGAATTTCATTTGCGAACGTCCGGAGTCGTGATTACACCATAACCAAACGGAACTTAATTAAAATAAACTGGAATTTTATGACATTTATAACTAAGTTAATTAATTATTTGGCCTTCTTCAATGAACAGATTAGATTTATTAAGCACTTTTACGGATGCGAGTTTATATTTTGACTGACTGCTAGGCTTATCATTCATTTTTTTTTAAGTTTATTTAACTAACTAAAAAACATTTTATCACTGTTGAGCTCAAAACGAGGCTTTTTTTTTCGACCTGACAGCAGTATGTTCTAGGATTTCTAGATAATTAATTAAAACTTTCCTCACTTTTTAATTTCGCTGTCGCTCGTCTACAACTTTTACCCACATGCAGTTTTGTAACATTTATGTTATTCTAATTAAGCAGTTAGAGTATGTTATTTTATCGTGTAAAAATCTTAGACATACGTTTAGCAAAAGATAAAATCTTTACGAAAGAAACATGAATGGGATAGTGTTAGAAATAATGGTGTTTGTTCGTAAAATAGAGTCATCTTGTTTTGTAACTACATAATTGCAACTGTCTTTATATATAAGACATACCTATTTAAAGTACCTTTATGTCGTTGCTTGGATAAAGAGAGAGAGTCGTCATTAAAAATTGTGGTTAATGTTCGAGTATGATTAATTCATTAGATACTTGTTTGTACTCTATGGTATATAATGCGAAATTGATTTCCAGATTGTATAAAATTTGTCACAAAATAATATCCACGTATGATGTCATATCTCATACAATCAAGAATACCATGTCCATTTGTGATCCTAGGTACGTGACGTATCACTTAATTGCAATGAGTCCACCCAATCAAACATTATGCACTTATTATTATTTTATTATTATTAATTTGAGCCAGACATGTCCCACTGCACTTATGCACAAGCACATTTATTATCCATTTCACAACACTATGCACTTTCCATCTCCACTCCTCCTCTCCAGAGAAGGGAGAACCAGATAAAAATGACTTCTTTCCTTCTCTGTCCTATCGCACAGTCATTTTTATCTGTCTTCTCTCTTCTCCGCAGATATCCAAGAGCTGGCGCGGCAGAACAAGATCACGAAGCAGATCCTGGAGGCTTTTATACAGAAGAAGCTCGGTCTTTCAAGGGAGAAGATCAAAGCGCCTTCAGTCCAGGAGATTCTGCCGGTGATGAGGCACCAGGAAGACAGGATCACGAGGGATACTCCAGACGATGGGCTGCAGGAAGGACAGGAGTATATCGAAGACGATAGCTTGCAGAGCGTCGAGAGCGAGCAAATACCCTCCTTCTACTCTCAATCAGGTAAATAGTTTACAATTTATATGACGTCATGTAGATCTTGAAGGCTGTTGTACCTACAGAAGAAGCTTCATCTCTCAAGAGAGAAGATCAGGGCACCTTCGACCCAGGAGATTCTGCCGGTGATGAGGCATCAAGACAGGATCACGAGGGACACTCCTGATGATGGGTTACAAGAAGGACAGGAGTATATCGAAGACGATAGCTTGCAGAGCGTCGAGAGCGAGCAGATACCCTCCTTCTACTTTCAATCAGGTATTATTTGCAAATTATATGACTTTTATGTAGATCTTAAAGGTTGCTGTAGCTATAAAAAATGCTTGCTCTCACAAGACAGAAGATCAGGCGCCTTCGGTTCAGGAGATTCTGCCAATTATCAGGCACCAGAAAAACAGGATCTGAGTATATCGAAGATGATGGCTTGCAGAACGCCTTCGAACCTTCAACTCTCAATTAGGTATGCAAGTAACCAAGACAGAACAAAATCTACGAAACGTCTGCCAATATTTTCTGCAGAGTCCTTTATATATTCATCATTTCATACATACTTCACGCCTATATCCCTCGCGGGGTAGGCAGAGCGTAAACGGCTCTCTCTCTCTTCGTGTGGGACACCGAGTCGTTCAACGACCCGATGAACACTGTACACTGGCTGTAACAAACAAAACATCTAACAAAAGTTGGAAAGTCATTCAGAAGATTGAGTAAACCATAGTTACAGTTTGTCAGCCTGTCGCCTAAAATATCAACTCTTAAATCCCTTAGTCACTTCTTACGACACTCACGAGAAATATATGTATGGAGTGATGCTATTCTAAGCCGGCAGCGCACGGTGTCATTTCATCATGTCATTGCATGTTATAACCAACAATACCAATAAGAAAATTTCCAATAACGTTTATTTTGGTTCCCATATACATCTCCATTGGTTTTGCCAATGTCCTAATACATGTTTGTCGTCGAAGCGCGTGTGAAAATGACTTACACACACGCAACCGCGGTCACCACGTTGCGAAAATCAGTCAACAGCTCAACGAGAGAAAAGAAATGTCTCGGAGGGAACCCTATGAAGAACCAAAGTGAAGCCATAAATATCTAAGAAGATTATCCTAACAAACAGCTGTCCAATACTAGAAGACATATGCATTAGAAATGGTTTGAATGCCTAGCATTAATAGATTATGTTAACAACTGTCTCTTTTGAATTAGTAGCACATCATCCTTGAATCACCCGAAAAAGCTCCTTTGGGTAAGCATTTTTTATGGCTTTTCAGAACTATAAATAACTCTCTTTGCTCTGAGACAGACCAACGCCGCGGTTTCCCAGGGAAATGATCGTGCTGACCACTAATTTTCATAGCTCAGTGAGGAAATTAGAGACGAAAACTACTTTTAAATATGCCTACCTACTTACGAGTTAATCGTAGTTTCTTAGTGGTTCGCTACAAAATGTAAGTTAGGTTAGATTAGAAGTCAGATTATATCCGTGTCTTATTAAAAAGAAATGAATATAAAAATTGTAAGAATGTTAAAAAGTCTACCTGCACCATCCCGCCGGAGTCCGGCGCCAAACAGCCTTGCTGTGTTCCGTCGGTGTGCGGGACTGCCAGTGCCATTGGGGGGTAGCAATGTAGTCAGTTGCGCTGCCGGAACCGGTCTTTGTCTTTAGGTGATGCTGTATCCGGTAACTCGTTTTGGAGGGTAGCGGGATCCGAGGCACGGTCTTAGCCGTTGGCCGACCGCAGTCAGTAGGGGGCCCGACTTGCGCGCTAGCCACGCGCAAAGGCTGCCCCGCCAACTGTGAAAAATCCCGGTATACTCCACCGTGCCAGTTGGCGGCTGGATGGGAGGACCCGGTGGAGTGTTATCGGGGGGGCTCGGGCGTCCCCGCAGTCTCCAAGCGAGTTCCCTCTCTGATCAGTTGAACCGAAAGGTACGAGTAGGGTTTCTAAGCAGCGCCTCGACTATCTTTTCTTTCCCCCACAAAAACTCTTTTAAAAACATGAAAAAGCTAGAAAAGAAGAAAAAGTTTGACCAACGGCAACACTTCCTCCCACTCAAAGTGCACCTCACGAACATCCGAGGTCTACACACAAACCTAGACCCGGTCCATCACCACCTGGAGACCGAGAAGCCGCACTTATTCTTCTTAACGGAGACGCAGATAGCAACACCGTTGGACGTGGCATACCTCAACTACCCTGGTTACACTCTTGAGCACAAGTTTAAGAAGCGTGCAGGGTCTGTGTGTATGTTCGCGATGACGTTTGCTGTAAGCGTCTCCGTGGCTTTGAGAATTCAGGGTTTCCCGTGCTGTGGCTTTTGGTTGACACTGGAGTAGAAAACTCTCTACGCCAGTGTTTATCGTTCGCACAGCGGAGATCAGGAGACGACTAGACTCATGGAGTACCTCTCTGAGACGGCAGATACTGCAATTCAGCGATATCCAACAGCAGAGCTTGTTTTTCTGGGGGACTTCAATGCTCACCATAAAGAGTGGCTGTTCCCATACCAGAAAACTGACCATGCTGGGCGAGAGGCGCGTAAACTAGCATTAGCGCTAGATCTCACCCAGCTGGTGGAACAAGCGACGCGAATACCAGATATCACAGACCACACACCCAATTGCCTGGACCTTCTGCTGACAACTGATCCGCACAGACATTCGGTTTCGGTCTCGGCTCCGCTGGGATCATCCGACCACTGTGTGGTGAAATCCGTGTCCATCTGCTCTCCTCCGGATTACACCCTAGGGGCACGAGGAGAGTATGGCGATACGAGTCAGCAGACTGGGACGAGATGCGTGCTTTCTTTGCTTCATACCCGTGGCGGCAAATGTGTTTCTCTTCGGAAGACTCTCATACGTCGCTGATGCGATCACAGCTGTAATCCGGCAGGGAATGGAATATTTCATTCCTTTCTCCGATATCCCGCTCGGTTATAAAGCCCAACCTTGGTTCAATGCGGACTGTGCTCGAGCTGAGGCTCGTAAACAGTCCGCTTACTGCTTGGGTAAAAGCTCGTGATCGAAAAGTGCGAGCGAGAAGAGTGCGAGCAAAGAAGAGAGCATATAATGCCGCCGCCAGGTATTGCAAACGGGTGCTACGAAAAGCTAGGTTCGACCATATTAGCCGTATTGGGGCAAAGCTTGCATCACACCCACCGGGTAGTAAGCAGTTCTGGTCCTTTCGAAATCAGTCGAATCCAACTTCTGCCGTCCCTCACTACCTCCAATGCAGAAACCTGATGGGTCGCTTGCCCACACCGCGGCAGAGAAAGCAAATTTATTTGCCGATCTGTTTGCGAGCAACTCTCGTATAGACGCTGGCTCGAAATATCCACCCACCTTACCTCACTGTGATTCTTTGATGTCTGAGATCACAGTGCACAATAAAGAGGTCCGTAGAGCCCTTCGCAGTCTGGACGTGAACAAGGCCAGTGGTCCTGATGGCATACCAGCAAGATTGTTGAAGTATTGTGCGCCTGAGTTGTCTCCTGTACTGACACGCTTGTACCGCCTCTCTCGTGTCAAAATTGTACCAAAATCTTGGAAGCTTGCCAATGTGCAACCTGTGCCCAAGAAGGGTAGCCGTGCCGACCCTAGCAACTATCGACCGATCGCCATCACTTCCGTACTCTGTAAGGTTATGGAAAGAGTTCTGAACTGCAAACTGCTTTCGTACCTCGAAGACAATGATCTTCTCAGTGATTGTCAATATGGCTTCCGCCGAGGGCGTTCCACGGGAGATCTTCTAGTGTACGTAACGCATTGCTGGGGCGAGGCCATTGAAAACCACGGCGAAGCAATAGCAGTGTCGCTGGACATTTCAAAGGCCTTCGATAGGGTGTGGCATGCGAGTCTGTTGAGCAAGCTTCCAGCGTACGGCATACCCACTGGCTTCTGTAGCTGGGTGGCTGACTTCCTGAGTGAACGGTCGATCCGAGTGGTCATAGACGGTTGCTCCTCTGACCTCAAGGCTATTGACGCCGGAGTTCCTCAGGGTCTGTACTCTCCGCGACGCTTTTCCTGCTGCACATCAATGACCTTCTATCTTCAGGAATTGTTGGGTACGCAGATGACAGTACTGTCACCGAGAAATATCTGTCCGGCGCAGGAGCCAGTGGTGATGAAATCCAAAGATTGAGAAAGGCTATGATTGAGCGTACGAGCCTGACGTTAAGTAACGTCTCCCAGTGGGGCGAAGACAATCTCGTCAGCTTCAATGCTTCAAAAACGCAGGCGTGTCTTTTCTCCGCAAAAGGAGTCCTTTCACCTTTTCTCCTACTTTTCGGGGTACATCTGTTCCAGTGACCAACACTCTTCAACTCCTTGGCATGGAGTTGTCCTCTGACCTCAACTTCGGCACCACCATCGAGTCCAAGGCTCAAATTGCAGCTAGAAAGTTGGGCGTCCTGAATAAAGTCAAGCGGTACTTCACGCCTGAACAGCTTCTAACTCTTTATAAAGCTCAAGTCCGATCTTGCATGGAGTACTGCTGTCACCTTTGGGATGGCTCGGCTAAATACCAACTTGCTGCACTGGATTCGGTGGAACGCAGAGCCAAGAGATTAATAGGCGATAAAAAACTGGTGGCGACCAAGCTTCACAGCCTGGCTCACCGCCGCAAGGTTGCTTGCCTATCGGTCTTCTACAGATTGTACTTCGGAGAGTGTGCGCGTGAGCTGCATGAGCTCATACCACCGTCTCCTTTCTTCTATCGGACATCCAGACGCACGGCCGGCTACCATCCGTTCTTAGTTGATATACCCACATTACGCACTAAGCGCTTCAAATCATCTTTCATTATGCGCACGGCTAAAGAATGGAATTCCCTGCCTGCGTCTGTATTTCCGAGTGCATATAACCTGAATCTCTTTAAGTCTAGAGTGAATAGGCATCTTCTGGGCAAGCTCGCTCCACCGTAGATCCCATCTCTGCTCTAGGGTAAGATTGGGGTCAAGAGTAAGCCCATCATAAATAAAAAAAAAAAAAAAAACCTGATTATATTACCAATACTGTACTGCAGCCTCAATAGTCCACTGTTGAACATGGGCCTCCCCCAATTCTGGGGTATTGGCGAGCGCAGTGTAAGTTGATGTGTTCACAGGGAACGCTGTTGCCCATTCCCTGGATCCATTCCTTAGTCGTCTTCTACGACACCGAGAAAATGGGGTGATGCAATTCTAATCCGGCTTCACACGGAATTGTCATAAAATAATCCTAACCATAAAAATAAATATGTTTCCCTACTTACTAGGTAAATAGGTAGATAGACTTTAAATGCTGCAACATAAAACCTAAATGAGAGTCGGTAACATAAAATGATCATAAAACAAATTCACAAATTAATTAAATCTATTCGCAATTTGACATAAAAATAACACGCTGACATGACAACCAAACCAAATAATAAAAGAAATAATAATCTAGATCTAGATGTCAAAGCTGCATCAAATTATACCTAATACCTAAAACTATTCATAGAACATTTCGATTCGAACTTATCATGCATGCATTCCAAAAAAAACGCTAGACACGCGATTAACGCTCGTCCAAATTTTTTGTGGCAAGTCTCTATGTGTCCAAAAACACAAATCGAAAATAATAAAATACCATGACACGAATGTACAACCCTAATTTATAATTATACTGCAGCCACCACATCCTCACATCATCAATTATATGCAATAACTTTTTATGCACAAATAGTTTCACGAGTTCGCTAGGTATGCCATGTTTGTTTTTGTTTTGTTTTGCATTGTTCGTATGTCGTCTTGGCTTGTCCTGACATTACCAGCTCGCCTTGAAGGTTCAATGTTGTGGTTCAAGATCATATTGTGAACTAAAAAGTGGATCGGCAGTTATCGGATTACAGAGTCCAAGATAAAACAAGTATGAATCGGAATTTAGGCGAGAAACACATGCAACGTCCGTTTGTGGGTAATTTCTTCGCATCGCCATTTTATTCCTTATATCTCCCCATCAGAAAAATCGAGACACCTTGCTAGTTTACGTTTTGTACGGGTCACATTATCTAAGAAATATGTTTGTTTAGGAATTAACGTCTAATATCATTCAATAGTGTGTATTACGAGGTTACTATTTCCTAATGTCTGTGTTTTAAATTCAATTTTTAATTTCTTAGATTTCATATTTTGTTTAACCATGAAAATGAAACTGTCTCGATTTTTTTGATGAGATGTATAATTTTCATGTAGATACGGTTTATGTCAAACTGTTTGACAGACGCATCCGCTAGCGCTGCGCATCACGCAACTCTGCGTCGGCGTTTTTGTATGGTAATAAGGTAGAAAATAGTTTTTACTACAACCACGGGCAGGATTAAGGTGATGCTTGGTAAAAACTAACTACTTAATAAACTCCACTGACTCAGCGACCCAAAGAGGACTTTGGCCTCCGAAACGAGCTCTGTCCACTAATCCCTGTCCTGCGCGATCTCCAGCCAGTTGCTGACTCGAAGATCGCGCAGGTCAGCCTCTCTCTACCACGTCTCTATAACCAGCAATATGCCAAATTCTGTCGGCAGGATAGTGTAATAGCCACTCAACAGATCCACTACCCTGTATGACTGTCAATACGTACCTATACCTGTACAATAGGTACTTGTACAGTACTGTGCAGGGAGTCAGAGATGTGAAAAATATCGGATATTAAAATAATCGATTTATCAAATTTCCGAGTACGAAAATGCGTTTTTATGTGTCACGTAACTATTTGCACTAACTAATTATTTCGAGTCTTGCGTAGCATTAATTAAAACACGTGACACATTAGTTTTAGGTCTCTTAAGATAGGCTTAAAAACCAAGCGACGCGACAACGACGCGCGTCGTTGTCGCCGTCAAATTTTGACGGCGTCGTTGTCGCTGCGGTCTTGTAGAAAAACCCGACCGCATCCCATACAAACTCTAAGCTTCTCAGCGCGCTGTCAACGTGACGGCGTCGTGGCGCGCCGCAACGACGCCGACGCTCGGTTTTTCTGGTTCCCCATACAAACCCATACAAACCAGTCATTTGACAGCGGCAACGACGCGCGTCGTTGTCGCTGTCGCTTGGTTTTTAAGCCCACCTTTATAATATTTTGTTACGGCGGAATGATGATTATGATCGCTCTGACGAAACCTATATGATAAAAATAATAATGTCGGTCATTTTTTGGAGAAACTAAATCGCAAAATGACGTATGCCGCCATAGACTTTGACGACTACAAATAATCGATTCTTGAAAAATCGATTTTTGTTACTTACTATAGAATCACATCCCTGGTTCAGTGTGTGTATGTTTGTGTGGTGCCCGGCCTACTTATGAAAGGCTACGGTTCCGCTCCGCTTCCGTTCTGAGTCGAACTGTTTGTTTGTGTACTTTACAACATCATGGAGGTACTCTTGTAAAGCTATCTATGTGTATATGCAAAAATTATTGCTTAAAAGCGAGTAGAGTATAAGGAAAACTTGATTATTCTAAAAAACTTCATTTTGTTTGGACAATATCGATTTCATTTTAATCATTTTTTTCCTGACTAGCAATAATCTATTTATGGAAAATCGATTCTTCTTGTTACTATTCAGTCACATCTCTAGTACAGTGTATGTATGTTTGTGTGGTGCCCGGCCTACTTATGAAAGGCTACGGTTCCGCACCGCTTCCGTTCTGAGTCGAACTGTTTGTTTGTGTACTCTACAACACATATAGGTACTCTTGTAAAGTTACCTATGAGCATGTAGTCTAATGTGCATACATGCTATTATAGTAATACCTGTTTGCGAGTTGTTTAAACTTTAGATATCAATACTTAGTACATCATAAAATAAAATAAAATCGCTTTTTGCCTCTCTCAGTCGTTGAACTAGAGTTTAAGTTTCAGCATTGTTCTTTTTATTTTATTTAGTTGTTATAGAAGTAAGAATTTAGGTACTACCTATCATAAGCATCACCAATCTCTATTACTCATTTCCATCAGTCAGACACTTTCCTTCCTACAATATTTTTTTCTGTAAGTACGCCATATTTTTCTACGTACGTCCTAATAAAATGCCAATAATACAATCGATTTGTCGAGAATTTGATTAGCTCGCCTGGGGGGAATAACTTCCATTCCGGGGCACAACTTTTTTCCATGCTTCAGACAGTTTTTGTTCGGTATTAATCTGTGGAATGAGGAGGGGAGGCCGAAATGGGTCATCTCCTTTATCGTCACTGGTGCGGTTTGGACTTGCATTTACAATACCGGCTCACGTTGCTACTTTAGAGCTCTTGTTAACAGCTGTTAAAATTCTCTTTTACTCAGGTTTATCGTGTTATTTAACGATATCAAAAACGGTTAAGTGATAGGCTGAGCTACGGCCCTAGCAATTCTATTAGACTTTAAAGTTCTAAAGTGGAAAAATCATGATAAAAATACCTGCCATTAAAAGTAAAATCTTTTTCCAAGGAAATCAAAAGCAAATCCACCCGTTTAAAGGACCAACGTATACTGGTTTTTCAGAAAAATACTATTAATAAGTAGTTTTGCTGGCGATAGAATATTAAATTGACTATTATCTACATCTGAAAATAATGTTATTGAAGCTTCAATATCGTTTAAGACAAAATTTTAAATAACCTACCTACTGTGGCTTATCACGCATTTTGAAAAAATATTTTGCAGCAGGTTGCAGTAGAAATATCGATAGTTTAGGCAAGGAACACACGCAACGTCGGTTTGTGCGTCGTTTGTTCGATTTTCGACCTTATTTTTATACGAATACGGTTTATGTCAAACGATTTGACAGACAACGCAGCGTTGTGCGATGCCGTTTGACACAAACTGTATTCATATGCAGGTAGGGTGGAGAATCGAATGAACGACGCACAAACCGACGTTGCGTGTGTTCCTCGCCTTACACTTGTTTAGCATGTTACCTATTTATTTTTATACTGTCAAGGTTTGCGATAGATGGATGCAGTAAGATCGCCAGAAAATCCACTTACTCATTTAAGGGACAGACATATATTGTTTTTTTTTTAAATGATAAGAAAAACCAGTATGTGTTGTTCATTTAAATGGGTAGGTGGATTTACTGGCACTAGTACAAATTCAAAGTACACATGTGAAGATCAGCCCATCTGCTGGCTTGTTCACTGTGTCAGTAATGGCGCGATGACAAAGCGGGTAGATTAAAGCCGCCTTTTCCCATGGTAATTCTCTTTATTCCTTTTCGAACAAGCTAAGCTAGCAAAGCCTTTGATTTACAAAGAGTTTTCTTGTGCATTATAATTGACAGAAAGATGGTTCTGTGTTTTGGAATACATGGTAAATTGAATGCAATTACCTAATACATAAAAATTCTGATTCTGAATTATCGTGTCGATCGTCGACACCTCTATTGAGTTACATCTTTGTATGTCCATTAAAAAAATATGTTAGAAAAAAATTATGTTTTTGGAAGTCATTACAAATAAGGACAATACTAGATTCCAAAATTAGTTACCTATAAGTCTAGGTTGGTATGTCGGCTTACATTTGGATATTTGCATTTTTATTAAGTCACTCACAACTTTAGAGGGTTGTAAATCTGAAAGTTTCATAAAATATATTTGTTTTTATAGTCATAATAGAGGGACTCTTGTAGTTTCTGTAACTCTTCACTGATACTCTTTTTACTCCACTTAAAGGAAATCGTAGATAGATGCATACCCTGTGGAGTTCGTTCAAAAACATATCCGTAGCTATTGCGAAATCGAATCCCCATTCAGGGAACGGGCAGTAGCGTTCCCTGGGAACTCAACACAACCCGATGCATAGCATAAATAGATATCTAAAATAGATGCAGATTGAGATTCAAATTCGACGAGAAACCCCTATAGGGTAGGAGTATTTCACTCAGATAGCTTAGAAGGGGAAGCTGGGGTAGGTTTGCCATACCGGCGACCCATTTCCGGTAGCCCGAGGCAAGTCGAGCCCCTGTTTTCACATACCACAGTTTTAAAACTAACTGCGGATTATTATGTACTATCGTAAGGAAATCCACCTACCCATTTAAGGGACCAACTTATAATAGTTTTTCATACATAATCTAAGAATAACCACTTAATATTGACTCCTTAAATAGGTAGGTGTTTTGATGGCGATAGTTATACGGGAATAGTAGGTAGTCCTATTTACTTCAATATGTTACTATCACCGACTAAGTCGTAAAAAGGAAGACATTTTTGAAATGAAATGTTTTCTTAAATCATGTTCCTAGGAGAAAAATTTATCAGTTTCATAAAATGGTTCAACCCCTACAGTATTTTTTTATTGTTAGTACCTATATAAAGTTACAAATAAGCATGATAAGCCGTACTATTTTACTCTCGAAACTGAACAACTTTTATTAGTAACTTTTCTTCAAGACCTTTTTTTATAATTGGAGGTCCAAAATTATATTCATAGTTTCTTAGAAAATGTACTTGACTGCTACAGTTTCATTGGCATATTGATTGTGTACCTAGCGGTTTAACAGGAAAGTTTGGTAAAACTAGTATTAAAACAATATAACCACTTACAGTTCTTTTTTCGTAATAGTGTATCTACTGCAGATACAAAGTACCATTTACACTCAGTTGGAAATACAAAAAGCCGAAAGAGTAATGCCCGCCGAGCGAACGATGCCCTATTTTCCGTACCCGGGGGTGGTCGCAATTTACATCGCTGCATTGATAGCTCTCTTAACTTCATTTGGAAACTTTTTTATCTGTTAATTCGAAACGACAATGATGGACATTTTTGTATAGATAGGGTTGTGAAAATGCTTAAAAAATTCAAGAGTAATATACCTACTTATGTATGAAATAGAAATTGGATCACTCGCACAAAATGCTTGAACAAAATGTTAAATGACATAATCGACCAACGAATTCATATTCGAAATGTCAGTTGTATTAATAAAATATTTAAAGTTAGCAGATTTTTAATGTTAGCCACGTAAAATATTAGATATCAGTAGTTTGTTACACTTATAATATTCGAGTTGTCGCAGAAATTAGATGGACATTTTAAGCCCACGTCCTTTAACCATACAAAGACATGAAGTAAGCTTATATTTAAAAACACGTTTCAGTCACAAAAAAGAGAGTTTACAGAAGGTTCACTCGACCCAATAGGATTTTTGTTATTGTCACTTGATACATAGCCAGGGTTGCTAGTTTCAAAAATCTCAAAGTAAAAGAATAGGTATCAAAACAGCAACAAGAATGTCGTAAGAATCTGAGCCAATCTTAATTTAAGAAATATGATGTGCGTGGCAGCCAACTTCTTAGTTATCTTGAGTTCCCTTGAGATTCCAGTTTTTTCCCAGTTGAAGGCAGTTAGCGTCAAAATCGTTGCCAGTACTGAGTGGGCCATCGGAATAGGCGCCCAGCGTGTCGTTTCCTTTTGTGTTTCAGTCTTTAGTTCTATAGGTAGATACATGACTAGCATAGATTACTATAGACGTCATTTGAAACCTGCGTCAAAGGAGCTTGTAGGCTACACTCACTCGCTAATGTAACCTTTGTCAATAAAAGGATCAAATTACAAAATAAGTAGCCCTTTTATAAAATAAAATTTCATTATACTTATATGTTCTTACACGCACGCAGTGTGTGATTTTCCGATGTTTTGCTGGTTCCGAATTTTTCATTTTCACATTTGAATGGTGGTGGTGTGGCGTACCACGATATCTTTCGGCGTGAGTGAGAACTGTGAATTACCTTCCTCCCACATCTTCAATCCAAACAAAGACTCCTCTTAATGTGAAGGTATTCAGTGACAATGTACCATACAATAGATTTAGTCTAGACGTAGTTTGAAACCTGCGTCAGAGGTAACATACAATGGAGTTAAGACACTTATGGACTTAAAAACCAAGCGTCGCGGTGGCGTCGTTGTCGCTGTCAAATGACTGGTTTGTATGGGGATACCAGAAAGACCGGGCGTCAGCGTCAACGACGCCGCCGTCACGTTGCGTTGACAGCGCGCTGAGAAGCTCAGGGTTTGTATGGGATGCGGTCGGGTTTTTCTACAAGACCGCAGCGACATTGGCGCCGTCAAATTTTGACGGCGTCGTTGTCGCGCGTCGTTTTCGCGACGCTTGGTTTATAAGCCAACCATTAGGTTGCACTTATAAAATTAACAGTTATTGTTTGGCCTTATTAACAGGATCATATTACAAATTGAGTACTAACATGCCCCTATTGTAAAATGACAGCCCATTAAACCCAAGGCTTCCATTGTTTTTAAATTAATAAGCTGTAAGTTGTTATTAAGGCCCTATCACCCATCTAAGTAGCTATCAAGTTTCACATAAGGTATACGTGAACTAAATAAATGTTCTAATGTGGTAAGTCTACTAAGTACAAATACAAAATAAAGGTTATATTGATATTATCGATAAATATTGCTGGCCAGTAATATCGCCAAAAGGAAAAGAAGACACATTACTTTTTGATGAGGTAAATAGGTACTAGGGGATAAAAATTCCTTTGATACAAGCATACACGATATACAGGTGCAGTGTTATACAATACGGACGTCTATAAATAAAAGGTCGACTTACATACTTACCATAAATAGATATATTGAAAAAGAAAAAAATGGATTATTTATTTTATCTCAGGAGCTATGCAAGCCAAGCGGCACCGGCGGCCGGCGACCCATATTATTATTTCGTCGCCCGCAGCGTAGCTCTTGGATTAGTCAGAGTTTAAATTGCTAAAAAATCCTTTAGTACTGTTTAAATGGCATATGACGTAATATATTGTCGGATGGTTTATCCAAAACCGATGCACATACTTACTTCACAAGTAACAAAAGGAAAAGAAGGCATTTTATTTTATCTCAGGAAAGCGCGAGCCAAGCCGCACCGGCGGCGAACCATATTTCGGCGCCCGCAGTGTAGCTTTTGTTTTAGCCAGAAGAGTTCAAATTGCAAAAAAATCTTTTATTATTAATAAAAGTTTACCATACGTTGGCGGTTCCCACACTTGACGTCCATTGCAGCGCATTATTAGCGGATCCGTAACACATGCATCTGTCACAGATGCAAATTTCGAAGTCCCTTTACTAAACACGGACGATGACGTCGATGACACAGGAACAGCCCAAATACTTGCGCCTCGGACTTGCGCTGTCTATGGTGGATGAAACATATACATCTCTTTTGCCGTCGTCGATTTGATATTTCTATCTCTGGTCGATTTATCGAAAACCGACCTTACAAAAAGAGAGAATTTATCTCAAAAAGCCGCACCGCACCGGCGGCGACCCATATTTCGTCGCCCGCAGCGTATCTCTTGTTTTAGCCAGAGTTTAAATTGCAGGCTAGAAGTTGGTGGTTATGATACTGCTTATAGCGCGATATGCTGGAAATATTATTCAAAATTGGACTGAATATAGTAGCAAGATAATTTTGCAATAAAAAGCGCAGCCTTTGCGGAAAACTGAAAATTTTATGATTTGTATATTAATAGGATGACAAATCATCCCTCTTCTCTACATTTTATTCAATGCAATTGAAGTTATTTTTGTAAAAAAATAATCCTAGTAGGTAATATCTGTAGCTGCTTCACAAAGCTAAAATAGGCATTGAGTTGCCAAATCTCAAATTGTACAAATATGGCGTTAAATATTTTCCGCCCAAGTTGTCATATATTTTGCTTGAGTCTGTTTTAAGAGTTATTTTTTGTGTATTTAAAGATGACTTTGTAAGCAACTTTTTAGAGTAAAGTTGTTTATATAGATGCAAAGAACCATTAGTTTGAATAAATGCATGCTTGCCGGTAGCACACTGTATATTTCATACTAAATAGCAGATGAATTCCCAATCTACAGTACGGACGTCCGAATAGGCCATATTTTACAGCTGTCAAAATCATATTAATGCTATGACATAAGGTCTATTTTTCTTTGTTAACATGTCTTCTAGTATGGGTTAGACAGCTGTCAAATGTGGCCTATTCCAATGGTCGTACTTTAGTGAGCATTGAATCGGTTGTGACGAAAATGCTCTATAGTGGAGACGACGTCTCTGAAACCTCAGCATGGAAAGGCTTTCCACTTGATCAAAGCTGGTTCCTTTGAAGCAGAAGTACAATGAACCATCTGAGAGCTTATTAGGAAGATGTGTGTCGTGGAAATTTAAGGCGAAATCAGTTCAGAAACGTCCACGAAAAGATGAGAAAGAGTTCGGAATTTTCGCTACCATTCCCTGAAATCTCTATAAAATAATACGTAATAATTTAAATATATGCTACAAAACTATGGGAGCCAAACAAGGAGCCAAAACACAATTTAAAGAAGTTGCCTAGATAGAAAAATTCATCTATCCCCCTACTTCCACAGTCGTTTACAACGCCTTTTCATTCTATAACTGAATGTCCCCGTCCCCAGCCCGGCTGGACATAATCCCGACTGCTCGCTGCGATGATATTAACTCTAAGCCGCAGCTTAACTAGCTCTAATGTGCAGCTTGGGACAATGTGTTTATTTTCCAGCTTCTTTCGAATAGAGGAGTTTAGCTCGCTTTGCTAGATTGAATAGTGATACTGGGTGCCCCTTCGAACGCATAACAGTTTTACTCCTATTTGCATTACGCATAACCCTTTGGCATAGTTGTCATTTCGCATAATTGTAAATTGGCAAATTTTTTTAAATGCATAAGGGATATATTGGCATAACAATAAATATCCATAATTTTGTTTAGCATAACGATTATAGCCATAAACTTAAAACCTCATAAGAATTATGGAATGGATAAGTAGTAAATACTTATTCAGAAAATACACTTGGGCACGAATGGCACCATGTAGGTAGGTACTTTGCCGTATCCCTCAGTGGAGAATTGACAAAAAAATAAATTTGGATTTAATAAACACGCAAATAATAATGCATTCTTTTTTTCAAACTTTCGATTTTTTAATAGTATTTAGTTGCCGTGTCATGCCATTTTAGAAAAGCATCACCCCAACACTAGCCGTGGGTGTCGCAAAAAGCAAGTCAAAGATTAAATGTGAGATGGATGGGCAGCGGAGTTCCCTGTAAATGCAACATCTTGCACTGCACTCGTCAATCCTCTTGCCAATCGTGGCAAATATACAATCAAATACTTACCTACCATATGAAGTATGCTATTTTTGTTACAATTAAGGTGAAACCGCGCTGCGCGGCACGGCGCGGCAATTGCAATTGCAAATTAACCATTTTGTGCAGATTTTATCAGATAAAAATTGTGTCATATTGCGATTGTACTTTTATTCCTACTGCCTTTTATGCGTTTACTTCGTTATGTGTATCGATCGTATGCCAAAGAAATGTATGCCAAAAAAGTTATGCTTGATTAAGATTATGCGAAAAGATGAGTATGCCAAAAACAGGTATGCAAAAGTACGTTAGGACAGAAAATTTTATGCATTCGAATATGGATGGACCCAGTGATACTATAGCTTGGTTCCATTACTAAAAAGATTTTTTAAGATATTCAAATTTTGTAGTAGGCTCTTCTAAATTAAATAGTAACACAATGTAAGATGTTTCCATCTAAATCCATTAATATACCTACCTACCTATTTATACTTTATGACAAAAAAGGATGAAAAGTCATTACAAAATTTCTCTCTCGCTTATTTCCGATGTCTCATAAAACGCCTTTACGTTCTATAACTGAATGTCCCCGTCCCCAGCCCGGCTGGACATAATCCCGGCTGCTCGCTGCGATGATACTCGTATTAACTCTAAGCTTCAGATTAACAAGCTCTAAATTAAATAGTAATATAATACCTAGAAGAAGTTAATCTTTATGTACATAACTATTTAGATCGGAACATTATGTCAAAAAAGGATGAAAAAATATTACACTATTTCTCTGTCGCTTAGTCCCGAAGTCTTTTAAAACGCCTTTTCATTCTATAACTGAATGACGCCGTCCCCAGCCCGGCTGGACATAATCCCGGCTGCTCGCTGCGATGATATTAACTGTAAGCCGCAGCTTAACCAGCTCTAATGTGCAGCTTGGGAGTACGAGACGCGTTTCGTTTGAGAATGTGTTTGTTTTGTAGCTTATTTCGAATAGAGTGGAGTTTAGCTCGCTTTGGTAGATATATTGGTAGATTTACTTTGATAGATTTTTAGTAGGCTACTAAATACTACAATATGGAAAGCTTCTAATACATTTCTGTATCTACCTATTTAGATTGAACCTTATGATGAACTTTATGACAAAAAAGGATGAACCTTATGATGAACTTTATGACAAAAAAGGATGAAGAAATATCACACGATTTCTCTGTCGCCTATTTCTGAAGTCATTTAAACCGCCTTTTCATTCTATAACTGAATGTCCCCAGCCCGGTCGGACATAATCCCGACTGCTCGCTGCGATTATATTAACTCTAAGCCGCAGCTTAACCAGCTCTAATGTGCAGCTTGGGACAATGTGTTTATTTTCCAGCTTCTTTCGAATAGAGAAGTTTAGCTCGCTTTGCTAGATTGAATAGTGATTATAGCTTGGTTCCATTTCTAAGAAGATTTTTCAAGATAATCAAATTTTGTAGTTGACTCTTCTAAATTAAATAGTAACACAATAAAGATGTTTACATTTAAATTTAAATCCATTAATATACCTACCTATTTATACTCTATGACAAAAATGGTTGGAAAAGTAGCACACGATTGGAAAACGTTTATTGTAAAATTAAAATCTGAGGTAACACGATTTCTCTGTTGCCTATTTCCGAAGTCTTTTAAAATGCCTTTTCATTCAATAACTGAATGTCCCCAGCCCGGCCGGACATAATCCCGACTGCTCGCTGCGATGTTATTAACTCTAAGCCGCAGCTTAACCAGCTCTAATGTGCAGCTTGGGAGTATGGGGCGCGTTTAATTTGAGAATGTGTTTGATTTGTAGCTTATTTCGAATGAAGTTTAGCTCGCTTTGCTAGATTGAATAGAGACATAGTCTATAAGATCTTTCTAAATCTAGTAAATGATTAAGGTTATAGGAAAGTAAGAAAAGAGAAGTAGAGATGAGACAAAAGCTTTTTCTGCATTAACATTTTTATGCTCACCATTCACTCACTTTGTATGTCGCGCGTTTCGTTTGAGTATGTGGGTTTTTTATCCAACTTATTTCGAATAGAGTGGAGTTTAGCTTGCTTTGCTAGATCGCAAAGTGGTATATCTGGGGTCAGGTTCTATGCTAAGATATTATTATTAAAATTATGCACTTTTTATAAAGTAGTAAGGTAAACAAATATAAAAAAAAGTTGACACTGACTGAGACTTGAACCCAATATTTTGAAATAGAAAACCTTTCCAGCGCTCTGCTAACTGAACACGGTTAATTCAGTCTCACTTGGCGACTTCAACTATATATTCTTTAGAACCATAAAATGATTTTTATGGTGTGTCTGTCTGTAAAGTAAGTTTTAATAAAATAATGTTTTTGTTTCAGGTAGGAAAAAGTATCCTATACCACCGTTTGAAGGAGGCGATGTGGATGCAAATTATCGTAAGCTCTATACCTACTACAAAAATACCTACACTGCAATCTAAGGTTCTACTACTTGGTTCAATAAAGAATGGTATTATAAATGACGGCCGAAGGTCATGCTTTCTCACTCGCACTATGGCTCTTACATACACCAGGCGTTCATGCTTTCATTCTCCCACTTAAAGAACCGCTACAATTTATTTTCCTATTCTTTATTTGTATCAAAATATTACCCAGCTACTGATCTTATTAAAAAAAATAATTAAGATTAGTTATAGAAACACAAGTACGAACAACATTTTGATAGAAATAAGCACAATTATTTACAGTGATATTGTTATAAGTATTTTTTATAGTGAAAGTATACTATAAGTATTTTTTATAGTGCAAGGTGGGCTCATATTATTAAGCATCTGATAATAAAATCAAGACATATTACATACTTATTTTTTATCAAATGTCAGTTGTCTAATCGTTGAAATTATTATTGGGTGACGAATCTCAAAATTCAAACGAAGGAAAAAGTAAGTTTCGACTTCTTAAAAGGTCTGTCGACAAAGGAATGTTGTCGTAGACATACACTTTTTAATTTGACATCAAAGATTTTTGATGAGTTGCCTGCCGCATACAAAAACTAACCATAAATAGGTAGGTGGATTTGTTTGGCGATAGTACCAACTTAAGGCGCTATAGGTACACACATAACGTCCGTTGCAGCGTTATTTTTGCGCAGCGCTATCCGTTGCATTTGAAAAATACGATTTTCTACTTTATTATCTTACAAATACGGTTTATGTAAAACGATTTGACAGACGCATCTGTTAGCGTAAAAATAGCGCACAACGCTGCGTTGACGAAAGAATTTTTCAAACAATTTGACATAAACCATATTTTTATGAGAATATGGTCGAAATTCGTATTGTCCCAACGCTTGCGTTACGCAGCGCAAAAATAACGTACAAGCATACGTCGCGTGTTTTTTTCGCCTATTTCTGTGCCTCCCAATGACGTAGCCCAGCGCGAATGATTCTGCTCTAATGGACATTGTATGCAGCACTACCTGTTCTCGGGTCGATACTGACATTTGAACTGACCGGAATTCACCAAGGCTGGGCTTCACGCATCTTGCACCTATCCGATTGCTTCTGACCCCTAGCATACTCAAGAATAATTAATAATACGCATATAGACAGAATACCGGATAGATACCTACGGTTTAAGCCGTGTAGTAGCGGCTTAGAATACTGCCATGACTAGTCCACTCAGGGTTTTTCGTTAAAAATCAAGCGACAGCGACAACGACGCGCGTCGTTGTCGCTGTCAAATGACTGGTTTGTATGGGTTTGTATGGGGAACCAGAAAGACCGAGCGTCGGCGTCGTTGCGGTGACGTTCTTTATCAGATTTTGCTGTTTTAATATGATTTGTGACAGTAGCAACTTAGTAACTCTATCTTTGTAACAAGTGCCAATCGCGAAAATTCAAAATAGGGCCGAGTGAACCTTCTGTAAACTCTCTATTTTGTGATTCTGGTCTACTGGACATTGTATGCAGTACTACCTGTTCTCTCATCGATACTGACATTTGAACTGACCGGAATCCGCCAAGGCTGGGCTTCACGCATCTTGCACCTATCGGATTGCTTCTGACCCCTAGCATACTCAAGAATCATTAATAATAGGTACGGATAAAGACAGAATAACGGATAGATACCTACGGTTTAAGCCGTGTAGTAGTGGCTTAGAAAACTGCCACCCCTAGTCCACTCATATAGTGTTTCGTAAATGGCGACGTAGGGATTTTGACCTCAGCTGAATATCTGTCAACTATGGTCAATGGTAATACCACCTACAATAGTATTCCCAAAGAGAGTCGGCTGGTCGTACAACATTGCAAGTCGAGTCCTTTTGCAACATGATTTTGAGCTCTCACTCAGCCGTTGCGCCGACTCCAACTGATTTGGGATAGGAGCAGGAAGATAAATTCCATTCCGTGCCTTCCATTGACGTAGCCCGATACGAATAATTCTGCAATACGATATGATGGCCCGATACGAATAATTCTGCTCTTCTGGAGATTGTATGCAGCACTACCTGATCTCGTGTCGATACTGACATTTGAACTGACCGGAATCCGCCAAGGCTGGGCTTCACGCATCTTGCACCTATCGGATTGCTTTTGACCCCTAGCATACTCAAGAATCATTAATAATACGAATATAGACATACTAAATGATACTGTTTATAGGCGGGAAAATAGCGCATAACGCTGCGTTGACGAAAGAATTTGTCAAACAATTTGACATAAACCATATTTTTATGAGAATATGGTCGAAATTCTGTAAACCCTCTATTTTGTGATTTTTGACAGTAGCAATAGCAACCCTGGCTATGTAACAAGTGACAATCTCGAAAATTCAAACTAGGAACCTACCGACCGAGTGAATCTTCTGTAAACCCTCTATTTGTGATTCTGGTCCAATGGACATTGTATGCAGCACTACCTGTTCTCGGGTCGATACTGACATTTGAACTGACCGGAATCCGCCAAGGCTGGGCTTCACGCGTCTTGCACCTATCGGATTGCTTTTGACCCCTAGCATACTCAAGAAATTAATAATACGAATATAGACAGAATAACAGATAGATACCTACGGTTTAAGCCGTGTAGCAGCGGCTTAGAATACTGCCACTTACCACCCCTAGTCCACGCAGAGTTTTTTGTAAAAGGCGACGTAGAGTTTTTAACCTCGGTTGAGTATCGGTCGACTATGGTCAACGGCATGGTGGCGGTGATACCACCTGCAATAGCATTCCCGAAAGACGGTTGATGTCAGGCAGGCGGCCGGTCATAAAACATTGGCAAATTCTTTTGCTACATGATTTAATGTTTTAACAAATCATGTTGTGCTGCCATTTGGGAAAAGGGCAGGAAGATCATAATAATAAAACTTTTTATAAAATAGAGGCGAGAAAATAAAGAATACCTATTTTAAAAGTTGTAGTAATTGCAATTCGAAACGAGCATCTTGAGATCGATAATATTGAAACTGTCTGTGCCAAGAAGCAAAGAAATTGTATTGAAACGGTGTCAAATTCAAATTACAACAGCAGTTCGGATTTTCCATTTTATATTTTAAATCATTTTATCATTTTTTGTGGCGTTTCTGTCGATATTTCTATAATTTTTAAATTTCTTCCGTGCTACGTGTCTTACGTGTTTCCCAGATTTCTACGAGTGAGTACCTACATGCATGGGTCTACAATGATTATTACGTACACCATAACCATACCATGACACGCACAAGTCACATTACGTACGGTGAACCATTAGTTCAGCAGATTAAGTATTGAATAAAATACTACGCTCTCACTATGTTACTGCTATAGTTGAGACGACCACTCGCTGCATCGTTGTATGACAGTTGTATGGCGCTCCCTTTCCCACTTGGTGGTAAACTCAAGACAGGAATTGAGCGCAATACAACTGTCATACGATAGCGAAGCAGCGGCGGCCGTCTCACCTATAGGGTCTTCAATTCTACACATGACATTTATTTTCCATCCACGAGATTTCAATTATGATATGAATGACAATAAATTAATCTTTGTCTTTGATCTTAGTATGATGATACAATAGGTCTTTATAGTCTTTATTGCTTTACGTTATAATCTTTACTATTAAGCTCTATCTGCACAGAGATTTTATTTCGCGCGAAGATTTGCTCGCTTTTTTGTTACACACTGAATCTAATGCAAGTTTCCGCACTGATGGAAAAAGTATCGCTTGGTTTTTCATACAAAATAAATTATTGGGCCTGAAAAGTTGCGGTATGCGGATCAAATTTTCTGTGCGGTCAGGGCCTTCATTCATTGTAAATAGTTAGTTTTGCACTCCTATACAAAAGGCCTCGTCGAGCGTAGCTGCATTGAGCGCGTTGATGTCTTTTGTATGAAGCGCGCCCGCGCACTATTAGCTCAATACATAGTATAGTAAGTACGGTAGTAAGAATGTGCTATATTTGTTAGTTATGTGTGACTATTACCTTATCGGTGCTTTGATACACCTGAGAAGTACCTCTCTGCAACGGAAAAATAGAATTTAAACTATTAACCTGTTTTTATTTACTTTGGGTACTCATTTCTACAGAACTAAAGTACTTTATACAATGGCACAGGCGTCTGCATATTTTCTTATAATTTTATTCATTGTCATAAAAGAGGAACAAATCTATTTGCCCTTGCCCTTCGCAGGGTATTGACATTCAGTGAGGTATTTCAGGTATTTCTACCTGCGTCCTGAGCGATTTAGTTAATGGTATCTTCGATGCAGTATGGCTGCTACGTTTAATACAAGGTAGACGAAACTATTTGCTCTGCCAACTGGGGTACGGGCGCCTGGCTGACCCTGATGAATTTTTCAACCTCTTGATACCTACTCGTCTCGAAGCGATGATTTAAGCGACATATTATAGTACTAGTTTTTTTATTCTGAATTATTCTGATTCTGATTTATTCTCAGTTTATTCTGATTACCTATATATAATTAATTTAGGGCTAAACCATGCTGATGAATAAGAAGAAGAAAATTTAATTTAGGCTTTTTTTTATTCAGTACGACTATAGTTCGATAGGCTTCCACTCGCCGGATGATGGATGTTTCAATTTAAGTAGGCATCATTTGGTAATCAATGGTATTCGAAGAATAGGTACATTTTTGTAGGAAGGTAACTAAATGCAAAGAAATATATTAATAGAAACTCTTTAACAGGAACACTAAATATTAAAAAATACTACTTATCTACTAGTAAAGCACTTAAATATCACCTTGAACTCTGATCTTCTTGATAGTCATTACGCATTGCAACAACACTTCTAATTAATAACATATCAAAATAATAAGTATTTAGTTATCTAACAATAGTAGCTGTTAAGATGCGACAAAAGAAACGAATTCCTACCGAAACAATAAGCAAGATTTATTATAACAAGTGCCAACTGACCATTGACCCCAGCGTGGTTATGAAATCGATTGCAAACGCTAAAAGATGAGTGCGTATGCTACAAGTAAGTATTGGCGGGTCCCTAATACAGAGAGACAGATACAATAAAACGTCACTACACACACACAGACTCTACATGCTGCCATTTACGGGCGAAACCAAACCAACTCAAATAGACTAGTCAGTGTCAACAGCGCTCGTGCGGGCGGACAGTACAATGATGACTCGCAAGTTCGAGAAAGGCCCAGTTGCAGAAGACCCCTTACTCCTAAACGGTCCATTTCAAGAAGTCACTACATCCAATACATGACAGTGGAATTCTGAACTTAAATCTTTTCCGAATACGATCGTTTTTTCAAAAAATCAAAACAGTGGCCAACTTGAGGGACTTCTGCAACTCGGCCCTTTTTTGGTAGTTTGATAAAGTATAAGTGTGATATAATGTAGGTAATTTCAAGAATTCAGAAAGAAAAAGTAGTAACCCTTGTATGTATATAAATTTTCTTAAAAAGAGGCGAGTTGTCCTCCTGCAAATTTTCTATTTTGTGTCTACTATAGAGGTACATGTGTGAAAGCACATACAATACTTACGGGTAGACATCACACATGTAACGAAATAGTGCAGTGGTACTGGCAGTAGTCACTAATGTACTTTTATAAGATTGTATATGCTTCGTGAGAAATCAGTAGGCAATATAATGGTACTTTTTGATCCTGACTGGCAAGAAAACTGGTGGAGATATGGAAATGTAGCAATCGTAGAAAGTATGACTTACTAATTAAATTTTAGCTGTATTTACTTGCCAATGGCATTCACTACGTTTCGTTATTGGTTGTAAGGTAAACAAAGTGTTAGCATGTCACGCCTCTGTTAGCATACTTTGCCAAACCCATACCTTGAAAATTAGGACATTTGAATTGTAAGTACAGTAGGTAATGCAATACGCAATACTTACCTAAACTTGACCTGCATTGGTAACTATTGGACATCTCTTATATACTTTTCACTTTATTGACAAAAAAAACTCAGTCATCATCTGCCTGCCCTTAATCCAATTTATTTGGGGTTGGCGCAACATGTCTTTTTCTTCCATTCATCTCTATCAGCAGTCAAATCCTCACTTACACCTTTATTTGTCATATCGTCTTTTATACAATCCATCCAAACTTTTTTAGGCCTTCCTCTTCTTCTGCGTCCATCCACATTCATGTTTATTACTTTCTTTGTTACATGTTCTTTCATTACAAAACAAACTAGGTATAGGTAGTTAAATTTCGGTATAGGAAGCTGGTGATAAGTTATTTACAAAAATAAAATAATTGATGGGTACATATAACAAAATTATACATAGGATTAGGTAGGTAATATTAACGATGGAGCTTAAATTATGCAAATTAAAATGATCCGAGAATCTCTATAAAAGGTACAACATATTTAAATGATATAACACGAACTCGTAAGTTATTATTTGACATTGAATTCTTTAAGGTCCATAGCCTCTGATCAAGAATTTATTTAAATTACTCGGATTTCATAACTAACCTATGTGATGCCTAAATAGAAAAATGTATAGCTGTTTTCTTTTAGTAAACTAAGAGATGATTATAAAGACAAAATAATAGTAGTATATCTAATGTTTCATTGGTATGTTTACATCGTCAAATACCTATTTATAGTTTAATATATTATATTCTTAATACCTATTCAGCATACAGCACGTAGCCTTGCACAAATTACATACAATAAAAGCATACTAATAAAAGTAAGTCACGCATACAAATGGCTGCATCTAATAAACTAACTTGCAAAGGTCATCATGAAGTTTCAAAACGATGAGGTGATATTATAAAGAATGCCTGATTCCTACTTAGCTAAAAATGTAAATTATGTACTTTAATTTGTAGTTTAATGCTTACAAGGAGAAAAAAAATATTGAATATTTAACATATTATTATCAACTTTAATTAAATAGGTAAGTAAATTAGTTTACCTATGTATTAATCGCAAAATCTTCACAATTGATCGTTAAAAACTCAAGCTAATGAACTAACACATTAAAGAAGTTGAACAAAATATGTTGTTATTAAATCACGTTTAAAAAGTTGCACTGCTAGTGCATTAGTAAAGAAACATTTACGTGACTTTACTTAGAAATGCGTTCGATGAATCTAAACAGCTTTTGATTTCGCGCAAAATCTTGAATTGCATAGATCTTACATAATATTTTTACGCATAATTTATAATATAAAATTCCGCGACCGCAATAAACGATGATGACTTCTGACCCTCAAGCTTAGCCGAACCACAGAATACTAATATACCTACTGAACATGACCATTTGGCCTATGCTCAAAGCCTAGCCTAACCTCCTAGTGACCACAAATACTGCTTTCGGCCCCGAAGGTTACATAAAGCTTCTACCTTGTAGCATTGTCTGTGTTCAGTTGAACCGCGTCTCTACGCCGAGACCACGCGTGCGCTTGCACAGCTCGATCTGTACCGCGAAATCGATCTATAGATCAATGTAATTTGATACCTAAGTGTGCGTGCTAAACTCTTTTTTATATATTTCCTTTTTGCGTTCGGTTTTTTGGTGCTCGTCTACGAATAAGTGTTAGTTTGACCTGTTGAAAGTGAGAGAGGAAAGATTAATATTATCATATTAATTAGGACCTGCTTTACATAATAATTATTAACTGCATCTGAGTAGGTATTAAACTTTTATTTCATAGGTGATATTGAAAAATAAATGTAGTTTTTATGTTAAAATGTTGTGTGAAAACTTAATGAGCATTATATTTAGTTAGCTTATTTTACCAATAGTCTTTGGATTTATTTAGCATCAATTAGAGGTAATGTTAGTAGTAATATGCACATTTTCATAAATGGTACAATTTACGTGTCCCAATATGGAAAGTCATTTCATTAATATGACATGATTGATTAAATAATAAATTATAAGTAAATTCATCTCTTCCGAGAATTTCATTAGTTTTTTATATTATTTATTGCTTTGCATACAAGTCAAGTATTTATAGTTGGCTCTGCTTTTGACTACAGACATGACAGAGACTAGATTTGACCAAGGATCAATTACACCAAGGAGATGTATTTTCTCTCGCACTTTATACTGGGTTTATGGGACAACTGAGCTCTCCGAATACTGATAGAGTGCATTGACACCATTAAACTGACCAACTTTCCAAACAAAATATTTCAGGCAACGTAAAATCTTATTGACCTCCTACCTAGTAAATGCAGCTGATCGTGGTTTTGTATGGGAGGTGGAAATATTTATTTTTTCGTTTTCTGATATATGTTCCTAGAGGAAAGTTGTTCACTTTCATGGTCAGCATGCATCCTATCTGTATTAGGGGAGGTATCCGTATACTTTTGCATGCGTAATACTTTATGCATAGGTATGTGAATTTCATTTGACATTACCTACAAAATCTTAGATAGGTATGTCATGGATTTTATCACCAGGAAGTTGACCGATATATTATTACCTATATAGAGATTTGTCCAACAAATTTTACAACGATGAAGTCAAACGAGGATGATACAAATAAGAAATAAAAAATAACGATCTACTGAAAGGTCACTTGTTCGGAACCTGTATTAACTATGAGAGTTGCCATTTTAGGAGCGGCGAGCGCTTTAAATAGCTTATAGAGACAGCGGCCTTGGTGATTATTAGTAAGCTTTTGCGGTGACATCTTTGACTTTGAAGCTTTTTAGTTTATTATTATTTTGTAGTCTGTTTCCGCGTTCCAATCTAATAATTCCACCTTAAGAATGAGGGAGTGTATGTGTATACGTATGTATGTGGATTTATGTATGTATCTGGACAGTAAACCTTTTTAACGGGATACAGCCCAAATATCAGGGCGGATCTTGACATATGAGGTGTCGATATCTTCTTCATCTTCTCGTGTTAGCAGCGCGAGTGACACACTGGCTACATCAAAGTTTCATAAATTCAGAATGGCGGATTTTAATCGCAAAATATAACTTAGAAATGATTGCAGTAGGGTTTAGTTTTTCAATACATATGCTTGAACTTATTTCTCTCTTCTAAACCGTATCCACAATCATTTATGTAGGTACCTATTGTTACAAATTTAAGATAACCACAGTCAAGCAGAGCTTTTATTTCACAATTTTCTGAGTTTCAGAGAGTTTCACAGAGTGGACGTAAGACGTAAGATAACATCTGTCAGACAAGTGATCTTCAGTCGTCATCGATGCGAGGCTGGTCTTTCATAGAGGCTTCTATTTCATATCTACTCGTACATATTATATAGAAACGATTTCAAGCCGTGTCGAAGTTGTGATGTCGCACGTCTTACGTCTCACGTCTCATGTCCCACATCTTATGTGTGGAACTAAGGCTTTAGCTGTCGATTCTACCTTCAAACCGTGGAGAGTGATTTTGACGTTTGACTCACTGAATGTTCCTCATTGCATCAACTTTGTAATAAAATTTAGCTTTTACATAAATCTTGTGGTCGTTTATCTTTTGTCTTAAGACTTAAACATGCTATTTATTTACCACCTACTCCACGTTTTGTTATGAATGAGTACCGAGTTTCTCTCTCGTGAATTCTTCCTTATGCGGCAGGTCTTATAGGTATTGTATAACTATTTGTTTATGTTTAAACACTTAACTGTACGGCTATGTAGTAAGTATATTGTAAACACTTGTGAATGAAAACTGGAAAATGAATCAATGGAAAACGTGTCAAGCAAGAGCTTCCTAGTAGATGGTTTTAAAACCTTTGAGGCCAGATATTGTGAAGCCACTCCCTTTTCTGCTGAATGCCAGGTTGAAACCAGAATTCGTAAAAACATTTTTTAGTTCGTTGAATGCTAGGGTTATATTATAATATAGTCCCGGGATCTCTAAACCTATACCTGACTATTTAGTGAGGTCTAGTTTTGTTGTTGTTATTCTAGACATTAGAAAAAAGTTTCTGCCTCAGGATACGAGTAAAAATATTGCATTATTTATCGAGTCCGTGTCCCTCACGAAAAGCAAAGTTGGTAGGTACCTAAGGGCAATCATGTTTGATTTTACTGTTATTATTTATCACACTAGGCCATCTGATTAGATTTTCTTCTAACTTTAGGCCCAAGTAACATGTGTGACATTAGGACATTACATATATGTAGATATGTAGGCAATCAGGTTCAACATACTTGCCAAGCATTACGTAACCCGAAGCTGGTTTGATGTACATGGCTGTTACTAACTCTGCAAAGCGGTTTGCGAGGAGGTAAGACCTCTTGCACTAAGATGACCGCATTTTATACAGCGGTATGTAAACAGCATAACCGCATGTAGTTTTCTGGTGTGCGTAGATTTGACGCAATGATCTCAATGAGGAAAACATTATTTTGAAAATCAAACAGGCAACGTTTACTTTGACAATCAAGAGAAAAAAAATGTATTTCTTAGGAAATAGCCCAGCTTATTATACCTACTTTCCTCTGCCCACCAAAGTACGAATGGAAATGTATTGAACTAAGTACGTAGGTACTGTAGGTATTTACAAGATGTTATTTATGACGTTGTATATAGAGGCCTTGTTTTTCCATAAATGTAAGTTTTTCACATGAAAACTACATACCGCTACCAGGGCAGCAGAAATACGAAGAGCAAATTGAATTAGAGATGACCGTACTGTGACGCGGCGCGCCGATATAGGAAATTGATATTTCCCGCGCTGCAGCCACGTTCTCACCATTAATGCTAGCTTGCTGCCAGCCGATAGAGTTAAAAAGCTAGTGACTGATGGGGGCACGTTCAACAATGATTGTCAATCACCTCAAAAATTTGCCCTATTATTAATTCATTATACTTGTTAAGTAAGTACGAGCACCTTGCTGATGATAAACTGGCAACGAGGAGAAAAATTTACGAGTTATTGAAGATGGCAGCAAATGAGACTGTACCTAAACGCACACATAAGCAGTAACTGAACATTGACACATTTACGACCAATCACAGGAAAATGTACAATCGCGAGTGGCGCCATTAGTTACCCAGTTAGCTATCACAAGGCTATCACACTCTTCTCTTTTCGTGTGGGACACCGAGTCGTTCAACGACCCGATGAACCCTGGTGTCAGAGTTTTTCAACCGTTTACTACAAGTAGCAGGCCTCTGACATGGCTGTGTAACGACCGCCATCATAGACAGCAACCGGGACCGACGGCTTAACGTGCCCATCCGAAGCACGGAACCATCTTACTTGCGGACAATCAGGTGGTTCAGCCTGCAATGTCCTAACCAGACTGGGAACAAATTCACAAAGTGATAAATATCAACTTTGTGAGTGACCCCACCGGGAATTGAACCCGGAACCTTTGCGTGGCAGGCAGGCATGCTAACCACTGCGCCACATCGGCTATCACACTGCCATAACATCATTCGTTTCATCAATAAAATCGTCAGAGTTTTCAACCGCCTTCTGCAAGGTTTATCGATGTTCAAGAGTTCAGGGTTCATCGAGTGGTTGGACAACTTGGTGTCCCACTCGATGAAGAAGAAGAATATCGTTTCATGGATACTTTAAAGGCGCAAGTACCAGGGTATTAGGAAAGTAAAAGTTAGATTTCAGTCGCCTTCCATCTACCGCACCTCGCTTAGTCTCACACTAACTGGCCTTTTATTGGTGCATGAGATGTAACCACAATATATTGCAACATTTTCGACCAATCACAGGAAAAAATCGGCGTCATTGGTTCTTTAGTTTGCAATTATATCAATCTTTCCATCAATCAGGGCTTTGCTTGATCGTTTCGTGGACACTATACGGGCGATGAAGCCGACACGTGTCGTCGCAAGTACCAGGGTATTATGAAAGTCAAGAGTAAATTAGATTTCAGTCTCCTACCGCTCAGTTTCACGGAACATTGGCTTTTATTGTTGCATCAGACAGGTGTAACCCAGATATATCTGAACATTGACACATTATCGACCAATCATAGGAAAAATATACAATAGCATTTGGCGCCATTAGTTCCTTTTGCAATAATATCAATCTTTCCATCAATCAGGGCTTTGCTTGATCGTTTCGTGGTTCCTTTGCAAGCGATGAAGCCAACGTGTCGTTGCAAGTACCAGGGTATTAGGAAAGTAAAGAGTAAATTAGATTTCAGTCGCCTACCGTCTACCGCACCTTCCGGCTCAGTTTCACAGGAAATTGCCTCTCATTGGTGCATTAGATGTAACCCAGATATATCTCAACATTGACACATTTTTGACCAATCACGAGTGGCGCCATTAGTTCTTTAGTTTGCAATAATATCAATCTTTCCATCAATCAGGGCTTTGCTTGATCGTTTCGTGGATACTTTACAGGCGATGAAGCCGACGTATCGTCACAAGTACCTGGGTATTAGGAAAGTAAAGAGTAAATTAGATTTCAGTCGCCTGCCGTCTACCGCACCTTCCGGCTCAGTTTCATAGGAATTAAAATTTTAACATTAGATAAATAAATGTAATAAATTATAACATTAGATGTAACCCAATATTAGATGTAACTCAACGTTGACACATTTTCGATCAATCACAGGAAAAATCACGAGTGGTGCCATTAGTTCTTTAGTTTGCAATAATATCAATCTTTCCATCAATCAGGGCTTTGCTTGATCGTTGCTTGGATACTTTACAGGCGATGAAGCCGACGTGTCGTAGCAAGTACCAGGGTATTAGGAAAGTAAAGAGTAAATTAGATTTCAGTCGCCTGCCGTCTACCGCACCTTCCGGCTCAGTTTCACAGGAAATTGCCTCTCATTGGTGCATCAGATGTAACCCAGATATGTCTGAACATTGACACATTTTCGACCAATCACAGGAACTATTGCGATTGACGCCATTAGTTTCTTATATTGCAATAATATCAATCTTTCCATCAATCATGCTTGATCGTTTCGTGGACACTTTAGAGGCGATGAAGCCGACGTGTCGTTGCAAGTACCAGGGTATTAGGAAAGTAAAGAGTAAATTAGATTTCAGCCGCCTGCCGTCTACCGCACCTTCCGGCTCAGTTTCACAGGAAATTGCCTCTCATTGGTGCATCAGATGTAACCCAGATATATCTGTACATTGACACATATTCGACTAATCACCTTTAGTTTGCAATAATATCAATCTTATTCCATCAATCAGGGCTTTGCTTGATCGTTTCGCGGACACTTTACAGGCGATGAAGCCGACGTGTCGTTGCAAGTACCAGGGTATTAGGAAAGTAAAGAGTAAATTAGATTTCAGTCGCCTGCCGTCTACCGCACCTTCCGGCTCAGTTTCACAGGAAATTGCCTCTCATTGGTGCATGAGATGTAACCCAGATATATCAGAACTTTGACACATTTCATTTTCGACCAATCACAGGAAAAATATACAATCGCAAGTGGTGCCATTAGTTCCTCAGTTTGCAATAATATCAGTCTTTCCATCAATCAGGGCTTTGCTTGATCGTTTCGTGGACACTTTACAGGCGATGAAGCCGACGTGTCGTTGCAAGTACCAGGGTATTAGGAAAGTAAAGAGTAAATTAGATTTCAGTCGCCTACCGTCTACCGCACCTTCCGGCTCAGTTTCACAGGAAATTGCCTCTCATTGGTGCATGAGATGTAACCCAGATATATCTGAACTTTGACATATTTCATTTTCGACCAATCACAGGAAAAATATATAATCTCGAGTGGCGCCATTCGTTCTTTAGTTTGCAATAATATCAATCTTTCCATCAATCAGGGCTTTGCTTGATCGCTTCGTGGACACTACTTATACAGGCGATGAAGCCGACGTGTCGTCGCAAGTACCAGGGTATTTGGAAAGTAAAGAGTAAGGGTGAGAATCCACCAGAGCTGTGCGAGGTAGCGAGGCGGTGAGCGAGGAAAAAATCCACCAATAGAATCACTTCATTTTCCTAGCCTCGCTCAGCTCAGCTCTGGTGGAATAGGGTTGAGCGAAGCGAGGCCATTCTACATACAAAACAAGCGAAAAATGTGTGCGAGGAATGTGTTGCGAGGAATGTGTAGCGAGGAATGCGTTGCGAGGAATGCGTTGCGAGAAATGTGTTGCGAGGTTTCCACTACATCGCATTCCCCCCGCTCACACATTTCACAGCTTCGCAACGCATCCTTGCTCCGCACATTAATGCGCATTTTGGCAGCTCCGCTACGCATCCTCGTACGACACATTTTACTCGCACAGCTCTGGTGGAAACCCCTACACATTTCCACAGCACAGCTACGCATCCTCGTACGACACATTTTACTCGCACAGCTCTGGTGGATTCTCACCCTAAATTAGATTTCAGTCGCCTGCTGTCTACCGCACCTTCCGGCTCAGTTTCACAGGAAATTGCCTCTCATTATTGCATAAAATGTAATCCAGTTTTATCTCAACAATGACACATTTTCGGCCAATCACAGGAAAAATTTATAATCGCGAGTGGCGCCAATAATTCCTCAATTTACCATAATATTAATTTTATCATCAATCAGGACTTTGCTTGGTCGTTTCGTGGACACTTTACAGGCGATGAAGCCGACGTGTCGTCGCAAGTACCAGGATATTAGGAAAGTAAAGAGTGAATTAGATTTCAGTCGCCTGCCGTCTACCGCACCTTCCGGCTCAGTTTTACAGGAAATTGGATCTCATTGGTGCATCAGATGTAACCCAGATATATTTGAACTTTGACACATTATCGACCAATCACAGGAAAAATATACAATCGTGAGTATCGCCATTAGTTCCTTAGTATGCAATAATATCAATCTTTCCATCAATCAGGGCTTTGCTTGATCGTTTCGTGGTTCCTTTACAGGCGATGAAGTCGACGTGTCGTTGCAAGTACCAGGGTATTAGGAAAGTAAAGAGTAAATTAGATTTCAGTCGGCTGCCGTCTACCGCACCTTCCGGCTCAGTTTCACAGGAAATTGCCTCTCATTGGTGCATTAGATGTAACCCAGATAGCTTTCCATATAGACAGATAGCATTGCATAGATGCTCTAAATCAGCAGATGACGTGAGTGAACAGAGAGACTCATTTTATACATATTTACTTTTGTAACATTTTTCTTTTCTTAAACAAAGTCATGTCGTTAGCTTTTTTTAATAAGTACAACGACACGTTTATAAATTATTTCCTGTTTCTAGTAGATACTTGTTTGTGATTGTTAAAACTTTGGAAATGATTCAAGTTCCAATTAAAAATTACTTAGGTTCGGTTAGGCAAAGTGTGTTCAGATTTTCGATCTGCAGGTGTGCTCTATATATTTTACCTAAAGTAGAAACATACTCTTAATATATGTATTTATTTCTGTTGCACAAATAATATTGAAAACGATGTACCTACTAAATAACTACACACAACTTCTTTTACTTTGACATGTTTATAAAACTCATTTACTTACATTAGTGACGGTCGTTGTCAGTATGTTGTTAGTGACAATTTCAGTAAAAAAACAACATTAAGTTCAAAATTGTATGCAGTCATAACCAATTCCAAAATTCCATCACACGTTTTGCATAGATAAACCTGCTTTACGTCATTCAATCGGCCAAAGTATGAGCCACAGATTAAGCAATCGCAGAGAGGACACCGGATTATGCATTAATTAATATTGTAACTTAACTTGGATTACAATTTAATTCATAACCGGTTATTTTATAAATGCTACATTAGCTGTGCTAAAAGAACCGAAATAGGAAAAGACAGTGAGAGAGAGAGATAAAACTGTTTTATATGATAAATATCGAAATGTTTTTGAATGTTCTTAATTTACTATCTCGCGAAATCTAATTGAGATACAAGTCCTTGACAACTGGTACCTTGGTCTTGAAAGTATTGACGGTCAATTCTGAGAATAACTTGACCATACCGGCCGGACCCACCTTAACATTGTTGCTATGAATTGTTACAGATTAACACTAAACAGCAGATAAAACGTCTAATATATTTAAGCAAACGCAAATAAGTAGACTAGCTTGGTACTCACAACGTCAAATATGTTTAATTAAATTGAAAGAGACAGAGTTGACGATGTTGGTGATGATGAGTAGCTTCAGTAGATAAATATTAGTGTTACCTATGTATAGCCTACTTGAGCCTTTCTCATACAAGTGAATATAAGCTTTTGTCATACAATAAATTAATACAAATGTCTGTAGTAACAGAAATACCTACACGTAGTGTTTCTATTCCCTCGCAAAACATTGCAATCGCAATTTACGATGTAAGTTAAAACAAAATACAACGTTTACTTTTGACAATCGGATTTATCTTTGTGACATGCCTGAGAACAAAACATGCAATGCCCGAAGCGTATAAATTCATGAAATTGCATACTCAAATTTTAGTGTTGCAACATTTAATAACCCGAAATATAGGTATCGTAGCAATCATATACGCATTAGGGTATAAAGTGGTGGGTGCATAACTATGTGTCTTGGTTTTAAGGCCTAGCTATGAAATCAGCGATAAATGAGAAACGCTAAACAAGCGATACAGTAAGCTTAAAAAAGACGTACCTAGGTTATTCGAGTTATGTCCAATGTCTATTATTTCCAAGCGACTATCAACGTTGACCTGACATTTTTCAGTCCGCTTTATAGACCGTACGTACGGGACATGCTGGTAAACCTACCAGTACGTTTTACCCAGAAGAGTTCCTAAGGCCAGCCTTGCCACCAGAGGATGATAAGACTGGTTGCTTGAAAAAACCATAAAACTATTTAAGGGATTCCTGAAAAAAACCGTAGTGTAGTGTGTAGCTGTAAAAAACACCTGGAAGTGTTTCAAATCGCGCAGCAAACTGCGTAGCCAGACCCTAAATTTCTCAACACATGAAACCACATAAGGCATTATGATTGCACTGAGACTGATCTTAATAATGGCTTTTATTGCTATTATTATACATTTTATTGGCTGTGATTGCATCTATCGATCTATTGCATATTCTATATTTGATAACATCAAATCATGGATAGTACATTCATATAAATGGGTTAATGTTATATTTGATGTGGGTTAATGTAAATGTAACAGACTTGATAAGCACTAGCAAATATCGTATGAGATATGACAACTCGAACGGAAAATCTGTAATGTCATATTTAAAAATGTTCGAAATTCCGTCACTACACTGAACTGTTTTATGAGGTTCTCAAATATCGGAACATAGACGGTTTTTATATCCTGCAATACATATTATAACACGCCCTTGCGGGGGAGGCAAAGCATTAAAAGCTGTAAAAACACGACCATTGTCAGCCTGCGGCCTAAAATTGCAATACACATCAACTCTCAAATGCCTTCGCTGCTTCTTATCACACCCACGGGAAAGATATAGGGTGATGCTATTCTAAGACGGCACCACACGACAAATATACCTTTTCAGAAAATAGAAATTCGGCAAAAATATTGCATAACTTACAAAGAAAACAATGCAGTTTTTGTCAGAGGCGGAAAAGGAACATGCATTTTGGTCTCGTCGCCTCGTAGCCGTGGCAAAGTGCCCAAAAGCATCCGAAAACCCTTAGACTTAAAAACAAAGAGATGAGCCCTGAGATCTAAAGTAGAGCACAAAAATCTGCTTCGATTCTTCTTTTACACTATAAGGTACTTCTAAGAGGATCATACGTGCAGTCTGTTGCTGCGTTATTTTAGTGCTGCGGAACGAAATAAATGAAAAAACTTGTTTATTGTATGAAAAAACAAGCGATATTTTTACCGTCAGTGCGGCAACTAAAAAAAACAGGGAAAATTCGCGCGAAATACTTTTGCTGAGTGGATTGAGCCTAATACTATTTTAAACCATTGGACTTTTTGAAAATGGTTTTTTAATACAGTAGGTAGTTTAATGTGGTAAACTCAAGTTACCTACCAACGGTCAATCATAAAGTTCTGTACAATAGTTTATTTTTAAACTAAGCAAAGAACCTACCTAGGTTAGGTACTCTAAAAATAAAGCAGTGAACATTTTGTATGTGTGTTTGCCTTCGGCTTCGTCTATTACCTATTCCCTGATCTGAGCGAGCCGAAAATAGGACACGGAACGTAAACGAAATGCGCCCGTATAAAGAGGCAACACAATTTTGACTTTAATTTTTGCACACTTTCGCGATAATGCATGCGCTACGGAAACGGCAGCTGGCGACATTTTCAATATTGTTAAGCTGCTGTTCAGTTACATGTTTCACAAAGGAAACTACTTCACTATGTATTATGTAGATTGTCTAGGTATACCTAACATAATCTTAGGATAGACGAGCGGGCCCGGATGCAACTCGGCCCGAAAACCATCCGAAAAAATGATAGGCATAAAAAGTCGATGTAACTACGGTCGCGTTCAAAAGTGGAGTCCATAGCCTTATAGTTTAAAATAACTTTTTTATTTTCTATACGATCATTGGTAATTTTATTGCGATAAATAGAGCTTACCAAACTTTATTAGAATATATATTTTTAACATCATCCTATTTCTGGATAAAAGTTATATCAAACCTTAAATAAAGGTCATGGTCTCCTCTTTTGAACGCGACCGTAGGTACAGTAGTCAGGCAGAAAAGTAGCAAATTCATATAAATATGTATAATAAATTAAATGGTATTTTTTATATATAGTAATTAATTATTTTAGTTAAAATCGTCTGCGGCTTAAAAGACTCACGATGCATCTAGCAACGTGTTAAAAAGTGATGTTCTAAGCACATTGAGAGAACCAGTTTCTTGCTAGTAGCTCACACAATTAATTAATCAATTAAACAAATTAATAGCCGGTAGGTTTCACAACACGGACTTGTTAGATTAAAGTTTGAAGTAGACGAGCACCTTTACGCGATTTCGTAGCGATTTCAATATGTCGCCTAATTAAGGGTTTAGCACGGCACCTCATTTGGAAACTGGCAGTCTAATGACAAGTCTCTTTCGCGCCATCGAAGTAAACACATGTCAGCCTGTTCCATATTTTAAAAATAAAAAAACTATCATTTCCACAGATAAAAAATAAATCCAATAAACAGTGATCTCATTTCAAATCTGACATCAAAGTAACTGGTCGCTTCGAAGCTTTATATTTTTCTGTCGTTCGAAGTTCGAAATAGTGAGTGAAATCAAAATGGGTACGCGTCATATCCTGTGCGGTCTTTTCCTCGTGATGAGCTGGATCTCCGAATCGAAGACCATCAACCTGCAGCAGTCTTTGAACAGCCTCAACAGCATAGGAGGCAAATCAGGTAACTTTTAGTTATTACTACAAAATACTTCATTTTTGACAAGGTGGTTTAGAATCTTTAAACAATTTTTAGTCATCAAGGATTTTATAAGCCACTACTAAACATACAGAAAAAAAATAATGACACTAATAATTAACGTAATTTATGCAAATTTATGAAATTTTGTGTGTGTTTACACAAAACTTAAACTTAAAACTTTTGTCACTGCTGATAAAACACCTAAAGAATAACTTTATAAGGTAAACTAGCACCGATAAAAGTAAAGTTTTACCTATTGTAATCGATCAGGCACCAGCATCTCAGGTATTTTGAACACCCAGAACATCGCATTATAAAAACCCGCTTTTACCATCCATAAGCACCTACACGACAGGTTAAGGTCCGTATAAAAATTTCGCATAAACAATGGAATTGGTGTTTTAAAATTCAACGGCTGTTTTGTCGAATTCCAACACGATTGAAGTGCGAGAAAAATATCGAGAAACAAGGAACTGTCATAGTCTAATAAAACATGGTCTTTCCTTCCCAGAGAAACACAAGTCAACGTCACTTAGTATTGCCACTTTATTTCAATAAAATACGTTATGGGGTAAATTCAATCTCAGAACAATGGGTTAAAATATTTCTTAATAATTTTATAATTTAGATTTACGTGTGTATTAACTTGAACTTTACAACAACACTTCAATTGTATTTATTAGTTAACAGTATCATAAATGATTTATAAAAAACATCATAAGAGTGGGTATTTCTGGTAACCCACAAGCATGATGACGTAGTCATGTGTTGGTCACGTGGTTCACGAGTCTCGGAAAGAAATACCAGGCGGAGTATCTTATTATACCATGGGAACTGTCAGTAGCAAGTCGAGTTACCTACCGCCCCGTTAAGATATCGCCAACCAATAATTGATTATCTTTATAGTTTTTTTGGAAATCTTCCAAAATTTTCACCGCAGGAAGGATTTGAACCTGCGACCTTCGGCATCAGTACTGCCGACGCCCTAACCAACTGGGCTACCGCGGTTCTAATCGAGCCCGCGAAATTATGGAAGTATATCTTGTCCACTATCGCGTGGATGGGCTCCATCTACCGGGACAGTTTTTGCAACTAATTCCCAGCGACTAATTCATTCTTTACAGATTGAATGTAGTCAAAGCGATGAAAACCCACGATAAATTGAATACCAAATTTTAAAACACTTCTCGTGTTAGGTAAACAATTTTTGGAAAACTTCCAAAATTTTCACCGCAGGCAGGATTTGAACCTGCGACCTTCGGCATCAGTACTGCCGACGCCCTAACCAACTGGGCTACCGCGGTTCTAATCGAGCCCGCGAAATTATGGAAGTATATCTTGTCCACTATCGCGTGGATGGGCTCCATCTACCGGGACAGTTTTGCAACTAATTCCCAGCGACTAATTCATTCTTTACAGATTGAATGTAGTCAAAGCGATGAAAACCACGATAAATTGAATACAAATTTTAAAACTTCTCGTGTTAGGTAAACAATTTTGGAAAACTTCAAAATTTTCACCGCAGGCAGGATTTGAACCTGCGACCTTCGGCATCAGTACTGCCGACGCCCTAACCAACTGGGCTACCGCGGTTCTGATGCCGAAGGTCGCAGGTTCAAATCCTGCCTGCGGTGAAAATTTTGGAAGTTTTCCAAAAATTGTTTACCTAACACGAGAAGTGTTTTAAAATTTGGTATTCAATTTATCTTTATAGTGTTGTATGGAAAAGTGGTATAAAGATCACTTGGTAGATAGATAGCTTGATAGTAAACTATTATGTAGTAAACTTTAAGCCATCCATTTACGAAAACAGACAGCGTAAAATTAGTTTTATGAAAGTTATTAAAATTTCAATTAATATGCTGACCTAAAGGGAACTGTCAATTAAATTACATTAACTTGCCAATAAGAATATTACCAATTTAAAAAGAAGCCTAAGCTGTAAATTTAATCATTAAATGTCTCATAAAAATATTGAAAAATTGACCAAGTCCTCCTTCTTCGTATTATCAACAGAACATCAACCTATTATAGCGACATTTTTATACGTTAGTGATGTTATGATAAAAAGGCTTATTTTGTAATAATAAGTACACATTAAAGAATGTAATAAGTGACCTTTGTTGCGTCTTTTGTTGCACAATTGACGCATCTCCGTAATCGATTGGGTAATGCCGAAAATAAGCTATAATAAGCTGAAAGTTTGTGACGGCTGACAACTTAATTTGGTCGGCCTTGGCCGTTCATATAGGCTTTTTATTGCTTATAGTTGGTGCCCGCGAACTTCGTCTCGCCAAGGGATGCTTGTGTGCCAACAGTCCAGAGCTAATAAAAGTTATCATAACTTATCTATCATCGATGTTGATCAAGACATTTGTGTGCAACCATTCTAAACATCAAAATACATCGCCAAGTTTTGAAGTGATAGATGCATGCACGATCTACGGCAGATGAAACGGACGTTACGTTCGTTTGAGCCTCCCATCGGTTCACACTACAGGTAGAATGACTTCTTTGCACCGCCTCACATAAGGTGGGGTGGGGTCTGCTCTCCAAATTTTTCTGCGCCGTGGTCTTCTGTTTGGGGTTGTCGAGTAGGTATACGCAACCGGATTACCAATATAATTAGTACAACTCCATTTTAAAATACCGAAATAAATTAAACAGAAAGTAATTACTTACTACACTAACAAAAAAGTAATGCTTAGTTAATTTTCTTTAAATAAGAAAAATTAGCTTAAGTACCTACTAACTAACACTACGAAATATGAAACACAAAAGATGGTACTACACAGGTAGGTAGTCGTGACAATAATACTCACTAATTTAGCTCTACATATTTTAATCAATAAATAAAACTTACTGCGTTTGTATTTACATTAATAAAGCACTAAGTAATTAAGTGGCTTATCATCACTATCCGTAATTAAGAATTTCAACACTGCAACCACTTCTCATTATATTTGGAGTTTGACCTCTACTCTCATGGGAGTCTCTACTCCACATGGGACAGTTTGAGATCCATCTCAAGAATGCCACTGCTTCTCCTGCTCCTGAGAAGAAAGGTCCTCTTGTTCCATGGGGTCGCTGAAACCAAGGATGAAAGGTTAACTGAGATTATTGCAAAAGTAATAGGTGACAAAATGCAGCTGTCCGAAATTACCAGTTCCGATCTACAAGCCTGCCACAGGCTAGGTTCCTCTACATCGAAGACGCGTCCAGTACTCGTACGTAAAAAGCAACTAAAGAACGGGCAGCAGCAAATTCGTGCTTCGTATTTGCACATAATCGAAAATAGAACCCAGTGGAGAGCTCAAACGGTTCACATTGTACCAATAGTATTATCCTCTACTGGTTTTATTCCTAAAACTCTACATAACAGCCAAAAAATCTTAAAAATCTATCCTCACCTTTATCACACTTCACAAAAAGCCGCAATACTCAATACGTGTCGCATTGCCAGGAAGCTCTTGACTACCTCCGTGACTACTGAGTCTTACAATGGCCTCTCCTTATTTGGGTAAGGCCCATGAGACAGGGAAGAATTCCTCTGAAAAAGAGAGATAATCTTAAGATAGGTACACATAAAAATAATAAATTATTGTGTCGTGTGATGCCTGTATAGAATAGCATCACCCCCATTCTACCTGCTAGTGTCGTAAAAAGCAACTAAAGAACGGGCAGCAGCAAATGCATGCTTCGTATTTGCACATAATCGAAATTAGAACCCAGTGGAGAGCTCAAACGGTTCACATTGTACCAATAGTATTATCCTCTACTGGTATTATTCCTAAAACTCTACATAACACCCAAAAATTTTTTAAAATCCATCCTCACCTTTATCACACTTCACAAAAAGCCGCAATACTCAATACGTGTCGCATTGCCAGGAAGCTCTTGACTACCTCCGTGACTACTGAGTCTTACAATGGCCTCTCCTTACTTGGCTAAGTAAGGCCCACGAGACAGGGAAGAATTTCTCTGAAAAAGAGAGATAATCTTAAGATAGGTACACATAAAAATAATAAATTATTGTGTCGTGTGATGCCTGTATAGAATAGCATCACCCCCATTCTACCTGTTAGTGTCGTAAAAAGCAACTAAAGAACGGGCAGCAACGTTCCTTGTAATGCAACATCTTGAACTGCGCTGCAAGCGAAGTGTGGTGGCTCATGTCCAGCGGCGGACTGTTGTGGCTGATAGGGTTATGGCAAATAATCATAAACTGTGTGATGCTTATTAGTGGTATCATCCCAAATTCTATTCAGATTGTCGTAAAATCGGATAATTTCATCCAGGGAGTGGGGAGCAGCGTGCATGTAAAATATTGCACAGCTCTCGCCAATCCACATGCGCCTTATTCTAATAAATGAGTGTAATTTACTTACATTTAGGATTTATTGTTGCATAACAAAGTATTATTTCAATACGATATTTTTATTAAATAAAGACATGCAAAGAATACTATACTCTCACTGAAGACATGTAAATAAAACTGGTGTTTGGCAATGAACGTCAAAACTGATGTCTTTTCAATTTGTCAAAATCAATCAAAAACAATAAAAAATATAGAGGTTTTGAAAAGAGGTTTCTCCTTTTTGACAGCCACAGAACAATATTTTAATCGTATTTCACGTAGGAATCAGCGTTTTTCCCGCGGTTAAAAGTATCCTAGGTGTTGACCAGGGCTAGTAGCTACACACCACAAAGAGTCTAATGTACACACGTACTATATTTTCGAAGATTATCGCGAACAAATGATTTGGGGTAAAATATTTTTCAATAGATGTCGCTTTTCTATGGAGATGAGGTTTTCTAAAACGCGGTATAGAGGTGTTTTCTGAAATTTATAAGAGGTTCCTGTTACCCCGACCAGTTACGATTTTATTAGATGTATAGATTACAGAAGGGCCACACTAGGTTATAATAGTACATGGATACTAGGTATCAACAACGGTTCTAATTATGATCGAAGTGATCTACTATAAGTACTGATTTATCACATCAGGAATAACCATTTCCAAAATATAACAAAGAATTCGATACTTTATCACTAGACTGTAACGTTTGTACTGTAGAAATATCTAACTTAAAACTTTTAATACGTCTTTAATTATAATATATCAATCAGATATCAATTACGTTTTAAATTACATGTAATTTTGGATAAGAAGGTGTGTATTACGAGTTGGAGGTTATAGGAAAGTGACATTTTAAAGAAATATGGTTAAGATCAAGCTTCATTATCGTAAAAGTTTATTAAACGATAAAAGACGTGTTATCGCAATTTATCAGAGACTATCGTACATTATCAAGATATTCGTTTAATTTAATACGACTAGTGGCATATGAGCAACTTCATGTATTATGAGGTTTTATATTCATAATAGCCCAGTAACTTTATACATGTACTAGCGACGCTTTAGCGGAAAAAGGCATTTTCCCAGCATAGGTATGTTATACATATAAACCTTCCTCTTGAATCACTCTACCTACTTATTACAAAAATAGCATCAAAGATTCAAGTGACAAGTCAGATAATAACCAAACTCTATAATCGTACAATTTTCTTAAATTCTGTTATATTTTTAATGGCTTCACACAATATTGTTAGTTTGATTAGCTGTACACATTCGCCCAGTTTGAAATAACCGAAATTTCACCGAGCATGCATGTAGGTAAGTAAACACCGCAAATACAGCTAGAGTACAGTCGAACTCGGCTCAGGCAAGACTGGCAGACATTTTGTACCATTTTTATGTAGGTATCCTACAGTCCTACAGTCTTCTTCTATTCGTATGGGACACAGTCTAGTCCAAAGATTCAAGGTGTCAGAGTTCTTCAACCGTACCAAAATGTTAGTTGCTTGCTACGATGCCACTAAATAAAGAGTTTGGATATAGAAAGTTCACTCGACCCTAATTAGGATTTTCGTGATTGTCCCTTTTTACATAGCCCGGAATGCTACTGTTAAAAGTTTCAATGCATAAGAATATCAAAACAGCTAAATCTGATACAAGAATGGCAATGTTAATCCAAGAATTATGAAGTTCGTGGCAACCAACTTTTTAGTTACCTTGAGTTCCTCTGAGATTCCAGTTATTTCCAGTTAAAGTCAATACGCGTCAAAATCGTCGCTAGTACTGAGTGAGCCATCAATTATGGCGCCCGCGCGCCGTTTTCCTAAAATGTGACGGTGTTTCGAGTGTCTAACTGGAACTGAGCTCGCCTGTACCCGTGTACATTGTACATCATTATGCCAGCACACGCCACCGTATCTCATATCTACCTGTTGAACCCTGGTGTCAGAGTTCTTCAACCATGCTACAATATTAGTTGCTACGGTGCTTCGAGTATCTAACTGGAACTGAGCTCGTCTGTACCCGTGTACATTGTACATCATTATGCCAGCACACGCCACCGTATCTCATATCGACCTGATGAACCCTGGTGTCAGAGTTCTTCAACCGTGCTACAATATTATTTGCTACAGTGCTTAGAGTGTCCAACTGGAACTGAGCGCGTCTGTACCCGTGTACATTGTACATCATTATGCCAGCACACGCCACCGTATCTCATTAATCATTACGGCACAAAGCTGAACAACATGTTGTGGGAAGAAACATGGAAATTAGCGTCTCGAAAGGAAACATTCTCAACAGGGAGAGAGTCACTTATTTTAGCAAGGAATTTTGTGTATAGAATTATTTGTATTTGTATTAATAAGTAGGTACTAGAGCTTTTATTGCAATATAAAATTATATCGACTCTACCTGTTTTCTAGATTCAGAGATAAAACTCATAGACCTTTACATACCTATACAATTTATATCAAAATAAAGTCGAACTCAGCCTGCCGAGACTATTTACCATTCATCACTTTCAAACCTAGTTCTTATTATTACCTATCTTCAAACCAAATCAATCCATTGTTCTCTAAAAAAATGGCTGCCAATTTTCTATAAAAAATCAAGCTCATTCTAGTTAGAAGTTTCGCGGTTAACACACGCTCTGCATCATTTTCCGGATACGGTTTTTGGAAATCCGATACCAAAACTGAATATGAGAAGATAACAGAACTTTTTCCACGTGAACTTTTCTCAAAAATACGTAAATGAACGTATGGTACTTATAAATTAAAATAACTTGACATTGGCCAGAATAGCAAACGTATCTCATCTCTACGGCGGCCTTCTCGCAACACACGTAACCGCATAAAATTGCCGGTTGTCTCTTGTAAGTGTGTGATGTGATGGCTATGCGATAGATATGCCGTGTGGTTAGCCTGGCCAGCCCCGAAACAGTGCCTTTATTTTTATTTTTTTATCCCGATCAAAGCAGAAAGTGCCTGGCAAATTTCTCTTTTTTACAATGATTAATCCATTACTGTGTAATGAGTAATAATGACTATCAATAAGTGATATTTTTGTATCCTATTTTGAAGATAATATTTTGATTTGATTCGCGAAACGCATTTTTCCCCGGTGCGTGTGCGATTCACTTTTGAACGTAGGTAGATATCACTTTCGCCCAATTGTGTGATTGTGTGCCGTCCATTGCCGTAGACACCGTAACACGTTACGCTGAGTCACGTAACGTAACGTAAACTTGTACAATCAATGAAGATATGTTTTGTACAGCATTTGACAGTGAATAGGTGCTTGTACTATTACTGTGTGTCACTTTTATTAACCCCGCGTATAAAAATGTGGTAAACTATTTTTCTAATACACTCATTTTAACAACTACAGGCTTACTGGTAATTGGTCCCGATCCCGTTAAGGAGTGATAGTATAGGTAATTTGCAATCGAAATCACCCCCATGTACCTGGGGCAAACATGTACCCATATCGAGATATTTAAGATTTTAATTTTTTTAAGGAATATTGGGTCCCACACACTAAAAAACTTAATAAAAAAGAAAGTACTAAATGTAATCAAAAACTTTTAATGTTGTTATCTAGGCCATACTTGTGCTTATAATTATCAGCCATAATATCAGAAATATCGTGCACCATTGTTGAAATAATGACTCCAAAACCTGAGAAGAACTTTGATTTTTCTAACTTTTTCCCGAGAAAACGCAATTTTGTGACAAAAATCACTATGGAACTTTATCGGCATACCATGTTATTAACATCTACGTTTTATTAGCTATCCAACGAGGTACAAACATTTTCAATACTTAGAAAAATGGCTGAGTAATATTAGATTTACTGACTTCGAGGAACAATTGAAATTTAAAATACTTGTTTAATTTTGAGTTTAATAGAGATATCTCTGGTAGAACAATGCCATGCATGCACAGTTTAGTGACAAAAAAAATGTAAACGACGAAGAAGACGTGATGATAAGTCCGCGACACGGGTAAAGATGATTGGGTGAAGAGTGGAGGAAGCAGAGTCTGCTTGGTTTCGAAAGCAGTCAAAAATTATTTTGTACTTATTTGACATGTTTGATAGCCCCCTCCACTCTTTACCCATTCATCTTTAACCTTGTCGGGGATATAAGAAGGTGATCTTGTCAGAAAAATTGATTTCTGCCGTTTGTGTTAAATGTGGTTAAATGTAGATGGCCGTGTGGTGCCGGCAGAGTAGAATAGCACCACCTCTTCTCTTTCCGTGGGAGTCGTAAGAGGCGACCGAGGGATGAACCCTACACAAACAGCCAGGGCCAACCGTATGGTGGCGGTTAATCCACCACAAAAGCATTCCCAAGGAGGGTTGACGTCTGGTAGGCGGCCGGTCGTAAAATTCAGCCAAATCCTTTTGCAACACGATTTTGTGTTCAACGAAACGTGTTGCGCTGACCCCAAGTAATTAGGATAAGGGCAGGAAGATGATGTGTTAAATGTAGATGCTGAAAATTCCATGTTTCTCGAAAAAATACAGTAGATTGATTGAACAGTTTAAACAAAATAAGTATTTATTAAAAAAATAACAAAAAAATAAATAGCCTTCTACATTGGTCGTGTGAGACACCGAGTCGACGAACAAACTGATAAACCCTGATATCCAAGTTTTTCATCAAGTGTTTTTTTTTCGTCTAGGGGTCTGAGAGTTCGACACACACTGATTCGTCTGTCCACAAAATTTTTTTTAGGAACATGCGATCTTCCATGTCTGCATGTAGCATGAAACGGCAAAAATCAACTCGTCTCACGGGGTCGCCTTCCTCAATCACGTGCACAGGTGCATAATGGTACGGATACATTCCCGCAGTATGAACAGTGAACCACACTTTCCATTGTGATATGCCGAGACGATTTGCCACAACATTTGTGGAAATTCTTGGGTCTTCTTGAAATTGTCTGAGAATTTCTTCTTCATCATCTGCGGCATACACGCGAGGTCGCCCATCAAACGTTCGCCTTGCTACAAGCCCCGTTTCTCTTATTCGGCTATACACGTTGATAAAAACTGAATTGTCGGGAGTTCGACGATTAGGGAATCGACGCTGATATTCTCGACGGGCAGCTGCAGCGTCGCCGTCAGCAAAACCATAACAAAACATTATATCAGCGTATTCTTCACTAGAAAATGTGGATCGAGCAGGAGGATCTCTTCTCTCGGCCATGATTGCCTGCTAGCAATTGATGAAAACCAAGAACCAACTCAACACGATGACTTTCTTTCATGACTTTCACTTGTTACAAAATTCTAATTATTTAAATTTGAAGTTTGTCATGTGTAACTGTCATGAAATCCGCTGTCCAGTTTCTATCGTCTTCTTGCCAGCTAGCCTGACTGTCCAAATAGGTCTTAACAACATTTTATCAAAGAGTTCACTTTACAGGAAAATCCTTTAATAATGCTAATTTACTGTAAATACAGAGTTTATACACAAGCCAAATAACAAAAAATCAAGCTTGATAAGCATGAATGGCATTGTTCTACCAGAGATATCTCTATGAAACTCAAAATTAAACAAGTATTTTAAATTTCAATTGTTCCTCGAAGTCAGTAAATCTAATATTACTCAGCCATTTTTCTAAGTATTGAAAATGTTTGTACCTCGTTGGATAGCTAATAAAACGTAGATGTTAATAACATGGTATGCCGATAAAGTTCCATAGTGATTTTTGTCACAAAATTGCGTTTTCTCGGGAAAAAGTTAGAAAAATCAAAGTTCTTCTCAGGTTTTGGAGTCATTATTTCAACAATGGTGCACGATATTTCTGATATTATGGCTGATAATTATAAGCACAAGTATGGCCTAGATAACAACATTAAAAGTTTTTGATTACATTTAGTACTTTCTTTTTTATTAAGTTTTTTAGTGTGTGGGACCCAATATTCCTTAAAAAAATTAAAATCTTAAATATCTCGATATGGGTACATGTTTGCCCCAGGTACATGGGGGTGATTTCGATTGCAAATTACCTATACTATCACTCCTTAACGGGATCGGGACCAATTACCAGTAAGCCTGTATATTCTAAGTTACTATCTAATATAACGAGCAAGAACTGTGTCTATATAAACGGAATCTCGGAAACGGCTCCAACGAAACGGCTTTCACGAAATTTCGAGTTTCAGGGACGACGATCTGGATAGGTTTAATTCTTCAAAATCCATTTCGTCACCAAATTTTCGTGAAATGTTTTGAAAATAACAACGACATCACTATTGAATAACCATGGTTATAAATTACACAAGCCAGCAGACACCTGCCACAATTCCTTTGGCAACTTCTCGATATCTGTTTTCTGCTCATCCGAATCTACAATGAGCTTCCTTCCTCATTTGCATTTCCCTTCGATCTTAGAGTGTAACACCCACAAGGTTACACCCATAGCATTGACCAAACCTCCTCACGCGTAAATCCTCAAAGAACAACGTAGGTATACGCATACAACCAATCACGTTTCATATCCCTTGTGAGGTGGGCAGAGGGCTATCAATAGTGATAAATGTTTTCTAATTTCTAAATTGTATTCTCGCAGCCTGTAATTTCAGTAAGTGCATGCTAGGTATGAAACCTTCGGATCCATAGTTTTATCGAAACCAACAACGCACAGTCTTCTGAATTACCCTCAAAGTTTTGTCAGACGTGGTGTAAATAGCCGTTTTTTACAGCCGTTTACTGCCTACCCTAGAAGGGATATGGGCGTGATGTATTAAACATCACATGGCAACGAAAAAAAAAGCATAAGCAATTAGCAAATTCTTCTTTTAATAGCAATGTATGGTGATTTTAAACGACCTTTTAACTATCAAAAACGAGTTAAAATAGCGTTCATAACATTACCGGTTTGTGGTAAACGGATCATTAAAAATCAAGGTTTTGGCAATGTTTTGATGGGTTATGCACTTAAATTTTAATAGTGCAGTAAGGTAACGCTACTAATTACATTCTTTCACACAAAACGGATATTTTGAGGTCAAACTTATAGACTGCTTGTAAACATTTATGAATATCATTTTTGTTGTAAAAATTGCTAATACTAACTACCTACGAGTATTAAACTGTAAACCACATTCATTTGATTTTTAAATTCATAAGGCTTTTGTTAAATTATATATAGGTAGCTTTTTCGTATCTATCGTCTCACCCTTGTGTTGTAAGCAATTAAGTATTTATCTTGTCCATCAAAATCTATAACATAGGTAAGCATCAAAAGTAAATTCGACTTTAAAAAGAGCTATTTACGAAGCCCTTCATAAAATGTCGTTTCGGACAAATTTGTTACAAAGTCACTTTGACCGATGGCGACCAAAGACCGAAGGCACATTGTTGCATAATGTTGCAACTATATTACGAAAATACATTTTTATTGGTCCTTTATCCTAGAGCTCTAGCGGGAGGACAAAATTATTTTAGGTTTTAAGGTTCCGTGGTTATTATCATTACAAAAATTAAACACATAATATTAACGGGTTTTCACTAACGGTTTTGTTTTTATTCAGATCCCAATATTTCGCGGTTATTATGACAATCATCGAGTGTAAACCCGTTAATATGTGTTATAGTTTTATTTTATGAATATTTTGCGTTACAATTCTGCGGGAGTTTCGTCCCGGAAAAATCGACTTAGCATTACATTACGCACCACCTGCCTTTCTGTAGTTCTATCACTTAATTTAAGATTAGTACATTATATGATATCGATAATTCGATATGTTACACAAAAATCTTTGATGTCATATTACATCTATTCAAATTACCGCAACGCTGGTCGCGGAGCGGATTCATTTACGCAAGTGAAAATTAGCTGTAGCTTGCTAGCCGACGAGCTATCCCGGATAGGTAGTGTTTGGTGTAATTTGGTATTAAATAAATTATAAGTAAAAAACATTTTTAAAACAAGCTTTTATTTGGGTGCGCTAAAAAGTATAAAATAATCTATTTACTAAAACTTTAACTTGTAACTTTTAATGGCATTAAATCTACGTCTTCACAATTTATACGATATAAAAGCTTGTCGCGAGATTTAAGTAGGTACTCGTGTGGTGTGACTTAGTTTAAAAGTTTATTTAAGATCATTTACACTGGTTTTCTAATTTATTTATTGATTTAGACACAGGTCAAATCTCGCGACAAGCTTTTATATCGTATAAATTGTGAAGACGTAGATTTAATGCCATTAAAAGTTACAAGTTAAAGTTTTAGTAAATAGATTATTTTATACTTTTTAGCGCACCCAAATAAAAGCTTGTTTTAAAAATGTTTTTTACTTATAATTTATTTTTTGCTTTTTAGTTTGTTTTTAGTAACCTCTGGAAAAAAATTACAACATTCTTCATTGACTTTGAAACTGCGTCCATACGGACTACTAGTGCGAATCTGCGAGGCATCGGTCTCATGACTGTCTTACGACAACTCGGTATGAGTTTCGTCCTCTACGATAAGCTTCTTGTACCCAAGCGGGGCAATCGCTGAACTTTATGTTGCTTCTTCATTGACAGTGCCATGAACAGAAGACTAAAAACCCCAACACAACAACCATTCAACCCCTAAAAATCTGTGCAAAGCGACGTCATTTACCTCACACTAGTATTTATCTTTCATTTGTCTATGTTTTTCACCCATTTAGTAAGAAAACATAACAAACTTATTACGCCATCTAACCTTTAGTCTGTCATATCTGGTTTTATTTTGAGCGACGTAAACGTCACTTTATTTTTCGAGTTATTCTGAAAAATTCCTTTCATTTGATATCCTTATTGTAAAAAAGCATAAAAATTTTATTCTGCCATCTTAAGAAGTCCACCATAGTTACCACCATAGTTAGAATGACGTCAACTTGTAATTCGAATAGGTAATTCTCAGCAAGCCCTTTCATCTGACACTCATATTGTAAATTATCATAGGTGGCCATCTTTAGATGTCCGCCATATTATTTTCTAAATTGTACTCAGCAAGCCCTTTCATTTGACACCCATATTGTAGGAGTGCGTCAAAGATTACTTGTCGGCCATCTTGGATATTCCGCCATATTGGATTTAGAATAACCACACACAATCTAACATGCATTGTCATCTGAGTTAAACGTGTTTACAAAATTTCAGCTCAATCGGTTGAGAATATCTGCTTCAAAATTGAGTTGCAAGATTTGACCCGAACAAACATACATACTTACATACACTGCAAGTTAAATAAAAGCTTTTAATAAAATTAGCTCCTGTCAGACAGCGCTACGTTTTTTCCTCCTAGATCGTATGAAACTTACATATTTTTTCTTTGCTTTTCAGAATGTACGAGTTGCAACGACGATGAGCTGGGCGTGACGCGGTGGACCATGCCTCTGTTGAAGACGGGCGAGAAGAGATACTACCTCGGCATCTTCTTCAAGGTAAATATCTTTACTTATTCATATTCAACTAGTGGTCTACCTAGCGTGACGCGCTGGACCTCCTAGCGTGACGCATTGGACCACTGATCGTGACGCGATGTACCATCTGGCGTGACGCGGTGGACCATGCCTCTGTTGAAGACGGGCGAGAAGAGATACTACCTCGGGATCTTCTTCAAGGTAAATATCTTCCTTCTTCATATTCAACTAGTAGTCTACCTAGCGTGACGCGCTGGACTTCCTAGCGTGACGCATTTGACCACTGATCGTGACGCGATGTACCATCTGGCGTGACGCGGTGGACCATGCCTCTGTTGAAGACGGGCGAGAAGAGATACTACCTCGGCATCTTCTTTCAGGTAAATATCTTACTTCTTCATATTCAACTAGTAGTCTACCTAGCGTGACGCGCTGGACTTCCTAGCGTGACGCATTGGACCACTGATCGTGACGCGATGTACCATCTGGCGTGACGCGGTGGACCATGCCTTTGTTGAAGACGGGCGAGAAGAGGTACTACCTCGGCATCTTCTTCAAGGTAAATATCTTCCTTCTTCATATTCAACGAGTGGTCTACCTACTGTGACGTGGTGGACCATGCCTTTATTGAAGACGGGCGAGAAGAGGTACTACCTCGGCATCTTCTTCAAGGTAAATACCCTTACTTCTTCTCTTCGTATTCAACTAGTGGTCTACCTGGCGTGACGCGCTGGACTTCCTAGCGTGACGCACTGGACCACTGATCGTGACGCGATGTACCATCTGGCGTGACGCGGTGGACCATGCCTTTGTTGAAGACTGGCGAGAAGAGATACTACCTCGGAATCTTCTTCAAGGTAAATATCTTCCTATTCATCTAGTGGTCTACCTAGCGTGACGCGCTGGACTTCCTAGCGTGACGCATTGGACCACTGATCGTGACGCGATGTACCATCTGGCGTGACGCGGTGGACCATGCCTCTGTTGAAGACGGGCGAGAAGAGGTACTACCTCGGCATATTCTTCAAGGTAAATATCTTCCTTCTTCATATTCAACTAGTGGTTTACCTAGCGTGACGCGCTGGACTTCCTAGCGTGACGCATTGGACCACTGATCGTGACGCATTGGACCACTGATCGTGACGCGATGTACCATCTGGCGTGACGCGGTGGACCATGCCTTTGTTGAAGACTGGCGAGCAGAGGTATCTTCTTCAAGGTAAATATCTTCCTTCTTCATATTCAACTAGTGGTTTACCTAGCGTGACGCGCTGGACTTCCTAGCGTGACGCATTGGACCACTGATCGTGACGCATTGGACCACTGATCGTGACGCGATGTACCATCTGGCGTGACGCGGTGGACCATGCCTTTGTTGAAGACTGGCGAGCAGAGGTATCTTCTTCAAGGTAAATATCTTCCTTCTTCATATTCAACTAGTGGTCAACATTATGTGACGTGGTGGACCATGTCTTTGTTGAAGACTGTCGAGAAGAGATACCTACTACCTCGGCATCTTCTTCAAGGTAAATATCTTCCTTCTTCATATTCAACTAGTGGTCAACATAATGTGACGTGGTGGAACATGCCTTTGTTGAAGACGGGCGAGAAGAGGTACTACCTCGGCATCTTCTTCAAGGTAAATATCTTCCTTCTTCATATTCAACTAGTGGTCAACATAATGTGACGTGGTGGAACATGCCTTTGTTGAAGACGGGCGAGAAGAAGTACTACCTCGGCATCTTCTTCAAGGTAAATATCTTCCTTCTTCATATTCAACTAGTGGTCAACATAATGTGACGTGGTGGAACATGCCTTTGTTGAAGACGGGCGAGAAGAGGTACTACCTCGGCATCTTCTTCAAGGTAAATATCTTCCTTCTTCATATTCAACTAGTGGTCAACATAATGTGACGTGGTGGAACATGCCTTTGTTGAAGACGGGCGAGAAGAGGTACTACCTCGGCATCTTCTTCAAGGTAAATATCTTCCTTCTTCATATTCAACTAGTGGTCAACATAATGTGACGTGGTGGAACATGCCTTTGTTGAAGACGGGCGAGAAGAGGTACTACCTCGGCATCTTCTTCAAGGTAAATATCTTCCTTCTTCATATTCAACTAGTGGTCAACATAATGTGACGTGGTGGAACATGCCTTTGTTGAAGACGGGCGAGAAGAAGTACTACCTCGGCATCTTCTTCAAGGTAAATATCTTCCTTCTTCATATTCAACTAGTGGTCAACATAATGTGACGTGGTGGAACATGCCTTTGTTGAAGACGGGCGAGAAGAGATACCTACTACCTCGGCATCTTCTTCAAGGTAATTATCTTAACTTCATCATATTTATTAGAGGACCACCATCAGTGCCGCACAGCCCTTGACCTTAGTTACATTTTAAACTATAATAATAGGCATGTAAATAAACATCTGCACCAATCCTCAAAGTTCTATAACAGCTAATAGATATCTGTCATAGATATCTGATATATATAGACAAGAAAGCGTGTTGAAAATGTTTGATGTCGTTTTCAAACTATCTGAAAATACGCAGCTAAACTATTAAAGGTACCTCCTTTTTAACCGACGAAAACACAAAAGAGGAGGAGGTTTTCAATTCGTCCCGAACTTTAATTTTTTTGTGACGCGATCACTAGTTTGTCAATGGTGATTTGATATACTAAAATTAGGTACTATAATGATGATCAAAAAGAAGGACAAAATTAGACAAAAACTAGTCCAGATAACTGATAATTCGACCGGTCATATTCATCTGATACCTACCTACCTGCTAATTATTAGACTAAACTGTTTTGGATACTCATTTTGTAATTTTGACTTTTCGTATCAAGTATTCAAAATAGTAGTCTTATGGCCTTCTAAGGACAAAAACATTTGGTTTGTACTTAGAAGGACACAAACCTGTACTATAGGTATACAATAAAATAATTAAAAAATCTTAAATGTTTCTTCGATACAAAGGGCAACGAACTCTACGTCCTTCACGATAATAAAACATTAGGTACAAAAGCGTTCGAGGAAGCCTTTCTACAGCCTTCTAAGATTACATAAAGCTGTGAATTGAAGTATTTGTTACACTTTTTGTCAACACCTACGAAGTTTGATATAGATACCTACTTAGGTATCAAGTGATACAGTAGATGTAGTTCATCATCATCATACTTCCTACTAATATAAAAAGGAGTTGAAAATGTAGTGTGTGTTTTTGTAATCAATGTGCGCTAAATTACACCTGTAATTACACAATGACTACGTTTTCATGTAGGTAACTAGGTAATGATGTCTTCATACAGCGGGAAATTGAACTAAATCAACATTATATAGGGTGAAATTTTACTAGTGACCGATAGTGAAAACTCAGAACCGGCTAGTGATAAGGAACAACTTTCCCCAAGGAACATAGGTCGAAATACGAAAAACAATTTTGAACCTCCCATAGTAACTGAAATCAGCTGATCGGCAAGTTTGTATGGGAGGTCCAAAAAATTTTTTCGTATTTCAACCTATGTTCCTTGGGGAAAGTTGTTCCTTATCACCAGCCGGTTCTGAGTTTTTGCTATCGGTCACTAGTAAAATTTCACCCGATATATTTTTTACTTGTTATTAATTTAGAACTTAAATTAAAAGCGACATCCTTTGCCATTAAAAAACAATCAAATGACATATTTTGTCCATAGTGTCTACTGAATCAGATCATTATAAAATATAGTTAATTGAAGCAGCAGGTAAAATGATAATTGCCCCTCGAATAGCTAGTTTATCGAATTAATTGATCGCTGAAGTTCTTTTTTTATTAACTTCCGGGTATGTTTTACCAATTAGCTGATTACAATGCCTCCTACCTGTAGCTTTAGGTAGAATGTACAATCAGCAGCACATCAACATACCTCTCCGGCTTAGAATAGCATCATTCTATAGCTTTCCCGTGAGGATTTGAGAGTTTATGTAATGCAATTTTAGGCGACAGGCTAGCAACCTGTCACTATGCTACACAATCTTCTGAATGAGTCTGAAACTTTTGTCAGAGTGGTGTAAATGGAAGTGGTGGCCGTCTACGCTCTGCCTACCTCCAACGGATATAGGAGTGTCATATGTATGTATCAACTTGCCTATGTACATAAGGGATCAACTTACACAGGTTTTTCAGATAGTTTCTAAGAAGTAACAGCATAAGATGGTCCCATAAATGGGTAGGTTTGACAGCCAATGTGGAGCACTGCTAGTGCGACGCAGAAGGATCCGGGTTCCATTCAATGGGTCACTCACAAAGTAGATATTTATCACTCAGATAATTTTTCCAGTTATGGTTAGAACATTGCAGGCTGAACCACCTGATTGATCGTATAGAAAGATGGTTTTGTGATGGTTAAGCGATCGGTCTCGGTTGCTGTCTATGATTACTTTGACGGCGGTCGGTACACAACCATGTCAGGCTACTATTAAGTATTAGGCGGTGGAAAAACTATGACACTAGGGTTTATTCACACTCTGTCCCACTCGAAACGAAAAAGAATAGGTATGTAGGTTCATGTGCTGCTGATAGTACCTACTAACCGTGCTGTAATGTAATGAGAATGGCTTCAATAACTTAGCAAACAATAGGGGGCGTGGTGGAGAAAGCTCGAACTGATCGAATGAAGCAGTCAGCTGTTATAAGGCTGCAGCTTGTTGAGCTTGTAATATGATATAGAGTTTAGCCGACAGCTTATGTGGCGCAGTGCTAGTGCGACGCATAAGGTTCCGGGTTCGATTCCCGATGGGTCACTCACAAAGTTGATATTTTGTCAGTCAGAGTTTTTTTTTCGAAAAAGTTCTGGCTAAACCACCTGATTGTCTGAAAAGACAAATGGTTCCGTGCTCCGGAGGGCACGTTAAGCCGTCGGTCTCGGTTGCTGTCTATGATTACTGAGATGGCGGCCGTTACACAACCATGTCTGAAGCCTGCTACTTGAAAAACTATGACACGTTGTCCCACTCGAAACAAAAATAGAATGGGTAGGTCGATGTGCTGCTGATAGTACCTACTAACCGTGCAGTAATGTAATGAGAATGGCTTCAATAACTTAGCAAACAATAGGGGGCGTGGTGGAGAAAGCTCGAACTGATCGAATGAAGCAGTCAGCTGTTATAAGGCTGCAGCTTGTTGAGCTTGTAATATGATATTATAGAGTTTAGTCGACAGCTTATGTCACGCAGTGCTAGTGCGACGCATAAGGTTCCGGGTTCGATACCCGATGGGTCACACACAAAGTTGATATTAACCCCTCAAAGATTTTTTTCCCAGTGTGGTCAGGACATTGCTAGCTGAACCATCTGATTATCCTAAAAGAATGATGGTTTCGTGCTTCGGAGGGCAAGTTAAGCCGTCGGTCTCGGTTGCTGTCTATGATTACTAAGACGGCGGTCGTTACACAACCATATCCGAGGCCTGCTACTTGTAGTAGCCTGTAAAAAAACTATGATACCAGAGTTCTTCGGACGATGAGGCTCCCACTCGAAAAGAAGAAAAAGAATGGGAAGCTCGATGTGCTGCTGATAGTACCTACTAACCGTGCAGTAATGTAATGAGAATGGCTTCAATAACTTAGCAAACAATAGGGGGCGTGGTGGAGAAAGCTCGACCTGATCGAATGAAGCAGTCAGCTGTTATAAGGCTGCAGCTTGTTACGCTTGTAATATGATATAGAGTTTAGCTAAGTCATGAATTGAGTTTAGCTGAGTTAAGAAAGTAAAGCAGAGTAGGTAGGTTGATCCTTTAAATCCGTATAAATATAAATATTGCCATGTGATGCCGGCTTAGAATAGCATCATCCAATCTCTTTCCTATGGGTGTCGTAAGAAGCGACTAAGGGACTCGAGTCGAGGGTATTATGTGTATTGTAATTTTAGGCGACAGGCTGGCAACCTGTCGCTATAGCGATACACGACAATAGCTAAAACGGCCCTCCAATAATTGTCAGACGTGGCGAGAACGACCGTATTTTTACGGCCGTGTCGGTCTACCTACCCCGCAAGGTATAAAGGCGTGATTTATGTATGTATGCATGTTTAAATCACTACTAGAGTCGACTTACGTAAATCAAAAAACACGCAACACTAATTTTCATCTACCACTTATACTAAGAATTTAAATCCACAAAATCCCACTGCTGGAGATAGTTTTGAGGAGTATTTTTCATACTCATGAAGTTTAGGCGGGTTGGCTGGCAACGAGGCGAGGTATTGTATTCACAGGGAACGTTCCTGTCCATTCCCTAGATTTATCCTTATATTTCTTTTTACGGCATCCATAGATATTACCAGTAGAAATGGTGTGATGATATTCTATTCCGACACCACACGGATAAAATTCCAAGATTTTGCGCCAATTTTCCTCAATGCTGTTGTTTTTTTAATGAATGACATGCTGTAATAAAGTCAGTGTAATGAAGCTACCTTACTCCACTGCGAATACTGTGATTAGGACACATTAGGCTGATTACTGCGGCACATTACGTTTTGCCGTCTGTGGCGTTGCATCGCAACTCTGTGGAATGCCACGCGTAGCTGGGTTATTCTACGAGGTTCTATATTATGGTCATACTTACAGTAACCATAGTCGCGTTTAAGTCAGTCAATGAGTTTAATAATTCTGAAGCCAGGGTTTCGTTGGTTCATTAAACGACTCGGTGTACCACTCAAAAAAAAAGAAGAAGAAGTTAGCCATCTATCTTCTTCTAAATATATAAAACCCAAACTTGACTAACTGATTTATCAACGCACTTCCTAAACTACTAGACCGATCAGGCTGTAATTTGGTATGAAGATAGCCACTTCGATCAAGGCAGGCGCTAAGAAAGTATATTTCGAATCCTAACCTAATTACTGGATCGGGCTGTTATTTGGCATGCAGATAACTATTTATGTAAATACATCCACCAAAAACATTTTTTCGTAATTAACCCCAAAAGGGAAAGGGAACAGAGAAGGGTGAAGGGAAAATATAACGTTAAATATTTTTTGTACCAAAATGCTTTCGGTAGAAAATTGTAGAAGTTTTATGAAATCTTCAGTTTTATGAAATATTGCATTTGGAGCGCTGTAGAACTAACCACTTGGACTTTCTCTCCCAAGAGCAACGCGACCGGTTTGCGATGGGCCTACTGGACTTGACGGGATTACGTAATGACTTGTTGATGAGTTTTTGTCGGGTTATTAAATTGCAATCACTAATCAAACCAGTAGTTGGTACACGTGCTTAGATTTAGCGCTTTTGTGCATACGTCATCGTCTTTGGAATGTAATGATTGGGATATAATTGCAAGTAGGTAGCTATCAATACATTAAGTGCTTTAGAAATATTTCTAACTAGCTGTTATTATGTTGTATGAATAAAAAGATAAGATCGGATTCCATTAGCTATCTACAAAAAATCCTTGTTTTTGATGCAGTGGGATTTGATTCGTTCTGTTATTCGGCAAAAGATGTCACTTGTCCTTAAATGAGATTTGCTAAGTTATTCAAAACAACATTTTCGTCTTGAAGACCGTATTAAACCTATTGAAAGATAGTTGAGACTAAAAACTTCAGTTAGATACACGTGTAAAAAGCTAGAAACAACTGTATTATGGTAGCCACATGTCATTTTATATAGTCTTCACTTTCGAATGCCATGAGATTGCACGCTGACTATAACTTTTTGTACATACAATTAATACATTATTTTTTTTCTTGTCTACGCAGCCAGTTCAGCTCTATTTATAACATACATACATACATACATACATCACGCCTTTATCCCTTGCGGGGTAGGCAGAGCATCAACGGCCGTAAAAGTACGGTCGTTATCGCCACGTCTGACACATATTCGAGGGCCGTTTTAGCTATTGTCGTGTATCGCTATAGTGACAGGTTGTCAGCCTGTCGCCTAAAACATATTTATAACAAAATAAATAATTTACTAAAGTAATGTAGTTTAAAATATATTTTGACCTTTTGAGGCGGTCCTAGCTAGGTATGCTCTTTTGGCCCTGATGGTCTTACCTACCTAATACCAGAAATATTGTATTTTACACGAGCAAGGACGAGTGCAATGAGGAAAGTTTCACGCGTACAAAGTTAAATTAGAACCAACGTACAATGACGTACACCTAACTAACTTTAAATAGAACATGTGCCATTATAATATTCGTTCGTTTTCCTAGAAACATGTAGATAATTGTAAAAGTTATAAGTTCAAAACTCATGAGAGTCTGCTTGTTCATTGTAAAAGGCGATTAAAGAGAACTGAAAGGATCGCAAGATAATGGGTATATATACCTACATACATATATCACTAGCAGGGACATTCCTTGCGGTGTAGGCAGAGCGTAAACAGCTGCAGAAACATTTCTATTAAATCGCAAGGGTTGTCACTTTCGGTTATTTCATCACGCTTTGTAAACTGCATTATTCCTGTGAGTATCTAACAAAGGCTACTTATTGATATGGGAAAACACTCTTTAAGACACACATCATTCTCAGCGAATTTAAAACCTTTCCGGTTCTATAGTCAGTTAATTGAACAAATAGTTTAGGTACAAATATCGTGTTACGTTGGTTGTTTTGTTTTTACTACATGATTGTTACAGTTGTTACAAGCTTTCTCGCGTTGATTGGCTCAGGTTTCTAAGCTGCAAGGCTTGCTGTTTTGCTTTCCTGCACTTTTATCAAGTCATTTATCTGCTTGTTATTCGTTTGTGTACCTACCAGGAAAATGCACGGAAAATTCCGTCAGAATCTGTAAAGAGCAACTATTTTTGGACCACGTATCTTTTACCTCAACAGCCACAACACTCCACTGCTGGACACGGTCTTAACTCGTGTGGCATTGGCAGCTTGCCATGCTTGGCAGGCGGATTGGCGAGCTCAGTGCAAGATAATCAATTTACAGGAAACGCTGCTTGCCATTCCCTGGATAATTATCCCTTAGTCACTTTTCCGACTCCCACGGGTAGAATTGGGGTAATGCTATTCTAAGCCGACACCACACAGCAATCAAAATCTGTAAACATAGGTACACATCCAAAATTTTCAGTGTTTGTTCACTATCACTAGGAAAGATACAGTCTGTAACTATTATCCTTAATTCGCGACGACCGACTAATATTATTCATTTCTTTATTTTCAGGCGAACTGGTTCAAGGCTCAGCAGTACTGCCGGTTCCACGGCATGCACCTTGCTTCGATCTCCTCGCAAAAGGAGAACGATGAGCTGGAGAAATACGTCAAGGACTCAGGTACATGTCATCATCATTATTAACCTTTATAATATAGTCGTCGTATCACTTGGGCGAATAGTGAACCACGCTGCAAGTTTGAATGGATGGTTTGCTGCCTCTCCAGAAGCTTTCAACTCTTTTGATGATACGACTCAAGCCGAGTTATAAACCAGCTATGTGCTTCGCCCTCTGACAAATTCTTCTTGCTGGTTTTGTATTTTCCATCTTTGTCTTGTAGCTACAGTAAATCACTCATTACTATCCGCATTTCACGCTTATGTCAGCCAGCGAGTATGGCCAGTCTACCATCAACCTACCAAGATAGAAAAAAGAGCTTCCTGCTAATCACCACTCTTCTGTTCCTTCCAGGTTACGGACGCGAGCACTTCTGGACCTCCGGCACGGATTTAGCCGAAGAGGGCAACTTCTTCTGGATGGCGAACGGCAGACCCCTGACCTTCGTCAACTGGAACGCGGGCGAACCCAACAACTTCAGATACGAGAACGGAGAAGAAGAGAACTGCCTAGAACTCTGGAACAGGGATGACAAAGGCCTCAAGTGGAACGACTCCCCGTGCTCGTTTGAGACATACTTCATCTGTGAAGTGAGGACGGACTGAGTTTCAATTTGAGCCATTTTAAGCGCGATTCGACAGATGTTAGCTAGTGATGCACAGAGGTTCCATACAAAAGAAGGAAATAATTTGAATCATCACTTCGAGACGACCATCAAGAGAGTGAAAATTTGGCAAGGGTCAGTCAGGCGCCGGTAGTTCAGCTTAGCGTTAGGTTACGTAGCCAGTAACTGGCAGAAAGTAAGACGGTACCCCATGTGTCTCGGGTTCAAACCTCGGCCGACATTTTTCAAGTTCTTTTTTATCTACATTTACTGATGTAATGGCATCACATAAAAAACTACAGTTGAAATATTAACGTGACTATGGAATCCAAATGTTATCTGTCGAGTTGGGCTTATAAATAAGGCTCTAGTATAATGTAAATCTAGCAGTTGTGAATGTTCGTGTTGTGTGTTCTTTTTCGAATCATTTTTAGGGTTTCGTAGTCTACTAGAAACCCTTATAGTTTCGTCAAGTCTGTCTGTCTGTCTGTCTGTCTGTCTGTCTGTCTGTATGCCGCGCCCTCATATCTTCGTCAGTTTTAGAGCTATCGACATGAAATTTGGTGAGAAGATAGATCGTATTGACCCAAATATAGAAATGTTAAGAAAAAATTATAATAAATGTTTTTTGGACCCCCTCCCATACAAGTGAAAGGGGGGCAAAAAAATTTTTTTACTTCTTTATTATTGAGTAGGGTATCGTTGAATAGGTCTTTTAAAACTAAAGTGAGGTTTCTTTGAAACAAAGTCACTAAAATGTTTCTGTCACGAGATATTTGCTTTTAAAAAGGGCGTTTTTGACCCATAATTTGTTCCAGCTGTAACTTCTAAAGTATAAACGCTAAAAATTTGAAATAAATATTGAATATAGCTTACAATCTGAAGTTACAATGAAAACTATAACGGATATTGTACCCTTAAAGGTTTCAGAAAAAATTGAGTTTTTCTATTTGCGGTTGGTCATCATACTGCTGCTAACAAACCAGCAACAAAATTAAGTTTGTAATGCTGAAAAACCTGATATTTAAACGTTGACTACGAAACCCTATTTGTGGGCGTGTTATACACGCTCTTGGCCGGTTTTTTTTTATTTGTAACTGTAAGTTACCGAAACGTATGTTACCATTTTATTTAATCGAAATTAATGTCAGAATTACGAAAATTACGAATATATCTTTAATTATTAATTCTCGAAATTGAAGATACGATAGATTGTAATTTGTTTGTTACCAAAATATATACTAGGTACACTAGAAACGATTAAAATTAGGCGGAACAAAATGTATACCTACTTATTTAATTAGGTATCTTACTATTAAAAAATCAATTACATATAATAATAATAATATGGGTCAGTACCTAAATTTAAATTGTAGTTTTAGAGTATGAGAATTATTTATTCAAAGGGGCTTACATTTTCTGTTTGGAATATTTAAGCAGTAAGCCTAGTTTTTTTGAAAGAATTGGGACAAAAATCATAAAAAATAAAGAATGAAACAAGGAACAATCACTGCCAATGATCGAGTTAAAAAAGCTTCACGAACCTTTTTTTAGGGTTCTTCTTGAAAACGCCTGAACCTCCTGGTTCTCGGACAGTTTATGTCCTTAGTCAAAGTAGTGGGTAGTTAACATAGTTACCTTGTATTATAATAGTTTTAAGATTCTTAAATAAAATGTTTTTAAGTTTTTTTTCGGCATTATTCTTTTTCGTCAATTAAATACCCAACCGACTCATATAGATTGTATTGTGTGTAATGAATGAATTGTAGTCATGCATGAATAAATATGTCATTTTGAGCTAATCTTTCACGTCACATTTCGACACATTTAAATACAACAACAAGATATCAACGATTTTCCCCCGGTTTTCTTACGCATGTTGTTTGTTATTTATTTCTCATGAGCTATTCGGGTTGAGCTAGAAAGCTGAAAATCAGCATTGATCAAAAATAGAAATGGAACCCAGCGGACCCAGGTGAGAGGAAATGGTGCCCGCTGGGCTCAATCCCTAATTTTGATCAGTTGATTAAGAAGTACCGTCATGCCAATTTTCAGCTTCCTAGCTCAGTCCAAATAATTGTAATCGGCTATTGACGTTCTTTTCTACGCTAATAGTAAAATGCCACGTCTGAACTAGTAGAATTCTGATCCTCGACCTAGATTTTCAAAAATTATGATCTGATTTATGGCTCAAACTTCACCTGAATATAAGGGTCTTTTTCTGACCTATGCCTTTTATCCTGTATTTATTCATACAAACATCTTCCTTCAACCTTTACACCCATAAGAACCGTACTTTCATTCCATTTCCTACACCACGACAACAGCTGTACAGAAAGTTTGCCTGCACAAAATCAACAGGAGTCGAGTTAAAATTTCATACGTCCGCAACTCGACGGCGACGGGCCTGCAGACCGCTGGATATTAAGTATTCAGATGAAACTGTCGGCCTGTGGAGAGGTGAGATATGGCGGTAGGAGAAAACACGTGTCTGAAATATCTACTATAAATAGTCACAATACACTTTGAGCTACCCGTATATGGGACCAAAAATTGCAGGTAGGTACTGCTTCTACACATAGTAAAGGAAAAAGACAAGATAGATTGAATTTCAGCGATGTGTTAGGAATTAGTTGCACAAAACTGTCTTGGTGGATGGAAAATGACACGCGTTATTGTCCAAGGTACACTGATACACTTGAATAATTTCGCAGGCAACGATTCAGCCACGGCAGATTAGATGGTAGAGGCAGCGCTAGTACTAACAGCTAAAGTCGCTAGATTTATCTTCCAATACTGTTAGATTATTAACAAATAGGGTAAGTTTATGTGCTGCTGATAGTACGTAGGCACAATTGTTGCACAATTGGGTAGGAGGTCTACCTACTTCTCGTAAGTCTAAAAACATACAATAAGTACAAAGCTTTGCTATAAATCTACGCAATCATGTCTAGACGACTAAATAAAAAGTTTATCAACCGGAAACATTTTACCCAGTTTTACAAATGACTGGCTGGTTTCAGTGAATAACATTTTTTGAATAGTCATTTGTTTCGTGGAAAAAGAATAAACTATAGAAAACTTATTTTAGGAACTGAAACTTTTTGGTGGTTTTTCCTTTGACCACTGACTTTGAACTTGCTGTGCACCGTAACCTATTAGTATTTGGAACGCTGAAATAAAATATTACTCAGGAAACTCATATGACACTATCAATACATACATATTACATATTACATACATATATCAAGCCTTTACCCCTTGCGGGATAGGCAGTGCGTAAACGGCTGTAAATACGGTCATTTAAACCATGTCTGACAAAAGATTGAGAGTCATTCCGAGCACTGTGTATCACTATAGTGACAGGTTGTCAGCCTGTCGCCTAAAATTGCAATACACATCAACTCTCATCTCAGTCACATACCTACTACTCCCTTAGTCGCTTCTTACGACACCCACGGGAAAAATATGGGGTTATGCCATTCTAAGGCGGTACGCTACGGCCAAATAAGTAAGTACCTCATGTACGTTAGTGTTTTAATTTTGGAATTGAAAGCTGCAACACTTACCTAAGTCTCGATCGCGCTAGCTCTTTGAGTGTTCAACCGGACGTGAACTCTTACTATACCTGTAAGACATTCGCTTCCAACCCATTAGCTACCTTCCTCTGAAACCAATGAAACGAACGAACATCATTACAATGGCTTGAGCATTCAACGAGAGTAATAAACCAACTTTACTGCTTCATTTCCTTTCAGCTTATGTTGCCAGTTGCATTGACAAATAAAGTACAGGGCCCCAAGTCTGCTAATTTTAGCCATTGTAATGCCAGCGACACTTAACTGTAATTTTATTGCTACTGTGATTTTTAGCCATTGTAATGCCATCGACACTCAACTCAACTGTCATTTTATTGCCACTGTGATTTTCTATACTAAAAACTGTTAGCAGAATACGAACTACCAAAATCATCCAACTGACATGCATCGACACACAATTGAAACGATTATCTTTTAGCAGGCTTCGGCCCCAGAGCACGCGCGAGTTCGTGGCTATTCTGAAGTGTACACCTCTTTGTCGCACACGCCACGATCATTGCAAATGCGACAAGGAGACGCATATTTCAGAATGGTCATGAACTCGCGAGCGCACTGTACCTTTTGTATTTACTTATGTTACTTTACTGAAGTTTTAAATTTCGATTCAGTTGAACAGCCACCACAACCACTACCATACCATGATACAAATTATGAATGTATGTCATCTCTAAAAGTTAAGGGAGCATTCTAGCTATTTAGAAGAACTAATTTTTATATTTTGTAGCAGCGGGTGGTTTGCAAGTTAATCGTGGAGTATAATAACATTCAATTTATTGAAAAACATTGTATTTATACTCACAGTACCTACTAAAATATGTACAAAATTTGAGAAGATGTGTAACATATTAATTTTAATTTTCAGACTACGATAGATTAGTAGGCAGACCGGTGGCATGGTATTCACAGTCCCGATCCCGACTGCACTATATTTTTTATAGGTAACCTTTTTTCAATTTTGAAACTATTATACAAAGAATACTAACTATAGCTACCCGCTCCAGTGAAACCTGGCCTTCTGGCAACCCCCGAGTAATCTTCGTGACGTGACCGACCAGACGTAGCGGTGAAAATTAGCATTTTCGGCAAAACAATTAAGGGTACGTCGTAAACATGGGTGAATAAACGATAAAATGTTTAGATAATAGGAAACGAGTAGTGGTATACGAGAGTAAGAAATAGTGATTCGTGAACCGAAAAGTTTACAGATCATGAAACTGCTACTTCTTTTAGAGTGGGTTCCCACCCACCATAAACTTTCCCTGAAGAGCATAAATTACTTACTATAATTTCGAAAAATATGTTCTTTCAGTTTCATAGCGATCAGATACTGATTTTCTACGAGCGCTAAATTATTTCTTACGATTTCCCGTGGATGCCCCTCCAGAGCTTTTTAACCCCATTTATCGTCAATTCTATATTCTGATTTTAAGTTCTTCCAGCGACCAAAAAACTGAAGCTATACTAAGTAGATTGTCCCACTTGACTGTAGTTTCCTTACAGCTGTTATTACCAACGTGCCACAAAATGTACCGGAATCACGCGAGCCCCTCATCGACTTATTTATTTACACAGCCCTTTTATTAACTTGGGTAATACTACTACTTCCTCTTATGTTGTGTGGAGCACCGAGTCTACTATATAACTACTATAATATAGGTCTTAAGTCCACAGGACCAAATCTAGCTTCTGGTTATCCCAAGTTACAAAACTAACAAAAAAAATAGAATAAAAGTGTAATAAAGATGATCAGATAACGATATTGGTTCTTGCGATGACTTGTTTTTCCATCAGTAACGTCACTACCAATGGCCTATGCAAAAAATCTACATATACCTGAGCGGATTAGCCATAATGGTCTCATTATTAAACCGGCTACGCAATGTACATCGAGTTTCGCCTGTCAAATTGTAGACTTACAACAAGATCTACTTAATACAAGATCTTCATAATTTGTGAACAGCAGGTTAATGTGATGGATGATTGTAATTTAAAGTACCTATGATCCTGTTTTTTTTACTTACGTACCTTATGCTTTTTTTGCCATACTCTTTACTTCCTATATTCTTAGAAATGGTAAGTAAGTAGGTACTATACATCTAAACTTAGGTAGTAGTTAACTCGCTTATTGAAGTCGAAGGACCATCAAGATAAACTAAGAAATGGTTTACAGGAAATTGTTTGTTTGTTAAATAGGGTTATTTATGAGGCTCATACCTAAAGTTATACACAAAATAACAAATGTAATAAAGTCAAAACGTGCGGAATAATTATTGAAACGACATCTAAATGTATTTCAACGTTTTTATATAAATAGGTAATATTAAACCATATTACCTAGTGAGTAAAAGCACAAATTAGGGAAAAGGCGCGCGGAGCGCCTTTACAGATGGCTCTCTCAGTACTAGCGAGGATTTTGACGCTTTACTGGCTTTAACTGGAACATTAGGGGAACTTAAGGGAAGATAGGTATTACGAATATCATATTTCTTGGTTAAAAATTGGCTCAGAATTATATAACGTTCATGTATCAGATTTTGCTGTTTTGATATTCTTATGTGAGATTTTTGACAGTAGCAACCTTGGCTTTTTAACAAGTGACAATAGCGAAAATCCTAAATAGGGTCGAGTGATCCTTCTGTAAACTCTCTATTTTGTGGTAAAAGTGTGGAATATTTGAATTTCCTGTAAACTCGCCACCGGTTTTAACTAGATTATGGACTGCCGCCGGCAACTTTCGCACTAGTTGCTCCAGGTCACGTCGTTTTAACCTTGTCACACAGTTTGATGCTAATCTCTTTTTCTCTTTTTAGCTAACCTAGTGCACTTCTGAAACATTCTGTTGATAGGAGTATGTTCAGTTCAATGCTTGACAGAATTCCTAATTTTAGTTTAACATTTCTAAAACATTCCCGGGTTGTGCGCTTTAGTGCAAACTAGTGTTAATGATGAATTTGTTATGAGGAAGGGGAAGCATCAATCTTACAGTTTGAGGATGCGGATGGGAATGAGAATTTATTTATTGAAGAGGACGCGGCTCAGGAAGAGGAAAAGGAAGTTGTTAAAAAAAACGGAAAACGAAAAATAGAGAGAGAAAGATTTAAAGTATTTATTAAGACAAAACTCCTCGTAATCTTACAGTTAGAGGATGCAGATGGGAAAGAGGATTTATTTATTGAAGAGGATCAGGAAGAGAAAGAGGAAGTTGTTGAGGAAGACGTAAAACGAGAAATAGAGAAAGAAAGATTTATAGTATTTACTAAGGCAAAACTTCTCGTAATATATGAGAAGCGGAAGAAGAATTTCAAAAGTTCTTTTATGTGGAAGCGGAAGCGGATGAGGCACGTCAAAAATTGCGGAAGTTTTGCGGTAGGATGCGGAAGAGGAATCCTCATCAACACCAGTGCAAACGGCGACAGGCACGCGACGTGTGGCCTTTACAACGAAACCTACACGAAGCCTCATAAGATTGCTCATAAGTATTAAGTATATTAAAGTGCACTGTACAATATTACAGTTTATGAAATCCACGGAATGTCAGAAACTCCTATTGTAAAAAAGCCGGATCTGGCAAAACACCGAAAAAAGAAGCCGTGCGTGTGAAAACTGCCTTACCATCCTATTTTCCCGTAGTCCGTCTTAAATTGATTCTATATTCAGGGAAAACATTATGTTTTAGAGCATGAAAAAACAAATGTTTAAAAACTACTCATAAACTACTTTATAAATAAAAAATACCTTCTAACGCGTCCCCGCGAGGCAAGGCACCCAAAAGGCTGGCAGCGTTCCCTCTCTGGATAGCAATGCTAAATCTTTGAGCAAGGTAGCTGCCTGAACTCGGATCACCTGAGACGCGCAGTCTAAACTAAACATTGTTAAATAAGTAAGTAACTGATTGTAGCCTGTGAGCTTACTGACCTCTACCGATACTCGGACTAAAAAACTGATACCTGTAACCTACACCGCCCTGCGCTATTTAACTAAGCCGATTATGAACGCCGCCGCCGGCAAAATTTACACCAGTTGGCTCCGGGTCACCTCGCTCAAACTCGACTACCTAAGAAGGAGGGTTATGTTTTTCAAGACTATGTAAAACATTCATGTTTGTACTATGCGGTAGGTGATGTGTACAAGGAAATTCTTTTTCACGAGTTACAGCTCTAGGCGGATTTTGACATGTGAGGTGGTGTTAGATATGTCTCAGCAGCGCGAGTGACACTGGCTATAGGTAATAAGTATTAAAACTTCATAAAATGACCACAATATTAACTTTGAAGTTACCGCAGTCGGGTTTTAGTTACTGTTTCTATTTGCTTCTACTGAGTGTCGTGTGATGGCGTCTTTGAATACCATCACCCCAATTCTACCCGTGAGTGCTGATGAAAGCAAATAAGGTATAATCCAGGCAATATGCAGCAGCGTATTTTGTGTATGCAACATCTTGCACTGCATTCGTCAATCCGCCTGCCAAACGTGGTGAGTATGGCAATATCCCCCTATAGGGGAAAGCCCATGTCCAGCAGCAAATTGTTGTGGCTGTTAAGGTAAGGCTTTTTACTAAACCAACTAAACTAGCTTGTGCTACCTTAGACAACGATGGATGGATAACTCTGTGGAAAACTGTAGAGTTAGCGGTCATTAAGTGGTAATAATAAAAGTTCGCGACGAATTGAGTACCTCCTCCTTTTTTTTCATAGGTTAAAAACGAGGTATCTACTGGTAATTTGAGGTAGGGTATGTCTACATACGGATAGACGATTTATGTTTTAACGGATACGAATCTGAAATCACGAGTGTTTTTAGTTTACTAAAGAACCCTAAAACCACCTAATATAAAGCAAGCTTGTAGAGTAAGTGACAGAGATTAAGTAAAGTGAATATTCCCAGAAGTTGGCTCCTCTCGTTAAAAATCTCATCAGGCACCAAACTTGTAATTTCTGCTTAGTAAGTGAATTTTCAATTTCACGCTACGAAAAGTGCTACGGCGTAGAAGGCGCAGTAGCCGCTACGAAATAGATGAGGAACTGTCGTGAAAAAGAAAATATACCTAGATGGCGCTCTCAAAATGCTTAGGTATTACTAAATCCAGGGTTCTTCGGGTCGTTGGACGACTTGGTGTCCCACTCGAAGAAGATGACTAAATAATATCTCTTTGATCGGACCGTTTTGGTTGAGATTCAGTACGCAACCAAAAAGCGCCGTCTATATTTTCTTTAAATTACGGGGCACTGGACAATTCGCCATTACAAAATAGAAATATCTATAACTTGTACCATCGGTTGCATGTGAACTCAACTACATATAACCTAAACATACCCATTCACAGCACCCGTGTAACCACTGCAAGATATTACCTTAGAAGCTTGGTATTAAGGTTTCACCTCAAGTTCAAGAGCCGTACCTAACTCTACCTACTTACATTTTAAAGCCTAAGATATTGCACCCCGAAGCACTACTACGTACAGTAAGGCGAGAATCACACGTAACGTCCGCTTGAAAGTAATTTCTGAGCTGCGTAACTGATGCGTTAGGACAATACGAACTTAGACCTTAATCCCATACAAATACGATTTATGTCATGTAGGTATCCGTCGACGCAGCGTTGAGTGATGCGCAGCGCAAGTGGATGCGTTTGTCAAACCGTTTGACATAAACTTGTTTAAAAATAAGCTGGAAAATTGCATTGCCCTAACGCATGCGATTACGCTGCGTAAAAATAACACAGAAACACACGATACGTGTGTTTATCGCCTTACATTGTAAAATTGCAGTTTAGATTCACCGTATTTCAGAGCCGTAGAGTAGATGTTTGCATGGCAAGTTTTAACCTTACTATTGATGTGTGGTCGCCTGACTAAAACATAGATGTTAGAAGTAAAGGAAAAGAGACATATAGGGTGTAATTTTATTAGTAATGAAACTGAACAACTTTCTCAAGGAACATAGGTCGGAATATAAAAAAAAATTTGGCCCTCCCATACAAATTGACCCGGTCGGCCAACACAATTAGTATGGGAAGACCAAATTTTTTTTTTTTTACGTATGTTCCTTGGGGAAAGTTGTTTAGTTTCATTGGCAGAACACCTTAACGGATCCGCCACTAATAAAATTGCATCCTATATATCTACTCAGAAAATCCTCACCTAAGAATTATGATTTATATTATAAGTAATTGAGACAGCTACTCGCTACATTCGCTTTCGTACGACAGTTGTAAGACGCTCCCTTTCCCATTTGGTGGTAAATTGAAAGGAAAAGGGAGCGCCATACAACTGTCATACGACGGCGAATGCAGCGAGTGGCCGTCTCAACTATAAGCAAATCTACTCATATCACACGTTCTACTACAAGCCTCTAGACGAAGCTATTTACCTAAAAATATTTTTGTTGTGTCATTGCACGATATTTATGATCCCAATGTTGGGCCAAATACCTCCATCACCTCCATTCACTCCTATCCATGGTTTTCGAAAACAAAATGGCCGTCAGTATGAGCGCACATTTTGCTCGTAGGGTCGTAGCATGCACTCTAATCCTAGACTGAATGCGCCGTAAAATTTTATGCCTGAAAGTGCCTGAATAACCATTTAAACGCGATATTTTATATCCCCTTTAATTTCTGCCTTTTCATGCGAGACTTTTATGTTCTGCGGAAGTTATGGCGCTGATAAAAACGAAATAGTGGGGCTCTGGGGCCGACAAACAGCAGAAATAGTAGGTTTAAGGCAAGTATTATTAAATCGTTTAGAAATACATGCAATGCTGCCTTGCCTCACGTTAGCAAAGGTGATTACAATCATCAAACATAAAGAAATAGTTATCTGCGCGGCTGATAGTTATCTGCAAGCTTCTGAAAGTACGATCTGTTCTCATAATTCATTACGATCATTTTTTCCATGGGATCAACCCAAACAATACAAGTTATACAAGAGAAAACAAAATTTAAATTTTGAAAATACTCACGACATTTTCCTGCAGCGCCCCCCGGTGTAAGTTAGAAGCGTAAAACCTATCTAAGAACATCCACCAGTCAAAATAATACCTATTACTGAAAACCGCATTATAATCGGAATAGTAGTTTTGGAGATAATTAATAATTAGGAACATTGATTGGCATAAACAAATGGTTTTTTGCAGCGCCCCTGGTGAGTTGTTCGCGTAATACCTATCTAAGAACATGCACCAAAAAATTCTTAATCCATCACTGAAAACCGTATCAAAATCGAACTAGTGGTTAGGTAGATATTTGGTAACTTAGGTTTGCACACACACAAACACACATTCTCTCACCCCAAACGCAAATACCATCTCCGTTCGGTCGTGGGTAAAAAGAAAAGGGTCATGAAAATTTCCGAAAATCTTTTATACAGCTCTTTCGGTTTTGCCAATATGATGAAGCGCTAGTACGTCGAAAGCAAATGCTCGTATCGTAACTTTCGAAACTTTCACAACTTGTTTCCTTTTGTGCAGTTTCCTTCCTTTACAGTCAGAGAAGTTTGAAATCGAATTGAGATACGAAACCCTACTAAATTAAAGTAAAATACTAAACTTGAACGTTTTGAAACCGGAAATACGTCTGTTATCTTATCAAATCAATACGTTTCTAGTCTTTGCCGTGTGATGCCGGCTTAGAAAAGCATCAACCTATTTTTTTACTGTAGGTTTCGTGTTAAAGTTAAAGTGTTAAAGTGTCCCAAGTGTATTACAATTTTAGGCGACATGCTGACAACTTGTCTCTATAATGTTCGAACCCGGCCCTCTGTTTCTGAGACATGGTGATATGGCGACTGTATTTATGCGGTTGTTAACGATCTGTCTACCTCGTAAGGGATAGGAGCGTGATATGTATATGTATGTGTCTGCCGTGTGGTGTCAGCTTAGATCACCCCATATCTTTCCCGTGGTTGTCGTAGGAGGCGACTAAGGGATTTAAGAGTTGATGGGTATAGGAATTTAGGAGACGGGCTGATAATCTGTCACTATGGCGGTAAGCAGCCTTCACTCAAACTATTGTCAGAAGTGGTGTAAATGCCCGTTTTTACAGTCTTTTATGCTCTACCTACCCCGCATGGGATATAAGCGTGATATACGATGTATCTAGTATCAGCAAGGATACTCTATCAAGCGGCTCCCAAGACAAACGGCGATAAACATGATAAATGCAGTGGGCTGTGGGAATGTGTGGGCCCGACCGGAGGTTAGACTCGACCCAGAAATCGGGCCGAGGTGTCCCAGCGCAGGAAATATTCCCTGCGCTACCGATTCATTGAGCTGAGGTGACCAAACCCTCAAGATAGACATAGCACTAATTCATTCATAGATCATCAAGGAGCGACCCGATGAATCTTGGTAAGGTATACGTTGTTGTGGAACGGTCGTCACTATCCGAGTATCCAATTAATCATACACGAAAGCCAGGTCCTATACCTTAGCATACCTTTTAAAACATAAATGTAGGTATCTTTTGGACAATCAGGAGCCTTTGCTTGCAATTTCCTAACTCGTATTGCATTCGATTTCTCTACTCCTATTTAAATCTGCGTATTTACGCAGCCTCACAGGTAAGACAACATAGTCACCCTCAAGAACTGCAATAGCGCTGCGGCACGTCTGCGAACGGTTAGTTGCAGATAAACAAGAAAGATATAAAACATAGTCACCCTACGCCACCAACTACATTCGCTACACCTCACGCTACACCCTTTTTCCCTCTCAGCCGTGGGTGGTCCGGTTTCACGCCGATTGAAACAAACGATGCTTTCAGCCGCGCGACACTTCCCTATAGGGAATACAGGATACTGGTGCAAATGGGAAACCGATATTCTGCTGGATTTAAGAAAATCCATACATACCTATTTGACAGTTGAGTACTGATCAGTGATCACGTTTTCTTGACAGTTGAAAACTGATCACATTTTCTATAGAGTAAGGGAGACCGAGGGGTGTTGGATCATTTTTGACATTTTGCTTCGTAACACAAAATTCTATAAAGATAATTCGTATTTGATTACACCAATCGATAGCAAATTTCATAAGCTTTAAAATGATATACACTTTACAAGAGTAAGTGTTAAGTCTTTTATAAAAAATCAACTTTAGTTGAGCAAGACATTTTGATCCAACACCCCTGATACCGAGGACTGTTGGATCAGGTACAGAGGGGTGTTGGATCATTTTATGTTAATGTCATTTCAATAAAGGCATATTTGAATTTTTTTATGTATGACCTCAAAGTGAACTAAATAATTCATTTTAAAGAATTTACTGGGGGCACAGTAGTGCCCCCGCCAAGACGAGCCAAGCAAAGCGCCAGAGAAATACCTACCTTTTCTAGAAGTATTTCGTAGTTTTTTGAACTATCATAACTCTAGTTTTCTATATACCATATTGATCAAATTCTCAGGATATCTTGTCGATAGTAACCTTATTAAACATGCAATAATTCAATTACATAGCTTTAATACTTTTTGATTTTATGTATATCTAAAAAACACCGATTTCGTCACTCACTGCCACACTCACTCGCTGATGATCAGCAAAATGTGCGGGAACTTCCTGAAGAGCTAGTAAGCTGAAATTTGGCGTGTAGACTAGGTTAAGCATACAAAAAACGAAAAGATTCAGAAACTTATGCCCCAATCCCCAAAATGGCGGGAAAAAGTTAGTATGAGTATTCTTCATTTTTTTTAAATCGCATTTTAATTCACGGTGAAAAAGGAATAAATAATAAATAAGCGTCAGTCATTTGAAAATGAAAATGAACGAAACGAGAACGAGAACGAGAACGAGAACGAGAACGAGAACGAGAACGAAAACGAAAACGAAAACGAAAACGACAGTGACAGTGACAGTGAAAGTGAAAGTGAAAGTGAAAGTGAAAGTGAAAGTGAAAGTGAAAGTGAAAGTGAAAGTGAAAGTGAAGGTGAAGGTGAAAGTGAAAGTGAAAGTGAAAGTGAAAATGAAAATAAAAGTGACAGTGAAAGAGAAAATGATTATGAAAATTAAAATGAAATCGAAAAGTTTATTAATAATGTATTCGGTTATACGTACGTATAACGAACTTACACCCGGCCAGCACAACACGCGTGGTGCTCGTGTACTCTATGTCATTAACCATACAAAATTTTACCGAGGGGTGTTGGGTCAGGCTGATCCAACACCCCTCGGTATGAAAAATCCTGCCAGTTTGACAAAAACATTAAACTGAGATAAAACCACAGAGAACCCAGACGTCCCAGTGGTGCCATATGAATCCTTAATTTTGAAGGTTTCATATCGTATAAAACTTAAATAAAAATATAAAAGCACCTCCAAAATATTAGTCTGACAAATAAGAGCAGAAAACTTACTTTTGACGATTTTTTTTACGATGTTCCGATAAAAACAAAACGGCGCGCTATTTGTCAGGGACGCTAACTTAGGGGTCAACAAGAGGCAGAAAGAGGCCCAATTGCATTATAGTCTGCTCGCTAACGCTTCTACTTTTCGAGAAAACGAAGCTGATCCAACACCCCTTTGATCCAATACCCCTCGGTCTCCCCTACGGTAGGTACCGAAAGACCGGTATTCTCGAAAACGCTAAGCTCAACAAATCAAACTGAACAACTTTTCCCATAGGTCAAAAAATGAACAAATATTAATAACCTCCTATAGAAAATTGTTTGGTCAGCTGTTTTTGTAAAGGCCCGGTTTCACACCGATTGGATGGATTACCCTGACTACTAATAAAGTCATTAAACGAGACAGTCTCGCAGGTAAAGACAACATAATCACCCTACGCTACCCTACACCTCACGCTACACCCCTTTTCCCTCTCAGCCGTGGGTGGTCCGGTTTCACACCGATTGAAACAAACGATGCTTTCAGCCCGCGCGACACTTCCCTACAGGGAATACTGCATACTGGTGCAAATGGCAAACCGATATTATGCTAGATCCAAGATAATTCCACCCATACTTTCAGAACTGGTGACGTTTTCTTCGACTAAAATTTGTTTCAGGGGAATATAATTGATGTCACAAACGCTACTCGGATAGAATATGCACTGTAGACTTGTATCAGAGTTTTTAATAACTTATAGACTTCTATACGTAGGTATAGTCGGGACCGAAGGCTTATCGTGCGTGCCCTATACTAAGTAAATTACACAGCTAGAAAATTATAAAACAGAGCGTTAAATTAAGTTCTAAGTAGGTATTTCTTAGTATCTACTTAAATCAGATCCAAAAGGTAGATACAAAATAAGTGATTTTCGGGAAGAAAATATAATTGATGATATATATGAAATCATCATTGGCCTCATACGTCTGTGACAGACGATTTATTCAGTGTCTGAGGCAAGATTTTTCATGGCTGTATAAGCCGATACGGGAGCGGCATGACTTTCCGCACGCTCTACAAACGAAGGTGGAATTAGAGACTGGCACATGCATGTTTAGATGTCGTTTTTGCCTTTTGTTTGCGAGACCAGCGAACCAGGCATCGTCGTGAGCTTTACGCCCATCAAACACACGCTTTCTCCATACATCCCTATTCTCAGCAAGCTTCTCCCAGCTTTGATGGTCGATGTCAAACGCAGCCATGTCCCGTTTGGCGCAATCTTTGAAACGTAGCATCGGTCTTCCAACTCCTCTTTTGGCGTTAGCTACGGCGCCAAGCAGGACACGCCGCGGTAGACGCGAAGGTTCCATGCGGTACACATGCCCTAGCCACCGCAATCGTCTTTGCTTAAGCAAAGGGGTAAAGCTAGGCAGCTGTGCAATTTCTAGAACTCGCTCGTTTGTGACTCTGTCCTGCCAAGTTATATGCAAGATGTTTCTTACGCAGCGCATATGAAATGTATTGAGTCGACGTTCTTGTTTTGCGTACGAAGTCCAGGTTTCAGCTCCATACAAGAGTATGCTTAGAACGCAAGTTTGGTAAACAATTATCTTGGTTTTTGTGGTCAGGTGTTTATTATTCCATACTCTTGTACTGAGCCTGCCGAACATGGTCGCCGCTTTGCCGATACGAGTATTGATCTCAGCATCGAGGGTGAGATTGTTCGACACAGTCGACCCCAAGTAGCAAAACTTGTCAACTATGTTCAAGGGAACGCCACCGAGCAAAATACGTGGTGTTTCTCCACCTTGAGCTAGCACTACTGTTTTTTTGGCATTAATGGACATTGAGAACAGAGAACACGCGTGGGAAAACTTATCTACAATGTCTTGAAGCTCACTTTGAGAATTAGCAACGAAGGCTGCATCGTCAGCGAACAAAAGGCTATCGACGAATAAGTCATCGCGGTTACGCTTTGACTTAAGAAGCGAGATATTGTACAGCTTCCCGTCAGCCCTAGTGTGCAGGTGTATACCCTGTTGGTCATCGCCGAAAGCAACTTTAAAAGCAATGAGAAGAAAATACCAAACAGGGTAGGAGCCAACACGCAGCCTTGGCGAACACCTCTACGCATTTCGAACGGCTCAGATGTATTGCCGTTAAAAACAACAGATCCTTTCATGTCCTCGTGGAAGGATTTAATGAGGCTTAGAAGTTTTGGAGGGCACCCGATGTTTAAAAGTGCAGTATAGAGTCCTTCCCTGCTCACGGTGTCGAAGGCTTTGTTAAGGTCGACGAACGCCACAAACAGAGGTGTTTTCTGCTCTCTACACTTTTCCTGCAGTTGGCGAAGTGTAAAGATCATATCTGTTGTGGAACGTTGGGCGCGGAATCCACATTGCGATTCGGGATATACACGATCAGCAAGTTTCTGGAGTCTTATTAAGACTAACCGAGCAAATAATTTACCTACTATACTTAAAGGGATATTCCACGATAACAGTTACAGTCACCGCGGTCACCTTTGCCTTTGTATAGGGTAATGATGTTAGCATCGCGCATATCCTGTGGTATATATCCCGCTTCCCAACATTTACACAACAGATTGTGCAGGATGGGTAATATGCACTTGAGCCTGATAATTTCGGCGTGGGTACCATCGTTTCCAGGTGATTTTCCAATTTTAAGCTGCTTTACAGCCTTGTGGTACTCCCTTATGGTAGGAAGATCATCTAACTCAGTCCAGGTAGCTAGTTTTGGCATGCAATCTGCAGCTTCTGGCATTATGTTCACTGGTTCTGAGTAGAGACCAACATAATGTTCTACCCATCGTTCGAGTTGGCGTTGAGCATCTGTAATAACAGTGCCGTCCGCTTCTTTAAGGGGGGCTGTTTTTTTAGGAAAAGGACCAAGGGCCTTTTTAATCCCAGCGTAAACACCACCAAAGTTTCCCATATCAGCGCATGATTGAATGCTCTGACAAAGCTCGGTCCAGTATGCATTTGCGAAGTACCGTGATGTGCGTTGTAAAGCTGATTTTGCATTCGATAGGTCGATACGCGTCTTTTCGGATGGGTTAAGGCGATGTTTTAGCGCAGCTTGTCGTTTGGACTCGAGCAGAGGTGTAATGTGTTCGAGATTTTCAGCGAACCAGTCCTGGTTTTTGGCTTTCTGATGACCGAAAGCCGTACCGGCTACTTCTGTAAGTAGCTTCTTTACTTTGCCCCATTCCTCCTCTATCGGAGCGTCTACATCCCAGGTGGCAACTTCGTCGCGTACCAGCTCTTCATACTTTTGGACCACCTCATCGTCTCTGGTTTATGCCGTGTGGTGCCGGCAGAGTAGAATAGCACCACCCCTTCTCTTCCCGTGGGGGTCGTAAGAGCCGACCGAGGGATTCATTCCGACCCAAGTGGATCAGGGTCCTGGAGAAGGAAAACTCCACACTTAAACCCGGAATGGGGTCTCCGTCAGGTGCGATTAAGTCATATATATCGTGCGGCAGACTCCTGCAGCCGACCTGGCTCCGCACGTATCGACTCGTCGTTCCTGTGGAGTCAGCCAGGAAGGCCGAGAGGGTGGCGCAGGTCTTGGGCAGCCCTGCGTTTTCCATAATTGCGTCCCAGGCAACGCAGTGTCTGTGGAGAGGAAACTTCACCCGCGTCTCGCGGATAACAACACGGGAAGTGGCAGTGACCGGTTATAAGTCTGCACGTATGGGCGTAAGTGCGGGCGCCAGGGGTCGCTTCCGTCAGTGGGAGGGTCCATCGTAGACCCACTGATCAGTTACCGCCCGCTCCAAGTTGGGCAGCCCCCGACCAATAAGGTACTGATCCGCCCCGGTGCTGGTTTGCTCTTTTAGGGTGTAGAGAGCACCAGCCTCAACTGGACAATCGGCGCCGTTACATTGTACACCTGCAACTAACAGGCATAAAAACATCACAAACCAACCCCGCTTATCCATGCGATTTGCAACATGGAATGTCCGTACTATGAGGACAGGCCTCCCTGACACCTGTGGAGGTTCTTCTACTGACGCACAAGATCTGCGTAAAACTGCCGTAATCGACGCCGAACTACACAGACTGAACATTGCTGTTTGCGCTTTACAAGAGACCAGACTCCCTGACGAGGGTTCCTTGCGTGAGACAAATTATACATTCTACTGGAAAGGAAAGGACAGCAGCGCTGTGCGCGAGTATGGTGTTGGCTTTGCCATACGCAACGACCTCTTAACATCTATAGAGGCTCCTTGCGGCATCTCGGAACGCATTATGTTGCTGCGATTAAATACGGACCATGGTTACGTATCACTGATTTCTGCTTACGCACCAACACTATCCTCAACAGATGAAGCCAAAACACAGTTTTATGACCAGCTCGACCAGACTCTACGCGGGTTAAAACCATCTGACCGCTTATATATTCTGGGCGACTTTAACGCTAGGGTCGGACAGGACAACATTGCTTGGCCAGATTGTATAGGTAACCATGGTATAGGGAAGCTTAATGAAAACGGCCAACGTTTATTAGAGCTTTGCTCTAAACACCTACTGTGTGTTACCAATACCTACTTTAAAGGCAAATCAACTCGCAAAGTGTCCTGGAAACATCCTCGTTCTGGACACTGGCATCAACTGGACCTTATCCTTACCAAAAAGAAAAATCTCCGCGAGACCCTGCACACGCGATCATTTCACAGCGCTGATTGTGACACAGATCACTCCCTGGTGGCATCACAAGTTGCTATAGCTCACAAAAAGATCCACTCATCCAAATTGCCTGGTAGGAAGAAGCTCGATCTTCCAAAAACCAGAGACGATATGAAATACTTACTAACTAAAATGAGAGGAGTTCTAAAATATCGATATGCACAATTTACAGCACAAATACATTATTGTATTTTTTAAGATAAGAGATATTTCTTTAAAAACACAATAAAGAGGAAATCTTGAATGCTACAAGCACCATCATAAGAAGCGGAAGCGGAAATTGATATATTTATTAGAGCGTAAAAAAGTTCGCTGTCAACATATTTTTTCCTTAAAAGTCTATTTTGAGAGTTTTAATGATATTGGAGTATCGAATCTATTACGAAAATACTTATTTCTTATTTAGATATTTCCTACTAATTAAATAAAATTCAAAGAATTACAATTTGTAAAGGTTGAGAAAAGGATAAGTTTTAGACCATTAACAGAAAAACTTCCCATAAAGTTCTGATTGATTGATTGTGATTTCGTATGGGTCGAATGTTTTTCGTCGTTTCCTGGAAAAAGGTTTATAGGAAATGTTTACTTTATTGGTCTGAATACAACCCATAGGTATTCAGGGAGCTATCCCTTACACCTTGTATAAGTATCTACGGTTCAGGTAAGTTCCACTATGAGCATTATTGAGCATATTGCATATACTACACCCGTATAGTGCAGTACTATATTCAGTGCAGAGTACAGTAAACCACACACCGCGTATGCAGAATGGCAGCAATATGCTGAGTGGTTCACTGGGAGACTGGGAGTACAGTCACCGCTCATTGTCGTGTAAGGGTTGTCAAGTGTTGAGAATGGCGCACATGAGATTTTGGAAGCCGATATAGCGAAGTGGTAAGTACGACTGCCTGCGACCTTTGGTTCCAGGTTTCAGCGGGTTTTTGGACGGCTTGGTGTTCCACTTAAAGAAGAAGAAATGAGATTTGTGAATTGCTTGAACAAGCCTGACCACGTCTATCTAATGATGCATCGTGCCAATGCCATCTTTCCCATAAGAAAACACGGGTCCTGTTTGACCCGACCGATAAAATGGTTGAACTTCCATTGCCTAGAAGGAACAAGTATAGTTAAAAACAGCATAATTCGCTTTAGACCAGACAGATGCAAATGGACCTCATCATCTTTTGTCTTCTGACGACTCGATGGCAAACACGAACAGAAGAAGAACACCATGAGCGTATACACCTATTGCAGTATGAATGTATAGTGCAGTACTATATTCAGTGCAAAGTACAGTAAACCGCACAAAGCGTATGCAGAATGGCAGCAATATGCTGAGTGGTTCACTGGGAGACTGGGAGTACAGTCACCGCTCATTGTCGTATAAGGGTTGGCAAGTGTTGAGAATATGCTTCTTCTTCTTCGTGTGGGACACCAAGTCGTTCTATGACCCGGTGAAATGCGAATATGTTGAAAATTACAAGCGTGATGGACGGCGCACATAAAATTTTGGACTTCCCTTACAAAATTGCCGATCAGCTCTGCTAATTTGAGTTACTATAGGAGGTCCAAATATTTTTTTCGTTTTTCGACCTATGTTCCTTGGGGAAAGTTATTTCTTATCAGCCGGTTCTGAGTTTTCGCTATCGGTCAATAGTAAAATTTCACTCTATATTGTATAGGAGGTGGAGATTTTGTATAGGAGGTGGATATTTTTTCGTCGTTTCCTAAAACAAAAACTGAATCAATTTCATGGTCTGAATACATCCTAATGAGTATTTGTATAGCTGTCCCGTACACCCTGTATAAATACTATTCTGGGTAAGTTCCACTATGAGCGTAATATCCTTTGCAATTTGCAATATGAATGTACTATATTCAGTGTACTATAGTGTAGTACTATATTCAGTGCAAAGTACAGTAAACCACACACAGCGCATGCAGAATGGCTGCAATATGCTGAGTGGTTCACTGGGAGACTGGGAGTACAGTCCCCGCTCATTGTCGTATAAGGGTTGTCAAGTGTTCAGAATATGCTTCTTCTTCTTTTGCAATATGAATGTATAGTGCAGTACTATATTCAGTGCAGAGTACAGTAAACCACACACGTCACACAGCGTATGCAGAATGGCAGCAATATGCTGAGTGGTTCATTGGGAGACTGGGAGTACAGTCACCGCTCATTGTCGTATAAGGGTTGGCAAGTGTTGAAAATATGCTTCTTCTTCTTCGTGTGGGACAACAAGTCGTTCAATGACCCGGTGAAATGAGAATATGCTCGAACAAGCCTGACAACGTCGATCTGGTTATGCATTATCTTATGGAGCAAATGCCGTCTTTCCCCTAAAGGCACGCGGGACCTGTTTGGCCCCACTGATAAAATGGTTGAGCTGCTATTTCAAAGGAGCATCAAGTATAGTTAAAACAGCATAATTCGCTTTCTTAATTTTTCAAAATTACCTCATCAGGTCTGTTGACGACTCAATGGCTAACACGAACAGAAGAAGCCAGTTTGCCCATATGGATATTCCTGACATATGAAAACGTTTACAAGCTTTTTAAATTCCAGTCGTAGGTAATATGACAGTGTCCAGTCCCGTCCTGTCCAAACACAACATTTCAGTTTTATAAACCTGCCAACCCTATCCCCGGGGTGCGACGATGTCCATTGTCGTAGCTTTTGCTTTCTTGCTGTACCCTTTTTTATAGGCACTTATATAGGGCAGGGTGGCATTCTTTATACTCACTTATAGTTTCTATTGATGTCGGTAGTGTGGCTTTGTAAAATTCTTACCCTATTTTGTATGAGCACAAAATGTCATTCTTCATTTCAGAGTATATGCCTGAAGCTAAACATAAATGCTTAAAAAGTTTCGTTTAGAAATACGCAGAACTCCTCCATAATCATTAATTCATTACTATAGAAGGTAGGCAGGTAGGCTTTTTCAGGCTACTATAACTTTTTCAGAAAGAAGTTTTAAATAGAATCCGAACTAAAAGAAAACGCACACGATTTGTGTTTGAACGCACTACGACTAAGGCACGACTTTTTTCATTTTTGTTCTATTCTAATTCGATTGGTGAATTAATTGGCTTATTAGCACTAGGATAGCATGCCATCTATTTAGTGTACATTTCGAGCTAAATAGTTACTCAAAAAGCAACTGCATTCTAGCTTCATATTGCCGGATTTTCTGTGTCCCAGGTTACTTACAAAGACGAAGTAAATTATTTACAAAGTCCCTGGAGAAACTTTGCGACTTAGAATGTAAGAAAGCACAGGTTTCTAGAAATACATAAGTATCTAAGCTGCTTTACTAGGTAAGCACTACTTAACTAGGTACAAGTACAACAGTTACGTCGTTTTCATACAGTGTGCTTTGCAAAAGGCGTTTAGTTTGTAAGGCAAAACATCTCGTATTCATTGCTATTCTTTTTTAAATGAGGTCTTTTCTTTCACCTAACCTTTGAAAAATACCTAGTACCTACTTAGTATTTAGTACAATCATCGGTAGACAATCTTTAGATTTTAAAAGCTGCCAGGAAAGGCCTCATTAATTAGTTATTTACGAGAATTTATTAAACAATTTGTACGTAAAATATAATATAATTCAACATTTGAACAAAACATGGATGTTTCAATCTGTTTCAATTTCGAACCCTACAAGATTTAGATGTTTTTAATCCAACCCCTATCAAATCCGAGACACTGCTACAACTAAAACTACGCACCATTACATAAACCCTCATAAATTTAATAAAACACCTATATCGCATTCTTATCGCAACACAAATAAAACACAAGGTATCTATGTGAATATGCGCGTCGGCCGTTTCTTTTGATTGAATATCGTTCGGACGGATTCCCGAAAAGGGCCGCGAGAAAAGACGCAATCCAAGTTTTATCATCATCAGATACGAGACCTTTAGCTAAGCGTTTCGGGACCCGCAATGCCACAGTAAAGAAAAAGATGAGGGAAATTAGATTGGGAAACTTTCTATGGATTATTCTCAAGTGTAATTTTATTTTATTCGTCCAGGGATATTATTTTACTCTTTATTTTGTGTTTATTTAATTGTTACAATTAATATCTTATAAAATTTTCATGAATGACACTTAATACAAAAAAATATATCAAGGCCGAAAAGAGTTGGTGCTGGGTACTCATGAAACTGAACAACTTTCCCCATGGAAAAATAACGTACAAGCGGTGTTTATCACCACTTTTAAAGCATTTCCTCCGAAACACGTCATTCATACCGATATCCACTGTTCTATCAAATAAGTGTCTTCCCCCTCCTCAAAAATACTTGATGCTGTGTCCCACTTAAATGTAGGGTAACTTACACTAAGACCCATGTCCACAGTTCGTATAAGAAACAGTGGAAATATAAGATATATTAAGTACCTACCTACTACTTAGTAGCTTAGGTTACATAGAATAATGCAATTTTCCAGAGAACTCTTGCTGATTTTCCACTACTTTGGCAACAAGCCGTTCGCTGAACCCTTGTAAAAGGAATAAACGTAGCCGTCACTAAGAATCATCAGATTCTCTCCGACACCTAGAACAGTATACCAACGCACACATAGACAGCTATTTCCACAGGTATTCTACAGCACACGAGCGCAAGTAGCGCCTTTTTGAAGACTGTAGAGACTTGAACTATGACCTTTTACAGATTTTCATATACAGGTATTATTTTATTGTATACCGGCCGACCTATACCGTGCGGAACTCAATTTGACATTATACGTAACCACTTCAGGCAGCCGGGGGCGGTTCATAGTACCCTATTTGGAGTTTGAAGTGGATCGGATAATTTGCTTTTGAATGCCGAATTTGTTGTTTTACACAACCCTTGACATTTGATTAAAAGGTTCAGAAAGTGTAATATGTTTTTGTTAATCGTAGTGGAATGTCCCGAAAGCAATAAAGTTTAGCGTAAAATATGTAGTAAGTACGTGGCGAAGATATGTTGTTTTGTGTGGAGACTAAAAATAACTGAGCACGTGGGTACGCGCCAGAAATACCCGGCTTGGTCTCAGCGAACCGTGCTAACCTAAGAGATCTTCGTATAGTGGTATTTCGTATGGTTATCAAGAATAGCTAGTACAAATTGATCCCTTAAGAGGGTAAAGGTAAGAATTAGCTGTCAAACATGAAACATGAAAAATAAAATAAAGGTCGACCCAAATCGCCCCCCTGTCTTAGGCAGTATTCATAAAATGGCGTCATTGGGTGTAACGGCCGGTGTGTTCGGCAGGTGAGGGGCGATAAAGGCCAGGGAGGGACTCAGGTGTCAGACGACTGCTTTCCCAAAAGTTTTTTTTAAAGGGCTATGACCAGTATAGGACAAATCATTTGAACTCTCTTCTCTACCGTGAAAAAGGAAATATTCTTTCTTTCGTAGGGTAGAAAATAAACGCAGAACCTTTTATGGCGATTATCTACGGCTTTGGGCCGTGCAAAAACGAGGATTTACTAGCTTTATGCCAATGTTCTGCCCTTGGACTACCCTAAAAATCTTCCATGCATCTGATTGCACAAGACTACGACATGCTTAACGCATCTTCATTGACACCCACAATCAACAGTTTAAATACCTAGGTACGATTGTAATTTTCATGCATTCTTATATCATCCGATAGAAAATCGAGACGAGAGTAACGATCTTGAAACGATCGCATGCAGGCTGACAGACAATCAGACACGCTATCTCCACAAGTGAGACGTAAGACGTGAGACAGAGCGCCGCTCGAAACTGTTTTTATACAACAGAGGAGATGCGCGTCTCATCGCCAACAGCCGATGTCAACAGACTTGTCACAAAGAGTTCATCTTACGTCTCACGTGTGTAGATAGCTCGTAAGCCTGTAGATACTACTCTGTTGTACTAAGTAGTATACCTTTGTAGTAGACGTACCCCCTGACCTTTACCGCCACGCGGTAGACGGCCTTCTAGCGGGCAGGAGCAACCGCTTTGACCTCTCTTTCTTTCCTTGCGACCTGATAAACTCTTGTATCACCCGCACAACTGAGGCCTCTGAAAAGATCCGACGTTAGAGACATAAGTAAAACTGAAGCAGTTGTCTTAGCGCAATTTTAAGGCAATGCACAGGATATAAAGATAACGTAACGTGAATTAATTCCTATCTTAAGGCCTAACGCTAGTCTTCTTCTTCTTTAAGAAGTCGAGACGCTATTTAGAATCTGCGACATTCAGTTGCATAACAAAGGTAAGCCAAGCTACAATTCCTAAATTCCTTCTGAAGTTTATGATATAATCCCACTTGTGGGCTATCAGGTGATGCATCCTGCAATACATAAATTAAAACCAAGTTTGTGTCACTAGGATTCGAATTTCGAACCCAGGACCTCCAGGTAGTGACAGACCTCCCTATGTGGGTTTTTCAGGTTCAATTTCTCTCTCATATTATATTTTGTTCTCTACATTTTCTCTCAGACAAAATAAAAAGTAACAGGGGTAGAAAAGGAAGACGGTTGAAAACAAGCAATAGCATTGTGTAGAAGATTTGAGAGAAATGGTCATCTAGGCATTCAAGAAAGACATATTTTCGGTTTAGTCCAGTAGACGGCTGAAGCGGTCATGATAACGTGTTGTGAGTGCGGCTTAGCGGCGATCGCACCTGTCCGGGCGAGCCGAGCGGGCGCGCACTGCTGCAGGCGGGCGGCGCGGCGGCGCGCCGTGTCCGCGCATGCGCACAACGCGCTACTAAAAAATGAATTCCCGGCTCCCGCACTCAGTGCCGCACGCTTAGCCGCGCTCCACACGTTTCCGTGAGGCAGCTGCGAGTCGCGAGTGTTTGTTGTGTGCCCGGGTGTGGTCAGTGCCAGTGCCATGTGTCGGCGGGCCCGGCCGGCGGGCTGCTAGCGGCCGCCGCGGCATGGCGGGCCCTCCTCCCGCCGCCGTCGCCGCGCGCCCTCTCACGCACCATGACCGACCTGCAAGCCACCTTCGAGTTCTCCGTGGAACTCTACAAGTTCTACAATGTGGACCTCTTCCAAAGAGGGTGAGCTTCACAGTTCCACCAGCCGGTTCTTTTCCACCTGCAGCGTATATTATGATGGCTGTTCCGTCGCGGAATTTCGGGTTGTTTGAATCATTCAGGATCACGAATTCTTACAAATCATTTAGCTACTAAACTCTACACAGGTGAAATCAGCGCTTTACAGTCTGCATGTTGAATACGTCAATTACATTAATTAAATCTCAATTAGGTACGGCTTTGAAAGCTCAGCTACGTCGGCAAAGTGAATACTTGAAAAGCTAATAACGTAGCTTGCAAAGTGCTACGTTATCAATCACGTAGCACGTAATACGGGAAGTGCAACGTAACGATCCTTATCAGTCAGGATGACGATAAGCAGTGATAAATTATATCGCTAGTGGCTTAAAGTCGAACATACTGACTGATATTTTCTACTGTTCATTGAAAATGTGTTTACTACGTATGTAACATATATTTCTTACCTACGTAGTCTGGGAATCGTATATTTTTAATGAGTTTACAGTGAACTATGGCAAGGTTTTAGGGCACGATTGGCAGCACATCAATCTATCCCTATAAGGGAATAACTTCAACTTTACAACATCAGCAGCAACCTCAACAAAACCAGTGTAGGTAGGTTAATCCTTAAAAGAAGTAGGGTGATGTGCTTGCTGATAGTAGTATCACCCGCAAATTCACCTATCGAAGGGACCAACTTCTACTGGTTTTTCATACAAATACAAAAAAAAACAGTTTATAACTTTATCCCTTAAATTGGTAGGTAGGTACGTGTATTTGCTAGCGATAGTACCCACTCTACCTGACGTAGAGACTATACCGTAACCGGTAGAAACATAAATACATACGTATAGGTAAGGCATATAGGATACGTAGATACTACGTACCGTTACCGACAAAACTGATGGCATGTTAAATTTTTATTCGCGTGATCGGTGAGTATCGTACACGCATTACGGTTTTCGGGCAATTACTTAGGGTAGGAATATACTACGTAGATTTTCATACTGTATCTTACATGCTTCAAAATACAAGAGCTGAAGGTTTCAGCCTTAGGTACGGTAACCAATTCTTATTTTTCTTGTCGGATCAGTGGAAAAAGGTAGATTTTCAAAGTGTTCAAGCCCACACACAATGAACCAATATGTGTCATTAATTTAAACGATGTACTACTAACAACATTTTAAACAGTGTAACCATGTGCTTTCAACAAAAAAAACGTCGGTCTTAGCGAAACAGTATTTCAACTCTACTCTAGAGAGTCAAGGACCACAGACCGCTGACTTCTTCTTTTCAACTGACTTCTTCTTCTTTGTTTCGAGAACACCGAGTCGTCCAACGACCCGATGAACACTGGTGTCAGAGTTTTTCAACCTTATAACGTCCATTTGTGCATCGTTTGTACGATGTTCTACCTTATTTTCATAAGAATACGGTTTGTGTCAAATGGTTTGACAAACGCATCTGTCGACGCAGTATTGTACGATGTCATTTAAAATAAACCGTATACATATGAAGGTAGGGTGGAGAATCGAATGAATGACGCACAAACGGACGCTGCGTGTGTTTCTCACCTCAGCTACACCAATTCACTATACATTGGCGTAAATACGCACCTACCTACAGAAGCTTCTAAACACGTTCCTGCAATATACTGAAACGATTACTTAGCGGTATTAACCGGCGACCCAGTTGGGGAGTTACATAATTAGTGGGAATATAAAGGACAAACCGACAGAGTATCGCATTCCCAGCTGATATCATCTAGTTTGTCAACTTTTGACAGTAATTGTCGCGGATTGGCAACTTTCGCAAATCATCAATACATAGTATAAAGTCCCTTCCCGTGTCTGTATGTATGTTTCCTTATATCTTTAAAACACCTTAACGAATTTTGATTCGGTTTTTAGGGTTTCGTAGTCTACTAGAAACCCTTATAGTTTCGTCATGTCTGTCTGTCTGTCTGTCTGTCTGTCTGTCTGTCTGTCTGTCTGTCTGTCTGTCTGTCTGTCTGTTTGTCTGTCTGTCTGTCTGTCTGTCTGTCTGTCTGTCTGTCTGTATGCCGCGCCCTCATATCTTCGTCAGTTTTAGAGCTATCGACATGAAATTTGGTGAGAAGATAGATCGTATTGACCCAAATATAGAAATGTTAAGAAAAAAATATTTTAAATGTTTTTTGGACCCCCTCCCATACAAGTGAAAGGGGGGCAAAAAAAATTTTTTTCTTCTGTTATATTGAGTAGGGTATCGTTGAATAGGTCTTTTAAAACTAAGGTGAGGTTTCTTTAAAACAAAGTCACTAAAATGTTTCTGTCACGAGATATTTGCTTTTAAAAAGGGCGTTTTTGACCCATAATTTGTTCCAGCTGTAACTTCTAAAGTATAAACGCTAAAAATTTGAAATAAATATGGAATATAGCTTACAATCTGAAGTTACAATGAAAACTATAACGGATGTTGTACCCTTAAAGGTTTCAGAAAAAATTGAGTTTTTCTATTTGCGGTTGGTCATCATACTGCTGCTAACAAACCAGCAACAAAATTAAGTTTGTAATGCTGAAAAACCTGATATTTAAACGTTGACTACGAAACCCTATTTGTGGGCGTATCTGACACGCTCTTGGCCGGTTTTTAGTATGTAGAGTAAGTTAAGGGGCAGGTTTTTAAATATTCTTTACCTCAAATTTTAAAAAAGGGGTTAAAAGTTTGTATGGGAAATCATTATTTTTAAATGCGATATGTTTCAAAATTTGTAATTAAATCAAAGAGCTAAAATAATTAAACACGTGTTTCAGGGATTTTTGATTTTTAACCCCTAAAGGGGTAAAAAAGGGGTTAAAAGTGTGTATGTAAAATCTTTATTTTTAAATGCGATATGTTTCCAAATTCGCGATTAGATCAAAAAGCGAAAAATAGAAATACGTATTTCAGGGATTTTCGATCTTTAACCCTTAAAGGGGTAAAAAGGGTTTAAATGTTTGTATGGGAAATCATTATTTTAAATGCGATATGTTTCAAAATTTGTGATTAAACCAAAGAGCTAAAATAATTAAACACGTGTTTCAGGGATTTTCGATTTTTAACCCCTAAAGGGGCAAAAAAGGGGTTAAAAGTTTGTATGGAAAATCTTGATTTTTAAATGCAATTTGTTTCAAAAAAAATCAAAGAGCTAAAATAATTAAACACATGTTTCAGGGATTTTCGATTTTTAACCCCTATAGGGGAAAAAAGGGGTTAAAAGTTTGTATGGAAAATCTTTATTTTTAAATGCGATATGTTTCAAAATTTGCGATTAGATCAAAACGCGAAAAAAAGAAATACGTGTTTCAGGGATTTTTTATTTTTAACCCCTAAGTGGGTAAAAAGGGTTTAAAAGTTTGTATGGGAAATCTTAATTTTTAATGCGATATGTTATACAATTTGCGATTAGATCAAAGAGCTGAAACTATTGAGCACGTGTTTCAGGGATTTTCGATTTTTAAACCGTAAAGGGGTAAAAAGGAGTTAATAGTTTGCATGGAAAATCATTACTTTAAATGCGATCTGTTTCAAAACTTGCAATTAGATCAAACAGCAAAAAAAACCTTCCGGAACAAAATGTTGAATTCTCACAAAGTTGAATTCTCAAATTCAGGGATTTTTAATTTTTAACACTTACAGGGGTAAAAGATGGGTTGCAGCGGTTGAAACCGCTGACGGGCAGCTAGTAAAAGAATAAAGTCGGTTTTTGTGTGACCTTATTCCAGCTGATATCATCATTGCGATGGCTGTCAACTGGCGAAACTAGTTAGTCAACTTTTGACAGTAATTGTTGAGGATTGAATACTTTCGCAGACGAAAGGATAAAGTCGGTTTTGCGTGACTTTTTCTACAGAGTATCGCATTTCCAGCTGATATCATCATTGCGATGGCTGTCAACTGGCGGAACTAGTTAGTCAACTTTTGACAGTAATTGTTGAGGACTGAATACTTCCGCAGAGGAAAAGATAAAGCGGTTTTGGCGTGTTTTTATCATTCTCAGCTGATATAATCATTGCGTTGTCATCTCATTGTTAGTCAACTTTTGACGGTAATTGTTAAGGATTGTATTCATCCGCAGATTAACAGCTGATATCATCATTGCGATGGACCTCAACCCGCGGAATTAGACAGTCAACTTTTGACAGTAACTGTCGAGAATTGTATTCTTCCGCGTTTAAATGTCTTTTTTCTACAGAATATCGCATTCCTAGCTGATATCATCATTGCGATTTCTGTCAACTCGCGGAACTAGTTAGTCAACTTTTGATAGTAATTGTAGAGGATTGAATACTTTAAAAGATAAATGGGTAAATTCGGTTTCTGTGTGACTTCTTCTACAGAGCTTTGCTTTTCCAGCTGATATTATCATTGCGATGTCTATCAACCCGCGGTTCTAGTTAGTCAACTTTTGCCAGTGTCAGAGTATTTACCGGAAATTAAAAAAGAAACCTTTGCACATTTTCACAACATTTAACTAGTAAATAAGGAACCTATCAAAATAAACTACGTATCAGTAAACCATAACATTATCACAGAGTCATTTATTTCGTTGTTAATCAACGCAATATCGTAATCAAAATTTAATATTAAATTATGGAAGCCGGGATGAAATATGTGATTAAAATCATCATTATCACAGTAACATACAATTTGTGTGCAATTAATATTAGCATTTTGACCTCTGCTACGGCGTAGCGCTCGTAGCACACACATTTGTAGCATCAAAAGTCTATGATGAGATAAATCAGGATTTTTTACGAGAGATTCTATAATAATGTAAAGAACTTTGACGATTATTTTGCTTATTTTGATGTTCCGCTATACATAGGTATATACCGGGAGTAACAGAAAGGGTAGGTATAACAAGCCGAAAGGAGGTCAAGGTGCTCATGAAAGTGAACAACTTTCCCCATGGAACATGGGTCCAAATATGAAAAAAAAATTGAACCTCCCATACAAAATCTCCGATCAGCTGATTGATTTCCTAAGGAAGGTCCAAATTTTTTTCTCATATTTCGACCCATGTTCCATGGGGAAAGTTGTTCAGTTTCATGATTACCTTGACCTCTTTTCGGCTTGTTATACCCTTTCTGTTACTCCCGGTATATTAAAAAATCGTAGAACTATAGTCTTACAGATTATGTAGGTAAGTAGGTAAAATAAATTTAATGTAAATGGCCTTCACATAGTTATATTCCTTACTATTCTAACGTGTTGAGTACTAATTTTTCTCGTTTCATTTGAAACTAGAAGCCAGCCTGGCGCTTTTACTAGCTGCTTTCATTTTTCCCGTGGAAAAAAGTAGCCTAGGTATGTTATTTTGGGATGTTGTAGCTTTCTAATTGTGACAGAATGTTTGAAATCAATCCAGTAGTTTCGTAGTTTATTGATCACCTACAAAAAAGCTAATACCTATTTCCTCATTTTTGAATAAGTGTAGTTAACATAGCAAGTCAAGTTCTAAATGCGAACGGTACTCAAGTATGTCAGAAAAGATAATCCCCATCCCGGTACAACCCAATCCATTTCATTACCAGAAAATTAATAGATTATATTCCTTTGGGAAATTCCCGGTAGACGGTAGTTTCACCAGGTTGCTTGCACGGAGCTGTGCCGACTCAGAACTAGTTAAGAAGTTTCGACAGTTGGTGCAGTTGGACAGCCGGTGGTAGTGGTATTGCGTCTGCCTGCGACGCAGAAGGTTCCGGGTTCAATTCCCAGTGGGTCACTCATAAAGTTGATGGTTATCACTTAATGAGTCTGGTTAGGACATTGCAGGCCAAACCATTTTATTTAACCATTTATTGCACACAAAACATACATAGAAACAGTTTACAATGAGACAAGACACAACAGGTTTACTTATTTCTAAAAAGAAATTTCTTACAGCAAACCTACACAAGTGAGACTACACATATCGAAACGCGGATATGACGTGCACAATACCTAAAACTATATTATATGAATGAATAATATATTATAATGACAGTATTAATTACTATAATATACTTACATATATAAACATACATACATATATATCAAAGCATAAAATATATAAATAATAAATACATACTATACTATGGATATGCAAGAGAAAGATAGTGTTCTTTAATCCTCTTTTTAAATGTGGCGATAGAAGGACTATCACGTACAGTGTGCGGGAGAGAATTCCACAACCTGACAGCATGAACAGTGAAAGAGTACGAGTAGAAGTCAGTCCTGTGAGATGGCATAGAAAGAAGAGTCCTAACGTTTGACCGACATGGCTTGTCTTGCGGCCGTGAGAACGCAAAACGCTCGCGAAGATACGAAGGAGAAGAAGGGTTATAAAGAATGTTGTACAAGGCAGAGAGAATATGAGTATTCCTACGGAAGCGAATTGGGAGCCACTTGAGTTGAGAACGAAATTGAGAAACGTGGTCGTATTTGCGCAGTCCGAAAATAAATCGAATGCACAGATTTTGTAGACGCTCAAGTTTATTAAGAAGCTCCTCTGTAGCTTCCAAGTAGCAAGAGTCGGCGTAATCGAGAAGAGGAAGAAGAAGTGATTGGGCCAAAGTGATTTTAGTGCGTAAGGGTAAAAAGTTTTGGAGGCATTTGAGAGAATGACAAGAGAAATGAATCTTTTTGCTTACCTCATTAACATGAGAAGTCCAAGAAAGCCTAGAGTCTAGTACTACGCCAAGGTTCTTAGCAGTCTTACTAAAAGCGATTGGAACACCATCGTATATAACAGGTGGAACATCCACAAGCTCCAACTGACTGCTCATATACGGGCTGCCAATAATCAAACATTTAGATTTTTTAGGGTTAACCAACAGACCAAAAGATTTAGCCCAAACTGAAATGTTGTTCAGATCGCTGTTGATTTGAACAATGGCGCTGTTAATATCCGCAACATGAGCATGTTGATAAATTTGTAAGTCGTCTGCGTAGAGATGAAGATTAGAAGAGATGACAGAAGTAACAGTGTTAATAAATATAGAGAAAAGAAGAGGAGAAAGCACGCCACCTTGCGGTACGCCAGCACACAGATCACACCAATTCGAAAAAGATTCGTCAGAGCGGATCCGCTGCGACCGACCGCGAAGATAGGAATCGAACCACGAAATTACCGAATTAGAGATGTTAAGTGAGCGAAGAATGGCTAGAAGTACATCAAAGTCTACAGAGTTGAAAGCACTACTAAATTCTAACAATACAAGAATAGTAACGGACTTATTTTCCATTGCGAGACGGATGTCATCAGTGATTTTTAGTATTGCTGTCACGGTACTGTGACCAGGTCGAAAGCCAGATTGAAATTTTGAGAGAAGACAGTTAGATGAAATGAAATCAGCAAGTTGTTTGTGGGTAATGTGCTCAAGGACTTTGGAAAGGAAAGGAAGGATGGAGATAGGACGGAAGTCAGAGAAGGAGGCGGGATTGGATGTTTTGGGAAGGGGAATCACATCAGCTTGTTTCCAAGCTGACGGGAAAGTGCTCATTACCAGGGAGTAGTTAAAGACATGGGTAAGTATTGGTAAGAGCTCAGGAAGAATGAGCGAGATCATCCGGGAACACAGGTTGTCATTGCCCACAGCTGCTGAGGTAATGGACTGAATATGCTTCTTAACATCTCCTTCAGAAATCGCGGTGAAATTAAAAGAAGAACAGAGAAATTAACCATCTGATTATCAAAAAATAAATTACGGTTCCGTGCTTCGAAGGGCACGTTAAGCCATCGGTACCGGTTGTCAGAGGCCTGCTACTCGTAGTAGTTAAACTCTGACACCGGCTCATCGGGTTGTTGGACGACTCAGTGTCCCACACGGAGAGAGAGAGAGAGGGAGACGAAAAGAGAGAGAGATAGACAATTAGTAATGGTCGCATTGGAGACCGCATCAAATTCCTGTTAGTGGTGGGTAGTTGTGGCTGCCATGGTCCCCTGTTTGTCTATAATAATTTAACTTTGCTAAAATCAAAGGGTTAGGTATGAAAGTCATGATCAAAGAAAAAATAAATAAAATAGGTATTTGAAAAGTTGAAAGGAAAACTCTTGAGAGCCGTTCTTTTTTAAACTGTGTTTTCCTATTTACCGTTGGTTATATGAAATAAGGATAGTTAAACGCTAACTTAGGCGAAAATTGGTATTTGCGACTTTGTAATACCTATCAACATCACTTGAATCTCGAAAGTATTAAGACTTCACCTGCATCTTTATAAGTGCATACTTTACTTATTTGTAAAAAGTTTCAAAGTGCGTCTTACTTTCTTGTGGTAAGCCAATGCAATCTATCAGACTTCAGATAAAACTCCCGCCAAAATAAACTCCTTTCCTTTTCAACAGGCAAGATTGTCAATTCGTCTGCTTAACGTTCAGCGAATTATTGAGATGCCCTCTAGACGCTTTTTATCAAAAAGTTCTGAGAGCAATCTCTTCTAGACAACCCGTGTAACAGTTTATCGGGTCGTTGGACGACTTGGTGTCCTACATGAAGAAGAAGAAGAAGTACCAACAGTGCTAACAGTGTTATTTAGCAGGCTGCATAAATCTAGCCAAAATAAACGATTTTCTACCGGAAAGTGCAGATTGAACCTCCGGCAAAAAAAGAATTTAAACTGACAATCGCGGAGCGATCTCTTCCAGACAACCAGTGTAACTATGTACTGCAGTAATCCCGCCAAAAAATCTATTTTGAACCCGCAAGCTTCATCTGCTTAGCGTATATAATAAGTTATTGAGACGCCTTCTAAACTCTATTGATGAAGAAAGCGATATCTTGCAAAGCAACCGATTTTCAAACAGAAAGTGTAGATTGAACCTCCGGAAAAAAAGCATTTCAAACAACAATCGCAGAGCGATCTCTTCCAGACAACCAGTGTAACTGTGTACCGCAATATCATCATCTTCCTGCCCTTATCCCAATTACTTGGGGTCGGCGCAACACGTTTCGTTTAACACAAAATAGTGATGCAAAATAAGGATTTGGGTGAATTTTACGACCGGCCGCCTACCAGACGTCAACCCTCCTTGGGAATGCTTTTGTGGTTGATTAACCGCCACCATACGGTTGGCCCTGGCTATTTGGGTCGGGTTTATCCCTCGGTCGCCTCTTACGACCCCCACGGGAAGAGAGGGGGTGGTGCTATTCTACTCTGCCGGCACCACACGGCAACTGTGTACCGCAATAATATCGTCAAAATAAACGATTTTCGGCCGGCAAGCCTCGTCTGTCAAACGTTTATCGAGTTATTGAGACGTCCTCTAGACGAGTCTGATGAAGGAGGTCTGAGTTTAGCAGTTTTTGATCGAATATCAGGATAAAAGCCCAACAATATTCAACTAATATTAGTATTGAAGCAGGTATCTAATCAGCAGAGAATATTAGGTACTATCGCCAGCAAATCCAACTACCCAATTAAGGAACCAACTTATACAGGTTTTTCATACAATTACTAGGAAAAACCAGTATAAGTTGGTCCCTCAAATGGATTTGCTAGCGTAAGTTAAGCCAAAGTGCTTTTAGATTATGCCTGCAGTTTAATTAGAATTTGATTAGAATATCATTGGCCGTCAATATTATTATAAGTTTAACAAAGTTGTAAGTTCACAAGTTCACACAACAGATGTGAGACGCGAGACGCTTAAGCCCGCATGTGTCAGACAAGTTATAGTAGGCTTTCGGCGATCAAACGCGCGTCTCACGGGTGTAGACGGCGTCTCTTCTGTTTCATACATTTTATATGGAAACGGTTTCGAGCGTCGCTATGTCTCACGTCTCATGTATGGAGTTAGGGTAGGGCGAAAGATATTCCGCGAAAGTTTTCTTGGTTTTCAATATACCTACCTATCTCAATTCAACCTTTATTTTTCTTGTTGTTTAATACAAACGCGCTTAATCGTATTAAATTCACAGTAACAATACATAAGCAAGTCAATAACGAATCTGCTCAAAAGATCGTTATCGTTTTCAATAAAGGTTTTGGAATAATACTTAAAATAAGCGTTTTTGTCGTCTTTGCTTACATAAAAGAATATCCTTAAGTACTTCCTGGAGACGTATTTTCATATAGGCGGATTTTTTCGTGCTCGCAATGTCTGTTTACGTAAGAACAGACCTAAATCCATCAAATTTTAGTGCAGTCACTACAATAAGTGGTCAGTGATCACTCGTAATCACATAATCCATTCTACTACTCGACAGAATATCTTGATCATCTTTGTGAACATCGCGATTTGTGATTTTTTTTTTCGCAAATAGAACCAGCCTGTATGCTGAAACAATATTTTTTTGAAAAATGTGCCATCACCACCACCTAGGAAAAGAATGTTTCAATATTGTATTGCCTACTTACCTACCTACTTAATGAAGACGTCGTAACAAGAAACTTTTCATGTCTACCTACTGTTGCCAAAATACTTAGGACTGGTAAGTAAAGTAAATTATCTCGTAGATGATTTTGCATGCAAAAGTTTTCTATTGAATCAAAAATAAGTCTCGTGTTTCGAATCTGTAACAGGAAAACGGGGTTCATTCCCCATTTAGGTCGAATAGACGTCGTATAGCTTCCGCGTAACTACTTCCCAATTTGTCTCGACTTTGACAATAATGGCAAAGCGAATATTTTTTTGGCTTCAATTCTGACAGGTAATTTTTGACTTAGTCGGAATTGAAACTAAAACGATGATTGTTTCAAAATAGGGTCCAGGTTGATTCATCTTCATTTCGAATCATCAGGTAAGGAAGTGTCCATATGACAACCTTTTGGCATGGCATATAATAGGAGTCTAGATAGATGCAAGTCTACGAGGCATCGGTCTTACGAGTGTCTTGCGACAACTCTTGTGAGTTTCATCCTCTACGTCGTAGATATCGTAGCTTATCGTAGAGTCTACGATACTAGGCTACTGGAAACGATTTCCATATAAAATGCATGAAAAAGAATGAATGAAGCTACACACGTCAGACGCGCGTCGCATCGATAACGGCTGACGATCGTTTGTCTAACAAATGTCAATTTGCGCGTCGCGTCTCGCGTCTATTCTGTGGAGCTTGCCCCTTACATTTAGGTGACACTACTAGGGTAAACTTTACAACAAGTGTTAAAATATCTTACAAACACTAGCAGAAACAGTGACTTTTTTTACATTCACAAATATACTGTTCCCATTCTAAGGCGTCCTGAATTATTCACTAAACCACAGAGCAAGCAATGAAAGTCAAAGTTTACTTTTGCACTTTTTCTCGTTTCATTAAAATTGCAGACGTTTTAAAAGCATTCAGTAGAACGTGACAGTGGTAGCTGTTTTCTTGTAGTTTGCATTTTATATTGGAGCTTTTTAGTCGTGGTTGGTTGTCCTGACCCCTACCTGCTACTACGGCGTAGCTCTTGTAGCAATTGCTACAACATAAGCGCAACTGCTACGATTAGGATGAGAATCCACCAGAGCTGTGAAAGGTAGCTAAGCGGTGTGCGAGGAAAAAATCCACCAATAGAATCACTTCATTTTCCTAGCCTCGCTTAGCTCAGCTCTGGTGGAATAGGGTTGAGCGAAGCGAGGCCATTCTACAAGCGAGAAATGTGTGCGAAGGATGCGTTGCGACGAATGTGTAGCGAGGAATGAGTTGCGAGAAATGTGCTGCTAGGAATATGTTGCGAGGTTTCCACTACATCGCATTCCCCCCCGCTCACACATTTCACAGCTTCGCAACGCATCCTCGCTCCGCACATTAATGCGCATTTTGACAGCTCCGCTACGCATCCTCGTACGACACATTTTACTCGCACAGCTCTGGTGGAAACCCCTACACATTTCCACAGCACAGCTACACATCCTCGTAAGACACATTTTACTCGCACAGCTCTGGTGGATTCTCACCCTTACGAGGAAAACAAAATTTACATTTTGGAAAAGCCCACAGTTGACGATCCCTGGTTGTTCGCATAACACAACAAGGACTTACACTAATCAAATCTAAATCTATCAGTGAAAACCACATCAAAATCGTACCAGTGGTTTTAGTGTTCATTGACAAAAACATTGATTTGGACAAACACACACACACACACATTCTTTCATCCCAATACATTATCTCCGTTCGGTCGTGGGTAAAAAATAATAATAAAAAAGAATTTTGAGACAATATGCTTCGAAACTTTGGATATTGACTTTCATTTTTCTTGAACACATTAAGTAACAGCTGATTCCAATGTTGTGATGTTTTTCATTGATTTAAATGCGATGCAACAATGATGCACCAATTATTGAAAGTATTTATACAAATAAAAAAAATTATAAGAAGACGACTTATATTTTTATGCATGTTCGATTGAACATTTTGATATAACTTCACACGTTATTATGACCACTTCCATTTTATTTATTCACGTAGAAAATGTTGCATTATTCTTTCAGCCACGTAGTTTTTAGCAACAATGTATCGACGGTCGTTATATTCTCAGTAAAAATTAAAGTTTTTAAGCACGCCAACATAATGGTTCGGTTATTATAACATTAGCATATGTAGGCAACATTAAAAATAGAATTTTGTTAGTTAATATCGTGACAGAGGTAACCTTGATGAACCCTGGCATGGCATGTAAGGTTGTAAAGCTTCACAGATGTGAGACGTGCGACATCACAACGCTTAAAACCGTTGCCATATAAAATATATGAAACAGAGGAAATAAAGCTACACACGTGAGACGCACGACCCATCCCATCGATAACGGTTGACCATCGCTTGTCTGACAGATGTAATGTTGCGCGTCGCGTCGCTCGTCTATTCTGTGAAGCTGGCCCCTTGGCTACTGAAACTGAAAGTAGAGTTTATATTTTTCACGCCAATCATGAATTTAAATTTTGTCATCTGATAAGAAATTAGCAGAGAAGAGGGAAGATTGAAAATTATTTCACCGACAAGAGTTAACTTTTAAATTTGAAGTAAAAGAATTAGAAAAACATATTTTCGGGCTTTTGCAATCATGATGATGACATCAAAGATATTCCACGCAAAAAAATATCGTATGTACGTATCATAACCATAACAGCCACAACAGCCCACTGCTGGATATACCTAGGTCTCCCCCTATCAGAATATATTGCCATATTGTGTAGAACTGTGAGTTTCAACCCCTAATTCTTGTACCGAGGTATTGAATGCTCATCTCTAATCCCAATAGAGGTATAATGCGAGTTAAGTTGCGCCGGCATACATACATATATCACGCTTATATCCCTTGCGGGGTAGGCAGAGCGTAAACGGCCACTTGTTATACGTACATGCATACAATCACATACATTGCTGGGCAGAATAATGTAAGCGTATTGACGTATACAAGATCACCAGCAATGTAAGCCAAACCGGGAGCCGTAGATAGAGTTCAAAATAAGGGTTTTAAGCCTAACAGATTGAGTTACGAACATATTCAGTCACAGGTGTAGGGCACTGTAGGGTAGCTAGTTATTCAGGTATGTTTGTCCGACCAATACAAACTTTGGCCGAGGGGATGGGACTTAATTGAAAGGCTTATTGAAGGGCCCACCGTGGTCCTGACAAACTGAATCCGCGTAGGGTTACCAGGCGTCCAGATAAAGTTGGACATAGTCGGGCTTTTTGATTGCCTGTCCGGCCAAAAATGCAAAGCGTCTAGCTGTATTACCCAAGATTCAGGCCAAAAAAGCTAAGTTATGCAGTTATTTAGTTAGCTATAGATTGAAAACCGTTAAAAATGCAAGGTGCCCTGCTTTTTTACCCAAATGTTAGGGCAAACTCGCAGGTCTGGCTTTTAGGTATGAGGACCTGGCAACCCTTAATCCACGTAATACGGTTAACACCGGAAAATCTATTTGAAGGGTGTAAAATTTTATGTGATTCTATTTTGGAAGTTGGTTGTGATAAATAGTTGCTAGCTAAGGCGTTATGCAGGTTAATAATTATGGGTGAATTTACAGGGAGCGTCCACTCTGTATTAGAAACAATATTTTACTGTACGGGGTGTAAGAGACAGCTCTCCGAATACTGATATTCAGATTCAGACCATGAAACTAATCAACTTTCCATAAGAAAATATTTCTTCCAATAGTCAGCTGATCGTAATTTTGTACAAGAGGCCAAACAATTTTTGAAGTGTCCTGAAATATTTTCTTATGGATTTCTTTTTAGTTTCAGTTTCTGAATGCACACTATCCATATTCGGAGAGCGGTTCACCCCGCTCAAAAAAAGAGTTATTCTGCCGAAAACCAACATCCGTGAACAAACAAGGCGAGAAAAGAACACAGAAAACGTGAATATACACTCTCAGATTGTTTACGTGTGAAGATACCGATTTCAGCGACCGTAGATAGATACCGAGAATAATAAAAACTACGTACAATACGACTACTAACACACACGCTGCACAACTTTGCGGGTATTGTGACCATGTGGTAGCAGCTTAACAGTGTGGTAGCGGCTATGAATACGAGTAGGTACTGCCACCTCAGGACCGTCAGGTTTTCGTAAAAACGTTTGTTTTTGACCTCGTCTCAATATCTATCAACTATGGTCAACCGCATAGTAGTGGTGACACCACCTACAACAGCATTCCGAAAGAGGATTGAAGGCTGGCTGCCAAACACTTTTACTACAACAATTTATGCTCTAACAAAACATTGCGCTCATCCCAACTGATTTGGGATAATCGTATAATACCTACCTAGGCGGTGTCGTGTATATCTACATACGGTTACATAAAACGAATTTTGAAATGTCCAGATGCACCACCACCATCCTGATTTAAATACATACTTACATACTCTCGAAAAACATAATCCTTCTAAGCAGTCGTCGGGTAAATACCGCTGTATCGCACGGCATGTGTATAAACCGTCTATACTACAATAGTAGGAATTTGTAAATAATAGCACGTGTGTACAGTTTTCAAGGTTTTTCAGGGTTCTGAAATAGCCGCAACGGTTTATGTTAGTGGTTTGTACTTACCTCATTGTAGTCGGTTATTTAGAGAGAGCACAAATTAGGGAAAGGGCACGCGGGGCGCCTCTACAGATCGCTCACTCAGTACTAGCGACGATTTTTACGCTTAATTATCTGGAGTCTAAAAGGAACTTGAAGTAACTAAGAAGATGGTTGCCACGAGCGTCATATAGGTATCTTGGATTAAAATTGACTCAGAATCTTATGACGTTCTTGTATCAGATTTTGCTGTTTTGATATTCTTATACTTTGAGACTTTTAACAGTAACAACCCTGGCTATGTAACATTGACAGTCGCGAAAATCCTAAATAGGGTGGAGTGAACCTTCTGTAAACTGTCTATTTTGTGGAGAGAGTTTGAAATGTGCCTTTATGAGATTTGTGGGTTTTAAGAAATGTAATGGTTTTAAAGGTGCTTTCTACCTAGTGCTGTGTGCTTAGAATAGCATCACCCCGTATCTTTCCCGTGGGTGTAGTAAAAAACGTTACACAACCATGTCAGAGGCCTGCTACTTGCAGTACGCGGTTGAAAAACTCTGACACCAGGGTTCATCGGGTCGTTGAACGACTCGGTGTTCCACACGAAAAGAGAGAGAGAGAGTAAAAACCGATTAAGGGATTTGAGAGTTGATGCACAAATTAGGGAAACCGCGCGCGGCGCGGTTGTTGTAGCCAGCCAACCTGTCGCTATGGTGATACACAACAGTCATCCGAATGACTCTCAAACTTTTATCAGACGTGGTGTAAATGGCCGTTTTTTACAGCTGTTTACGCTTTACCTACTCCGCAAGGAATATATGCGTGATGTATGTATGTAAATACTTATGGGTCATTTTCCCAGGCGCGTTTTTTTCGTGTCCAAGCTGAAAATCCTAGTTAAAACGACATACACAGCAATGACGTATTTTTTTTCTGTAAATATAAGTTTAACCTCAAGTGTGACTCTGATATACAACGTGTTACAAAACAACCCATAAAAACTCCCATACAAATGGAGTTCATTCTGTATGGGAGGTCCAAATTTTTTTTTCATATTTCGACCCATGTTCAATAGAGAAAGTTGTTCAGTTTTACGTGTACCTTGACCTCCTTTAAGCTTTATTGGTTGTTTTGTAACACCCAGTATAATATAAAAATAATAGTGAAACATTATAAAAAAAATTTTTGAAGTGCCATTTTCTAATTTTGGTGGCGTGTCCGGATTCCGGATTGGAGAAGAAAACTTCTCATATTTTTTTCCATAACAAGTCACGCGTTTTCGAATGGCTTGGATATCTTCCTAGATATGTAAACTATCTACTCGTTTTATATGGAAAAGGATAACTGTAAATATTACAAAGTTAAACTAATTAAAAGAAGTGTCCAAATAAAAAAACAATTTTGGTGGGAAAAGTTTAAACGAATATATCTCATCACAAAAACAAGTTGCAGATACGCAGTTGCCACCACTCGTCCCAGGTAGTCATATTTAAGCGCTGGTGGAGGATATTTGGGTTCAACAATACTTCATTTTTCCGTCAGAATTATTATTACAGGCTTGGCGCAATTATCTAAAAAACGTTTACAATTCTGGTGGGTCGATTAATTCACTGGTCTTTGTCTAAACCCATAATTATTTTAGTATAATTTAATGCGTCTTTTGTCACTCTATACGCTGGCAGGGTAGGGTTGGATCAAGCGCTAACGTCTATTTTTTTATATTTTAATAAAGTCGTTGTCTCAATTTTTGTGGGAAAATTTTGGTGGATTTGGTGGCATTTTAGAGGCCACCAAAATTGGTATCGACCACCAAAATTTACTCTTATATCAGTTTACACACTTTGAACTGTTTAACAGGTAAAATTTTTGAACAGGTAAAATTATGTAATTTTTTACCTAAAAATACTTAATGCACTATGAAACCTATAACCTTATGTGTATTTCTTCCTGCAAGTGGCTTAATTTGCAGGCTATGTAAATACAACAACAGCACATTTCCCAAGAATTCCGTTAATACTTACCAAGATGACTGTAAATACCCAAAGAGTTCTTTTAAATTCTTACTCAGATCATTTTACATCCTTTAAGAATTCCGTTAGATACTCACAAAGATCAGTCAACCTTCATCCTCTAAGAATTTCATTAGGTACTCACCAAGATCACTGTACATCGTCTAAGAAATCCATTAAGTACTCACCAAGATCACTGTACATCCCCAAGGAATTCTTTTGAATTCTTACTAAGATCATTGTACGTACATCCTTTAAAGGTTCCGTTAGATACTCACAAAGATCAGTCAACCTATATCCTCTAAGAATTTCATTAGGTACTTACCAAGATGTCCCTCGCCCCAGAAATCTGAGTACGTACTCGTTAAGATCATTGTACTTCTTCAAAGCATTCCATTAGGTACTTACATCCTCGGAGAATTCCGTTAGGTATTCAACAACATCATTGCACATCCCCTAGCTATAATAATGGTAGCACATACCAATCACATCATAACAGCCTATAGAAGTCCACTGCTTCTCAGAATACGCCAAACGGCACGACCTCTCGTTTTCGTTTTTGTTTTTCTGGCGGATAATCTCGTTCCAGACTACTATTAGCTAGATCTCTAACACGGATATCTACATAGCTTACTGAGTGACATGTAGCCGGTGGGCTAGATTAACTGTCAGGTTCCACGCCTCGACTCCGTAGGTCAAGTCTGATAAGACGCACTGAGCAAACCACTTGGTGGTAAGGCATTGTGGCAAGGGTGACTCCAGAAAATAACGCAACTTCCAAATGCTGTGGGAAGCACTCTTTCGAGCCAAGCTGTACTATTCTGGTGATTTCATCTCAAGTTTGTCTTTTCCAAACTGCAATTTTTGCTCATTGTATAATATATATTTAATTTTCTGGACAACTTCAAGTTCTACACCTATAACAGAAACTGGCTCAGGGATGACGTGTTGGTTGAACATTGATTTTTGATTGAACACTTAGTCCTTATTCTCTTCTGACTTCTGTATAACCTGCCTTGAATGGTTCCACAGAGCTAAAGCCGTTACAAAACCCGGCCTTTTTCAGTGGCTGGAAGGCGTTAAATATTGTTGCCAGATTCGTTAAGACTCCTGAGAAACCCATTGGCTATTACAGAGTTGATAGCCATTATAACTGTCGAAGGACACGTTTTCTACCAGCTTTAGGCAATAAAAAGATCACTTCGTTTCCCCGGGAGCGAAGGCTGGTCTTTTGAAGTCATGTCTGTCTGGCGAATAGGAAGCCCTTCGAAGCTGACTGAGAGTCACCCCGACTTTTCTACTATATTTACAGGTAAACACCTGACACGAGAAGTGTTTTAAAATTTGGTATTCGACACTGTTAGGTGCTCACCAAGATTGCTGTAAATGTACATACCCCAGGACTTTATTAGGTATTCACCTAGATCAATACGTACATCCCCCAGGACAAACTACTCACTAAGATCACTGTACGTCCCCAAGGACACTGTTAGGTACTCACCAAGATCACTATTAACATTGCCAAGAACTCCGTTAGGTATTCACCCAGATCACTGTATGTCCTCAAAGACTGATAGGTAAACACTAAGATTATTTTACAGCCTCAAAGACTCTGTTAGGTACTCACCAAGATTGCTGTAAATGTACATACCCCAGGACTTTATTAGGTATTCACCTAGATCAATATGTACATCCCCCAGGACTCACTACTCACCAATATCACTGTACGTCCCCAAGGACACTGTTAGGTACTCACCAAGATTGCTGTAAATGTACATACCCCAGAACTTTATTAGGTATTGACCTAGATCAATATGTACATACCCCAGGACTCACTACTCACCAAGATCACTGTACAGTGTACGTCCTCAAGGACACTGTTAGGTACTCACCAAGATCACTATTAACATTGCCCAGAACTCCGTTAGGTATTCACCCAGATCACTGTACGTCCCCAAAGGTACTCACCAAGATAATTTTACAGCTTCAAGGACTCCGTTTGTTACTCCCCAAGCTCACTTATATAATTTTGGTGGAGTCTGTTTTAATTTAGGTGGCGTTAGTCAATTTTGGTGGCCTCGATTTCTAATTTTGGTGGGCGCTTGCAATTTTGGTGGACTTAAGCTAAAATATCTTGAAAACTACAAAAGCTATTACGCGGCCCTTGATACACAGCAATCATTATATGATAAGTTTTTAGAATTTATCGAAATATTATTAAAAACCTAAGAAAAAAAAATTGCCACCAAAATTATACAAAAATCCGAGTTGTTGAAATTGAGCCTTATACCTACTCCGATGCAAGCTGGCTTTCCCCTGTAGTGTAATTTACTGCTGTTTACGCTCTGCCTGCCCCGCAAGGGATATAGGCGTAATATATGTATGTATTTACCTATACCTACTCCTATGCAAGCTCGGTTCCCCTGTAGTGTATAGTAGAGCTAGCTTTAATTTAGAAGTGGGTCACCTGCGTGCGTGGGCGACGGAATCCGAACGACCGCACGTTTGTAGATTAGCTTGCGTTCATTTGAATTTCGAATGGTTTGTTTTCGTGCTTTCAGTGGGACGTGACGAAAAATGTGGGAAAGTAGTGTAGGGGGCAAACATAGAATAGACGCGCGATGCGACATGCGAAATGACATCTGTCTGACAAGCAATCGTCAGCCGTTATCGATGCGACGCGCGTCTCACGTGTGTAGCTTTGTTTCTTCTGTTTACATTTTATGTGGAAACGGTTTCAAGCATCGCGATGTCAAACTTCACACGTCCCTGACGATCATTTGTTTGACAGATGCCATCTTACGTCTTATGTCTCGCGTCTACTCTGTGGGGCTTGCACCTCAGCTTGTGTTCATTTGAATTTCGAATGGTTTGTTTTCATGCTTTCAGTGGGACGTGACGAAAAATGTGGGAATGAAGTGTAGTGGGTCTTTTGCGAAAACACTTTGTATCGGTCGGGAAATTTGGTCATTACGCTTATTACAAATGGCTAGTCATTGTTTACGTTTATAATTAAAGATAGAGTTCAGCAACATCAAACAGTATAAGTACAGGGTGATTGACTGTGCATTCGACTTTTAAAGTTGTATTGGTGAAATTCGACTGATAGACTACCTATTTTCCTTTTCATAATTAAGTTTTTCAATCGGTTAATTTTGTAGTATAATTTTCATGATGTGTACCTACTTGTATTAACGCCACAAACATGGGGGTGATACGGATACCTATCAGTATTAGAGATTTATATTTTGTCTTTGGACGTCACTAATTAGTCGCACAGCACATCTTTGAAGCCGCATCCAAATGATCCATAAATTCCACGGCTAAATACAATAGACACAACTGGCTGGACATGGCCCTCTCTCTATTGGGGACATGGACGGACGTATTTATCTTTATCATACTGATCACGCTTGGGAGGCGAATCGTAGAGGATATTGTTCTTGCAAATATCGTACTCTCCTGCTTATTGAAAATTACTCAGCTTGAATCTAGCCACGAAATGGGAGACAGTACTAATTCGAAATTGTGAATATTTTGCAACATAGCAAAATGCCGAAATGACAACATTATTGTTGACATATTTCTCAAATTTCATGTAATATGAAAAAGAAGCAAACATTAATGTTGCCATTTCGGGTCCCTTTCTTTTATGAATCAAGTTATACAAACCCACAGCTACAAACATTACAACCCCTTTCAAACTTCTATTGACTGTAAGGCTTAATATTTGCGCCGTTGTAAAGCCATCTTTCATTTGCTGATATTGCCTGTTGAACACACAAATGCGCCCCAAGGGGCAGAAGATATTAACTTCCTCTTCTCGTGAACTCCCCTCACACAATTCCAGATCCTCAAGATATGAAATGATTCCCAATATATTTTTGCAGGACTGTAATGTAAACTGAAAAAAATACGACGTCGTCGTGTACGATAATACTGACGGTTAGATACAATTTTCATTCATATATTTGAAACTTTTGGATAATATATCAGTAGGTAGGTACTGAACTGAATGCCATGTTCATTCGATCTCAAATAAAATCATAACGATAAAAAAAAATGCATATTCCCTATGCATAGTACATTTCTACACCCAAGTGCGTTCGAAAATTATAAAACACTAGCGGCCCGTTAGCGGTTTCACTCACTGCAACTCATTTTCCCGCGGGAAAAAAGGCTTTTACACGGCATGTGTTATTTATTATAAACCTTTCTCCTAAATTACTCTATTAATCACAAAAACACTGCATCAAAAATCAAAGCTGACTCTTTCTTATTAATATAATTAGAAGGAGTCAGCGAATTCCTCGACAGACATACAGATAGAGAAATTCAAAAATTTTATGCTATGTATTGATATTGATCGAAGATCTAAAAAGGTTTGTGATTGAAAGTATTAATAAAACGGTTCATAAAGTTTTAATTGAGTTCTAGTATCGTAGCCACAGTGGTCGTGAACTATAAATAACATACGTATCGGCGTGTTTTGTAAATGATGTTATTTCAATTAAACACGTGTCAAGACTAGCAAAACATTTTAATGAAAAAGAAACGGCCAGACGATTTAATAAAAGAAAAGGTGCGAGTTGGAATCGTGCTTGAAGGATTCCGTACCAATAAAATATCAAAAAATTTGCAAATCTTTACGTTTACTGTATTTTGTAGTTATTGCGGCGAGGAAATATCTAATAATTTAGTGAACATTTTATCTTTTTTACTATCACTGTAGCCATTCTGCGACTAAAAGTATAACAGTTTACGAGATGTAACTTGGTGATGAGTGGTCACAGACAGATAAACGGGCAGCAAAACCTTCTTAGCCGGGTATGCTCTCGTGTTTGGGTTCGGATCCCTAAAAAGCGTTCAGTAAGTTTTAATTGAGTTATTCTGGTATCGTAGCCACAGTGGTCGTGAACTATAAATAACATACGAATCGGTGAAATGATTTTATTTCAATAGAACACGTGTCGAGACTAGCAAAACATCTTAATGAAAAAGAAACGGCCAGACGATTTAATAAAAGCAAACGTTGAAGTGCGAGTTGGACTCGTGCTCGAAGGATTCCGTATCAAACTCTATAAGAAACGGTTTACCTTATTTATATCGGTAAGAAAAATAGTCACCTGCGAACATTCCATCTGTTTTACTATCACTGTAGCCATTTTGTGACTAAAAGTATAAATAAGAGTTTACGAGATGCAGCCTGGTAGTGAGTGGTGACAGACAGATGAACAGACAACGAAGCCTTCGTAAGAGCTCCCGTTTTTGGGTTCAGAATCGGAACCCTAAAAAGCGTTCAGTAAGTTTTAATTGAGTTATTCTCGTATCGTAGCCACAGTGGTCGTGAACTATAAATAACACACGAATTGAGTGAATTTCGTAAATGATGTTATTTCAATCAAACACGTGTCGAGACTCGCGAACCAACGATACAATTTAACCGTGCAATTTAATAAAAAAACCGGGCAAGTGCGAGTTGAACTCGGTCACAAAGGTTTCCGTATTAATATCTATAGAGATTGCAAAGAAAATGTGTTGTTGTTATAGCGTCAACAAATATCCATCATCTATTTAACTATCACGGTTCATAAAATACAGCCTCGGCTTCATTATCAACATAAAAACAGATATTTTGTATTTTTATTTCATTTTCTAATTTTTAGTACCTATTTGCTGTTATAGGGGCGACAAGAAATGCATAATCTCAGAAAATCTGGCCTTACTGTAGCAGACCGGGATCAAGGATTTCTAACGATCACAGTTCTGTTTTTGACTGACTGAGGACACACATCGTAGTCTCAGTAAGGGTAGGGTCCCGTTTCGACCTTACAGAACCCTAAAAAGACACCAAAAAAGCGTTCAGTAAGTTTTAATTGAGTTGTTTTCGCCACAGTGGTGGTGGACTATAAATAACACACGAATTGAATGTGTTTTGTAAATGATGTTATTTCAATCGAACACGTGTCGCTAACGAACGAAATAATTTTGACAGGCTGACAACCTGTCACTATGGTGATACACAGTCTTTCTGAATTACTCAAACTTTTGTCAGACGTAGTGTGAATGGCCGTTTTTACAGCCGATTACGCTCTGCCTACCCCGCAAGGGATATAGGCGTGATATATGTATGTATGTATTTTCGCCACAGTAACAAATTAGAGAAATGACGTGCGGGGCGCCTATACAGATGGTTCATTCAGTACTAGCGACGATTTTGACGCTTGCTGGAAATAATTGGAATCTCAGGGGGAGTCAGGATAACTAAGAAGATGGTTGCCACGGCAACCTGAACGGTGGAACAGCATATTTCTTGGATTAAAATTCACTCAGTATCATATGACGTTCTTGTTTCAGATTTTGCATTTGCATTTTGAATGTTTTGATATTCTTATAGGTACTTTGAGATTTTTGACAGCAGCAACCCTTGCTATGACAATCGCTAAAATTCTGAATAGGGTCGAGTGAACCTTCTGTAAACTGTCTATTATGTATGTGCCACAGTGGTCGTGGGCTATAAATATCCCACGAATTGAGTGTGTTTTGTAAATAATGTTATTTCATCTAACACGTGTCGCTAACCTAACGAATGAAACATTTGTGACAAGCTGACAACCTGTCCTGTCAGCCAACCACGTTCTGCTAACCCCACAAGGGAAATAAGTGTGACATATGTGTGTATGTGTTTTCGCCACAGTGGTCGTGAACTATAAATAACACACGAATTGTGTGTGTTTTGTAAATAATGTTATTTCAATCGAACACGTGTCGCTAACGAACGAAATAATTTTGACAGGCTGACAACCTGTCACTATGGTGATACACAGTCTTTCTGAATTACTCAAACTTTTGTCAGAAATGGCCCTTTTTTTACAGTCGATTACGCTCTGCCTACCCCGCAAGGGATATAGGCGTGATATATGTATGTATGTATTTTTGTCACAGTAACAAATTAGGAAAACGGGCGCGAGGCGCCTTTACAGATGGCTCACTCAGTTCTAGCGTCGATTTCGACGTTTGCTAGAAATAACTCAGGATAACTTAGAAGATGGTTGCCACGAAAATCATATTTCTTGGATTAAAATTCGCTCAGAATCATATGACGTTCTTGTTTTAGATTTTGCATTTGCATGTTGAATGTTTTGATATTCTTACTTTGAGATTTTTGACAGTAGCAACCCTTGTTATGACAATCACAATCACAAAAATTCTGATAGGGTCGAGTGAGCCTTCTGTAAACTCTCTATTTCGTGCCACAGTGGTCGTGGACTATAAATAACACACGAATTGAGTGTGTTTTGTAAATGATGTTATTTCGATCGAACACGTGTCGCTAACGAACGAAACAATTTTAACGAACAAATGTTTGCGTTTGTTTTGTTAAAAATAGATTCATTGCCTCGGTGGGACATTGTTATTTTTGAGGTAAAATAATTGTTTGGTAGGTGGCTACGTGGGTACCTGTTATTCTTTTTATAGCATATTTCGGATTTGTCACGTTTTGTCGTCGCGTTTAATTAAAAAGTTTGTACCAGGTTCCACTTAGGTTTGAATTAGGCGTGGTGCGGTTCGTGGGTACGGGGTAAACTGATTGGTACAAATTGTGCTACCCATTTTTACCCTTCTAGATACTTCTAGAATTCTGTAGTTTGAATAAGGCTCTCGGACATGAACAGCAAATAATACAAGTAAAATATGACTGTATTACCTACATACTGAACTGACATAATAAAACATTCCCATGGGAAAAAGAAGCAGCGGGTTGAACCATCATCATTATCGTCATCTTCCTGCCGGGTTGAACCGTGGAGTAGAAAGTTATTAAACATCAAGAGAGAGGTAGAAACAGAGAGAGTATTTTATGTTCCAAGGGAAAAATATTCGTAATCTCATGGATAAACTGTGGTTTAAGGCGTTCCGTTTTCCATACAAAAGTTCAATGGAGTTATGTATGTAAAGGAGACAAGAGTCGGTTTAAAAAACTTGATGGGGAGTCCCGTGGGTATATAAGATTGTCGCAAAACACTAAAAAGAATTTTTAAATCATCAGATTTCCCCGTAAAAAGCGAGTCGCCACTTTACGAAAATAGATGGAGCTACTGCTGCAATAAATACGTTTAATTTTATTGTGCAGAAAATACTGATTATCTTTTAACTATAAGTAGTTTTGCGACAAATTTACGTGTGCCTTCATCATTCAGAATAAAGTTTCTTTAAAAAGAAACTCTACAGCTCATGTGTAACCCGACTGAAGTGCAGTTTTTCGTTTGTATGACGTAACGAACCACCTTAAGGGATTTGTACCATGGCAGATACACTCGACTGCCGCTGGTGCAAAAGAGATGGGTATATTGCCAAACTATCATGATAAAGGGAGGTACACACAGGTCAGGTGCACGTCATCACGCGCGTATGGGATTGTATGAGAGGCTACATACCGCGCTACGCGCGTGGTTACGCGTACGCACGCGTATTCGGTGTGCAGCCTCTCATACAATCCCATACGATACAACGTCATCTCTACGTACGTAGTGACCCCGTGACTACGTGCACGTCACGCATACGATCCCGGTGTAATAGCGTCCTTAAAGTGTCACTGAAGCGAATGCGTCTGTCAAAGAACACAAGTTTTTGTTCTTACTTTGCTCGTGCATCAAGTCCCAGTTTAAGTATGGCGAATTTAAAATTCCCTTGCATCCGGCACACGCAAGCTTTACGGATGCGCTAAAAATGCGCATAAACAGACGTCCATATGGAAACTGCCTTCTAACGTCTATCGTCTTGTCTAGTTCACTGTGATGATGTTATAAAACTGAATATCTACTCTGGGAACAAGTAATTACGAGGAAGTTAAATAACTTTACTTTACTTGGGTTTAAGTTAAGTGCAATGGTGTTAGTCATAGTTCTCTATTAGTTTTATGTTCATTTGAGTGGTGCTTGGGTAGTAACTAGTTAGAAAATTGGAGTAAAACAATTAAATGATATAAAAGAGCGCTGAAAATATTTCAATGTATGGACTAGTAAACTGAACGCCCTTTTCTGAGTAAGTTTTTTTAAACTTACTCATACTCATACTCTTACCTAATAAATAAGCAAAAAAATAAACAAAAATTAGTACCTCAAATACTGAAACGGCATACTGAGACATTTTGCATTAGAGATACAAAGTCTATTTTATTTTCGATCTGTTTGAATGTTTATCGATTTCTTTTTTGGAATCTCATATGGATAAACCGTGGTTTAAGAAATATGCATCTTTGCAGATACACGCTGTATAACAAGTAGATATGTTAAAAAACAAAAAACCCGACTGCGGTAATTTAAAAGTAGTATTTTACTATAAAAATCCGCCATCTACTTATAATTTCTTAATATAGCCAGTGTCACTCGCGCTGCTGAGACGAATCTAACGACACCTCATATGTCAAAATCCAACTACCCTTTGGGCTGTAGCCCGTGAAAAAGAAATTTCTTGTCCACATACATACACACATACATACTCTCGAAAAACATAACCCTCCTTCTGAGGCAGTCGGGTAAAAATACGTCTTCCAGCGACCTTCTCGTCTAGTGTATAATAGTGATGATGTTATAAAACTGAATATCCAGTCCGGGAACGGTCCCGAAAGAGTCATTACAGTAACCGCTTTATACTGGCTACGAGGAAGTTAAATAACTTTACTTCAGTTGGGTTTAAGTTAACTGCGATAGTGTTGGTTCTATTCCTTTTATGTTCATTTGGACGATAAGGACGTACTGTAGAGAGGTTATGTAGAGTTTGTAGTTAAAAAGTTAAGCGGTTAAAAAAATACTAACTGAATTTAAAAGTACTGATAAGATAATATTTCTACGTATGCTTATCAAACTTAAAAAAAAAACTCAAGGGACATAATATTAGGACCTACCGTACGAATCCACGAGTCTCCCAGACCAAGATATTTTGTATGGGACATCCAAATTCTTTATCATTCTCGGCCTATGTATGTACTTATGGGAAAATTGTTTATTATAAGGGGCTAGTTAACATGTAGAAATATTTACAAAATTTAATTCGGCTCTCTTTGGAACATTTTTCTATGGCAATGAAATTGTAAAGATTTGAGTTCCGTGTTTAAAATACCTACTTGTTTTTATATCAACATAAATCAGCTACATTTTGAAGTATTTAATCACTATTTGCTACTTCAAAAAACTCGCATTAAATCTTCGAGCAACGGAAAAGTACTCTATGCATCAAACGCTCGATACAGAACAAAACATAAAAGCAAAAGTACAAATCAAAAGGGTGTCCTGTCCCATATGTTTGAGTGTAACAGGCATCGCGACCACCACAGATACTCACTAATACGTGCTCAAATTGATTGGGGTTCTGCTCGTAACACTGCACCATTATCATAATAAGGTACAACCAACCATTACTATCAATAAAATTCAGATCCTATTTGCTACTTAAAAAGGCTCGCATAAAATCTTCGAGCAACGGAACGGGACTCTACTCGACAAAACATGAGAGCAAAAGTACAAAATAAAATGGTGTACTGTCCCATACGTTTGAGTGTAACAGGAATCACGACCACTATCCGCAGTCGCGCTCAAATTGATTGGGGTTCTCTTTGGAACATTTTGCTATCAAAATTAAATTGCAAGGATTTCAGTTCCGTGTTAAAAAGACTTGTTTTCCTTTCAACAATGGCCTTTTAACATTAAATTATAAAAGCAAAGTTCAAATTGAGAGAGTGTCGTGTCCCATACGCTTGAGTGTAAAAGCAAAAGTACAAATTAAAAGGGTGTTCTGTCCCATACGTTTGAATGTAACAGGCATCGTAACCACTAACCGCAGCCGCGCTCAAATTGATTGGGGTTCTGCTCGTAACACTGCACCATTATCATATACAACCAACCATTACTATCAATAAAATTCAGATCCTATTTGCTACTTTAAAAGGCTCGCATAAAATCTCCGAGCAACGGAACGGGACTCCACTCGACAAAACATGAAAGCAAAAGTACAAAACAAAATGGTGTACTGTCCCATACGTTTGAGTGTAAAAGGCATCACGACCACTACTGCAGTCGAGCTCAAATTGATTAGGGTTCTCTTTGGAACATTTTGCTATCAAAATTAAATTGCAAAGATTTCAGTTCCGTGTTACAAAATACTTGTTTTCCTTTCAACATAGGCCTTTTAACACTGGGCTAAATTATAAAAGCAAATTTCTAATTGAGAGAGTGTCGTGTCCTATACGCTTGAGTGTAAAAGCAAAAGTACAAATTAAAAGGGTGTTCTGTCCCATACGTTTGAATGTAACAGGCATCGTAACCACTAACCGCAGCCGCGTTCAAATTGATTGGGGTTCTGCTCGTAACGCCGTGCGATCAATTCTGAAACAAACAACATTCATTCTAGTGGATATTTGAATGGGAAAATATTGAAAACATGTGGAGGATAATAACAATACAACCCCGTTAGAGGTCTACTACTAAAAGTACGAGGAGTACGGAGAGGGAAAACTCTCGTAAAATCTCTGACACTACGGTTCATCGGGTTATTCGTCGACTCGGTGTCTCTCACGATAAAAAAAAACAAGAAGATGTTAAGTTATAGATAAGTTATTCAATTTTTTGAAGTTTTAGTGATTAAAGAAAGTCCTTGATAAAACGAAGGTGCGATTAAATAGGTAGGTACGATAATTAGAAAAAAAGTATCAAAATGTTCTAAACTACTTCCTAAGCTGTTCAAGTTTATTACAAAATTAGTCAGCTACTTTTTGCGCAGCTAACTAGCAAAACGGAGCCCTAACGAGTAACGTTTCTCCGCTACGGTGAACGCTACCTAGACGCTACGAAAAAAGAGGTGTTACAATGTTGGACTAGGTACCTATAATACAACATCACTACAGGGTGTTAATTTAAATGCGTGCCATGGTATATTTAGTATCGATAAAGGATGCCGTAAAAAATACTAAAAAAAAACCAATCTCAAATACACTTTGTTTCATACCGTGATATATAAATGTATATCACGGTATGAAACAAAGTGACCCGAACGTAGACAGGACCCCTGATGGATTTTGGATGAATGGGGTCAAACAATGTTGCCGCTACAGGTGGAACCACATGACCACATGATTGTGTAGTGTAGTAGCGTTTCATAAAATGCAGTTTGATAGAGTTCGGAAAGAAATATCAACGAAGACATCCAAACTTCAAAACGGCTTTCCAAGATGCACAAGATTCTTACAAAATTGACCGACATTTTCTCTCGTAGCAAACTAGCGCGCAAAACGTAGCGCTTACATTTTCAATACAGAAAACGCTACGAAAAAAAGGTGTTACAAGGTTGGACTATTTATTACTTTGTCACGGTGTCAAACAAAGTGACCTTTACACAGACGCGGCTCCCGATGGGTTTCTATGAGTTGACTAGGACAACGTCGTCGCAACTAGGTGGAACCACATGAGTAGTAGCATTTCTTCTTTTAAATAATCATGCAATTTGATAGAGTTTGGGAAGAAATATCGACGAAGACGTCAAACTACAAAACTGTATACCAAGCTGATCAAGTTTCTTTAAAAATTAGTCAACAACTTCTTGCGCAGCTAACTAGAAAACGGAGCACTAACGAGTAACGCTTTTCCGCTATGGTAAATGCTACCAAGACGCTACGAAAAATGGAGGTGTTAAAAGGTGGGACTATACATCTCACGCAAGGTGTCAAATAAAGTGCCCTTTACACGGACACGGCTCCCGATGGGTTTCTATGAATTTGGTAGGACAATGTCGCTGCTACAGGTTAGCTTACTATACTTCCAACTCAAGTGAGAAAGGGAGCGCCGTACGGCAGGGAAAGCAGCGTAAATAATCATGCAATTTGATAGAGTTAAGACGTCAAACTTCAAAACTGCTTTCCAAGATGCTAAAGTTTACAAAATTACCCGACATCTTCTCGCGTAGCAAGCTAGCGCGCAAAACGTAGCGCTTACATTTTCGCTACGGTAAACGCTACGAACAAAGCTACGAGGAAAAGGTGTTACAAGGTTGGACTATTTATTACTTTGTCACGGTGTCAAACAAAGTGACCCTAACATGGACAAGACTCCCGATGGGTTTGAATTGGGTCAGACAATGTTGCTGCTACAGGTGGAACCACATGACCACACGATTGTGTAGTAGTATTTCATAAACATGCAGTTTGATGGAGTTTGGAAAAAAATATCAGCAAAGACGTCAAACTTCAAAACTGCTTTCCAAGATGCACAAGATTCCTACAAAATTGTTCGACATCTTCTCTCGTAGCAAACTAGCGCGCAAAACGTAGCGCTTACATTTTCGCTACGGTAAACGCTACGAACAAAGCTACGAAGAAAAGATGTTACAAGGTGAGACTATACATCACTTTGTCACGGTGTCAAACAAAGTGACCTTTACACGGACACGGCTCCCGATGGGTTTCTATGAATTTGGTAGGACAATGTCGCTGCTACAGGTTAGCTTACTATACTTCCAACTCAAGTGAGAAAGGGAGCGCCGTACGGCAGGGAAAGCAGCGTAAATAATCATGCAATTTGATAGAGTTAAGACGTCAAACTTCAAAACTGCTTTCCAAGATGCACAAGTTTGCAAAATTGCCGACATCTAGCGTAGCAAGCTAGCGCGTAAAACGTAGCGCTTATATTTTCGCTACGGTGAACGCTACGAACAAGGCTACGAAAAAAAGGTGTTACAAAAATAAGGTGAGTGAGACTATTCATCACTGTGTCACGGTGTCAGACAAAGTGACCCTAACATGGACAAGACTCCCGATGGGTCTGAATTTCGTAAGACATTGTCACCGCTACAGGTGGAAAAATGTAACCGGATGTAGAAGAATTACTTCTTATCTTATAATTATGTATGAACAATCAAACAATTTCATAAAGTTTCGAAAGGAATATCGACGATGACGTCACACATCAAAAGTGCTTTTCAAGCTGCTCAAAAATTGCCAAAGTAGCAAAAGTTGGGGCCAAAGTAGCAAAAGTTTGGGCTAACGTACCCGCTACGAGACGCCTACGACGAACGCTACGAAAAAAGGAGGTGTTAAAAGGTGACACCTCTGACACTATTCATCACAGTGTCACGGTATCAAATAAAGTGACTCGGACATGGACAGGATTCCCCGTTGGGTCAGACAATGACGCTGCTACAGGTTGGGTAAAGGTGTAACCACATGTGTAATACATAATCTTACAATTTGATAGAGTTCAAGATAGATACATCAATGATGACGTCAAAGTTCAAAACTGCATTCCAAGTTGTCGCGTAGCTAAAAGTTGCACTTATTTTCCACTACGGTGAGCGTGTTAAAAGGTGGGGCAATTAATGTTTCGGCGCAAGCTACACAGAAGAGAGGTGTCCCGATGGATTAGAATGATTTGGCTCAGACAATATACTGCTACAGTTGGAATGATAACTACGCTCTGCACCCGATTTGATATAATGGATGCCCCATGTCATATATTGTCTTTGTTTTTGAATGCCATCAGATCGCGCGCAGAAAGGTATATCCAACCATAGAGCAAACTCTCATTTATAGGAGGTAACTAGTATTATGCTAGTATCATTAATTTTATTTGATACAGTTTTAAATGATATCCTACTCCTACTATAAAATAAACGGCTAGCGTAGCATACTGTGAAATACCTCTAGATAGTCCCTTGTAGCGGTATCATCTAAATACCGAAAATTACTAGATAAAGCATAAGTCAGCAATTCAAAGAACCTATGTACAACAGACAGAACTGAATCTAAGCAGATATTATTCTAAAGCAAAAACTAAGCTTCCACCCACCAACACTTGTAGGTACAAAAAACAGCTCAGACAAAGGCAAGATAACTACCAAGTAAATCTCTCATTCTCCTAATGGCTTCAACCTCAAGAGCGCTTTCTCGCGCCCTCCTTTCAAAGGAAAATAAGGAAACGAGATGGTGTCGCTTGAAACAGCTCTCAGGAACACGAATGTACCACAGTACATAGATGTAACAGTAAAGAAACTAGACCCGTTTGATTGTCACTTACGGTTATAGGTAATAATATAAAATTAAAAAACTTTAAAAATCTTTTACCATATACCGGGAGTAACAAAAGGGGTATTACAAGCCGAAAGAGGGTGAAGCTACTCATGAAACTGAACAACTTTCCTCGTGGAACATGGAGCGAAATATGAAAAATTGGTTCTCCCATAGTAAATCACAGTTTTAGCCTTTGTTACTCACACGTATAATGCAGTTTATCCCTGTGAGTAACAAAGGCTACTTATTACTATGAGAAAACACCTTATCCCCTTCCCACGAGCAGTCAAGGAACATTTCGCTCGGGTGAGATTGGGTCAGTTTACTTGTAAGCGGCGTCGCGCGTCTGTTTCAAGCGTTTGTATGAAGTTTCCACACTGCTGAGCGCAGGCGAAGCCATTTGTTATGTGAATGTACTTACCTTCTGTTTGTATGTAGGTTTGTGAACGTAATTTGGCTAACTGCAACCTACGGGTGAGCCAAATGAATTTGGTTGAAAGTGCATTGACCCATGCCTACTGTACGCGTGATCATGATTAGAAATGACAACAGAAAGGGTATCGATGAACTGGTATACAGATTTATTTAGCTAAAACCATATTTGTAGTACATACCTACTACGAATCAACTGTAGCTCTACTTAGAGCTAATGTGATCTTCTACTTGTTATTACAACATACTACTAAAAACTATAATTGAAGGGAAGAAGAGGGGAAGGGCGCTCTAGACGCGCGTACATGGAAGAAGTCAAGGAGAAGATAGGCGTCATGTCGTTTAAGAAAGTTAAAGAGAAGGCTCAAAAGAGTAGATTGGATATTACTCCACCGACAAGAGCTAAGATAAAGGTAGTTAGAAAAAAATATGTGAGGAGTTACAATGCAATGTAATGTTCTGAATTTGTATTAACTTACCCACTAGGTAGTTTTTTATTGTTATTGATTGATGTAGGAATATTAAGATTCTGTTGATGGTTAGAATTTGTAACTTTAATTTCTAAAGAGAGAACGACATGTTGTCGCTTCTGAACAGCTCTCAAGTCGCTATGTAGGTCTGAAGGCTATTTGACTAAGTGTTGTAGGTATCTACCTACGTACTAGTGTGAGTGAAGCTAGTTTGAAATTGTACCTAGTCTGGTAACACGGTATAGATCAACTAAATCTATGTGAATTTCTGTAGCTTTATGATTCGTCTAACTCAGATTTGATAATCTCAAATATTTGTCTCATTTTAGTGATGATACTTATATTTTTTTATACAAATGGACTCATAACTTCTGCGTGAGTTGTGTTCGTGATCATAACTTTCTTATAATTCCTGGATAAAAAGAAATAACTTTTGACAATAGTACGTTACATAAAAGATATAAAGGCACTTGAATCTTAGGCTTTTTAATTATCTACTGTGAATTTTTGTAGCTTATGATTTGTCTAACTCTGGGTGATTTGGTCTCATTTTGGTAATAATATTACCTAAATCTACTTAGTATTTTGTGCACAAATCGAAAATTATGCCTCGACTCGTAACTTTCGCAAGTGAGTTGTGTTCGTTACCATAACTTTCTTATAAATTCCTGGATTATAGAAATAAACTTAGAAACTTTTAACAATACAACGCAATAACATTGGAAATGTTACATTTCTCTTACCTATTGATCCAAGAATTCTAAGAACTGGAAATGTAAGATTCTTCGTAAAGATCCGGTGGAGTGCAATGAGAACAAATTCTTTCGCACTTTGAAAATATTTATTTTCCTCGTTCGTATTTCCCAGGAAGTTGTTGAAACCCTCGCCTCGCTGAATTTATTTGCTCTAATGATAGGAAATAATACATTTTTCTTAGAACTCTTGGGTGAGAAAAGTAGCTTTTAAAAGTTTTTGATTGGTATTGAAAATAACTAAGCTTTGTTTAATTACGTAATGACGAGTAAGAGTGTGATGTGAACAAAGAATTAGAGAAAAATGAATGTATTTTTTAATTAATGCCAGTATCAAACTTAGCATTTAAGCTGAAGCGATGAGTGCCAAAGTACTGATAGCGAAAGGTCCTGGTTGTTTCACCTTCAATTCGGATCATCAGGTACGTAAGTATCCATACGACAACCTTTTAGGACAGGTATAGTCCAGAGCCGTGTGGTGCCGGTTTAGAATAGCATCACCCCAATTCTACCCGTGGGTGTCGTAAAAAGCGATTTAGGGATAATTATCCAGGGAATGGGCAGCAGCGTTTCCTGTGAATTAAACATATTGCACTGCGCTCGCCAATCCGCCTGCCAAGAGTGGCAATACCCTCCGAAAGGGGGAGGCCCATGTCCAGCAGTGGACTGTTGTGGCTGTTATGGATGGATGGATAGTCCAGATGGACAATCTGGACCATACTTAGTGAATAAGGATTACCCTGTAATGGTTAGAAATAGCTTATCGTAGAGAATGAAACAGAACGAAACTCACAGAGTTGTCGCAAGACACTCGTGAGACCAATGCCTCGCAGATTCACCTATCTGTCATAACCTATCCTCCAGAACCAATTTCGATAAAATAAGTAGGTAGTCGTCTATCAATCATTTAAGTACCTACTTGGGTACAGTCTCTCCCGCTCACTCATGAACAATTCAAAATGTAAGGTTTAGATTTTTTAAGACTGTAATTATATTACAGCAATAATTGTTGAAGGCTCCCGGGGAAGACGGAGTGGCCTCTGAGCTACTTAAGGCCGGTGGAAAACCTGTCCTCGAGGAGCTGAAAAGGCTTTTCAACTCTGTAATAGCCAATGGGACAACCCCGAAGGCGTGGAGCAGAGGTGTAGTGGCATTGTTTTTCAAAAAAGGAGACAAAACGCTTCTCAAAAACTATAGGCCGATCACACTTCTGAGCCACGTTTATAAGCTGTTCTCGAGAGTCGTCACGAATCGTCTGGCATCAAGATTTGACGCCTTTCAGCCACCGGAACAGGCCGGGTTTCGTAAGGGCTTCAGTACCGTGGACCACATCTATACTGTAAGGCAGGTTATACAGAAGACAGAGGAGTATAACCAACCACTGTGTATGGCTTTTGTGGATTACGAAAAAGCCTTCGACTCTATCGAAACCTGGGCTGTTTTGGAGTCCTTGCAGCGGTGCCAAGTCGACTGGCGGTATGTGGAGGTGCTGAGAAGCCTTTATCAAATGGCTACGATGTCCGTTCAAGTACAAAACCATAATACAAGACCCATCCAACTGCTCCGTGGTGTAAGACAGGGTGACGTTATATCCCCGAAACTCTTCACCAACGCATTGGAGGATGTCTTCAAAACTCTACAGTGGGATGGACTGGGCATCAACGTCAACGGCGAAAGTCTCACGCATCTCCGCTTTGCCGACGACATAGTCATAATGGCCGAATCGCTGCAGGACCTGCAAAAAATGCTATCTAGTCTTAACTCTGCCTCGAGACGTGTTGGACTTGGGATGAACTTGGATAAGACGAAGGTCATGTTCAATCAACACATAATCCCCGAGCCGGTCTCCGTCGAAGGTGTAGTCCTTGAAGTTGTCCAGAAATACGTGTACCTTGGGCAAACTTTGCAGATGGGAAGAGACAACTTTGAGGCTGAAATCACCAGAAGAGTGCAGCTTGGTTGGGTAGCATTTGGAAAGCTGCGTCACATCCTCGAATCATCTTTGCCACAATGCCTTAAGACCAAGGTGTTCGATCAATGCGTCCTACCAGTCATGACCTACGGAGCCGAGACGTGGAACTTGACAGTAAAACTGGCCCACCGGCTACATGTCACTCAGAGAGCTATGGAAAGGTCTATGCTTGGTATCTCTATAATGGATAAAGTCCGGAATGAGACCATCCGAAAAAAGACCAAAGTGACGGACATAGTCTGGAAGTGTAGCAAGCTGAAGTGGCAGTGGGCTGGCCACATCTGTCGTAGAACCGACGGACGGTGGAGTAAGCGGGTTCTCGAGTGGAGGCCACGCCTCGGCAAGCGTAGCGTTGGACGCCCTCCGGCCAGATGGACCGATGACTTGAAAAAGGCGGCTGGTAGCGACTGGATGGCAAAAACGGGAGATCGTGCCTTATGGCGTTCCCTGGGGGAGGCCTACGTCCAGCAGTGGACTGCAATAGGCTGAAATAGAAATAGAATAATTGTTACTTTTTCTTTCTTTTGCAGCAACATTTATTGAATCGTAAAACATAGTTTTTGTCCGGCTTGTTGGTATCAATCACAAGAAAATCGAAACCTTAAAAATGGAATTGTTCATGAGTTGGTGTGAGAGACTGTACATGTCTTCGTATACAACACCCTTTTCTGAAGCCATCATTTAACACGGCTTTACATGGTTTAGCGGCATTTATCTGCTAGGTACTTACCGGGACCAATGGCTTAACGTGTCTTTCGAGGCAAGATTTACGCGCGATGCACTATCGGTCGCCCTTTCGTACCCTTGTCTTGCCGGTCAGGCTGCTTTTAGGGCAGTCATCTGGTCTAGATAGCCGATGTGGCGCAGTGGTTAGTATGACTGCCTGCCACGCAGAAGGTTCCGGGTTCAATTTCCGGTGGGGTCACTCACAAAGTTGATATTTATCACTTTGTGAATTTGTTTCCAGTCTGGTTAGGACATTGCAGGCTGAACCACCTGATTGTCCGAAAAGCAAGATGGTTCTGTGTTTCGGATGGGCTCGTTAAGTCGGCGGTCCCGGTTGCTGTCTATGATGGCAGTCGTTACACAACCATGTCAGAGGCCTGCTACTTGCTGTGGGTGGTTGATAAACTCTGACACCAGGGTTCATCAGATCGTTGAACGACTCGGTGTCCCACACGAAGAGAGAGAGATCGCCACCCTAGAAATGTGTACCTACTGACAACGCTGACCCTAAGCAAAGTGGATGTATGGCTTCACTTGCGATCAGCAGTGAGGAAACTTCATACAAACGCTCGAAACAGACGCACGACGAATTTTGACTACGTTTCAGGTTATTTGGATGGAACTTACTTCAAAATAACTAAATTACGCGTAATTTAAGCTATCTCATTTTTACTCAATGCAATTTTGAGCTATCCATATTCAGGATAGATACATTGCTCTTCATTGGGTAATGTTGCAAGCGTTTACCTATCTCGTAGAACTTTTGATTCGGTTTTTAACCGCCAGAATTTTCATTTATGTTTCGAGGCAGTCAAAAAGTACCTAGTATTCATAAAGTGGACTTTAGATATAGCCTGTCTGCTAATAGGTAGGTACCACAAAAATATAATATGTACCTACTGACCGTTACTAAATAGTAACCTACCCACGTTTAATACTGTATTACCTACAACCTCGAACAAGTCACCTTGCGTGTAACATCATAATCACTTTCCATAAATATCTGCCATGTTTGAGGCCATCCTCACATCGATTTCCTGCCAAACCTACTTTGCTGTGCTAGGAAAAAAAACATGCAAGGCAGCCCTGTAATAGGTAAGAAATAAATTAGTAAACGACCGTGAGGCTAGTCTAGTAGGTAAGTATAGATAGAAGGTTGGATGGAAATTGGCAAGTCATTACTATCAAGGTTGTAAAAGTTCACGGAAATCACAAATTACGTATTGACGGGTGAAATGTAAAGCCTTTTTTTGTGAAATTGCTAATTTTCTTTCTTCAGGTTTTTCATGTCATGGCAACAGTCACCAATAGGGTAGAAAATACTAAAATACCGAACATTGATGAATTTTCGTGATTACATATTATCGAAAATCACATACCTCCGGCGTAGCAGGTTGCTACGAGTGCAAACAGTGGCAAAGTTTTCAAGACTTTTACATAGCAGACGTTATCTCATACTGCTTTCTTTGTATAATGTCGTAAGCATAGAAAATATTAAGTGAGCAGGGAAAACCATGTCGTATGAAATCACAATACCAACCGAACGCCTTTTGGGAATTTCATAGCGGAATGTGACAATATGACTGGCTCATGTTAAATGCGATTCTAGTTTTGTCGTTCGCAGTGAGTTTGTAGACGCCTTTTCATCATGTTTTATTGAATCATATTTTTGATAAAAAATACGTTTTCATCTAGGCTACAGCCAAGCACAAGAGCTATGAACGGGAACTTATCTTTAAAAGTTTCGTAGTCTTACTTCAATAAGTTTCAATGGTTTCAAAAACACTTTAGCAGCTTTGGCCCCTTTCCAAAATGGATATTTTCTAGATAGAGAGTCCTTAAATCATAATCAAGACTTTATTTATTATCTGACTTTGTAGCAAGTAAAAAATCTATCCTAATGAGCTGGGGAAAAGTAGAGGGGACAAATAAAATAACTCTCCTACGCACTACAGCGTACAAAATCCGTTGTAGGTAACACTTTGTAACCAATTTGATCTTTGTTCACAGACTGTACCAGATCCGGGTGGGGCTGCGCGTGTCTCCGAAGGTGCCTGTACATATCGAGGCTTCCGTTTCGAGCAGCAACGGAGCCGCTCGTACAGGCAGACCTGCTGCCAATGCCTCGCTGATTGGTGGGCTGGCTGCCAGCAGGGCCTTCCAGATCATGTATAGGAATGAAGAGGTCACGCTGAGGGATATCGTGCATTTTAGAGCGCATTTACTAGGTGAGTGGCTAATTTTGTATCATGGTGAAAGCATGGACAGGCCAGCGGCTAAAGCCTCGCTGATTGGAGGGCTGGCTGCGAGCCGGGCCTTGCAGATCATGTATAGGAATGAGGAGGTCACGCTGAGGGATATCGTGCATTTTAGAGCGCATTTACTAGGTGAGTGTCATGGTGGGCAGGCCTGCTGCCAATGCCTCGGAAATCGGTGGGCTAGCAGCCAGCAGGGCCTTACAGATCATGTATAGGAATGAGGAGGTCACGCTGAGGATATCGTGCATTTTAGAGCGCATTTACTAGGTGAGTGTCATGGTGGGCAGGCCTGCTGCCAATGCCTCGGAAATCGGTGGGCTAGCAGCCAGCAGGGCCTTACAGATCATGTATAGGAATGAGGAGGTCACGCTGAGGATATCGTGCATTTTAGAGCGCATTTACTAGGTGAGTGTCATGGTGGGCAGGCCTGCTGCCAATGCCTCGGAAATCGGTGGGCTAGCAGCCAGCAGGGCCTTACAGATCATGTATAGGAATGAGGAGGTCACGCTGAGGGATATCGTGCATTTTAGAGCGCATTTACTAGGTGAGTGTCATGGTGGGCAGGCCTGCTGCCAATGCCTCGGAAATCGGTGGGCTAGCAGCCAGCAGGGCCTTACAGATCATGTATAGGAATGAGGAGGTCACGCTGAGGGATATCGTGCATTTTAGAGCGCATTTACTAGGTGAGTTAGTATTATGGTGAAGGCATGGGCAGACCTGCTGCCAACGCCTTGATTGGCGGGCTGGCAGCCAGCAGGGCCTTCCAGATCATGTATAGAAATGAAGAGGTCACGCTGAGGGATATCGTGCATTTTAGAGCGCATTTACTAGGTGAGTGTCATGGTTGGTAGGCCAGCTACCAATATCTCGCTGATTGGCGACTAGCGGCAAGCAGAGACTTCCAGATCATGTATAGAAATGAAGAGGTCACGCTGAGAGATATCGTGCATTATAGAGCGCAATTACTCGGTAAGTTGGTGTGACTGTGCACTCAAAATGTGTGTTGTCAGAAGTTTCTTAGCAGTGTGGTATCCACGCTATGAAAGGAGTCCTTTAGAGGTTGAAGTTCCTGGATGGAATTTCTGTATTCGTGTGCAATTTTACACTATATTCTAGGAAATATTAAAATTACTGCTTTATCCACGTTTCGTAGCGTGGACTGTACTACCTACCTACTAGACGTAAGGAACGGAGTGATAAGCCGGATTTAATATTCTCACACGTCGTAAAACTCATCCTATTAACTTTTACTGCTTATTTTTATAGATTTCTATTTTTACGACGTGTCTATGAGTTTTTACCCTGATTAATTAGAACCATGGGAAACATAAGTATTGGCAAAAAGTACATAAGTACATACATATATCACGCTTACATTCCTTGCGGGGTAGGTAGAGCGTAAATGGTTTAAAAAAACGGCCATTTACCTACCTTCACCACGTCTGACAAAAGTTTGAGAGCCATTCAGAAGACTGTGTCACCATAGCCTGTCGCCGAAAATTGCAATAAACATCGACTCTCAAAATCTCTTAGTCGCTTCTTACGACACCCACGGGAAAGATAAAGGGTGATGCTATTCTAAACCGGCACCGTATTCTAAACAAGGCAAAAACTAGCAGTTGGGTGCTGATGATGTTATAAAAAACTTTTTAACAAAAAATATCACCGCCGAATACTGAAAAGCCAAAAATAATAAATATTTTTAGGATAGGTACTTACCCAAGACATAATTTTGGAAATATTACCTACAATATTGTAACTCAGTAATTCTGAGTCGGCGTCGATAAATTTTACAAATTTAGTAATTAACACGCTTCATTGGCATGACACCGACTCAAAATTACTCAGTTCCAATATTGTAGGTAATATTTCCAAAATTATGTCTTGGGTAAGTACCTATCCTAAAAATATTTATTATTTTTGGCTTTTCAGTTTTCGGCGGTGATATTTTTTGTTAAAAAGTTTTTATTTCATAATTTTTAGTGGCTACTTTTCAAGTTAATTTACTTTCAAAATAGCAAACTGACTGCTTCTAAAGAGTTTCAAGCGGACAAAAAAACGTCAGTCGTGTAGGTAAACGAATACATTATGCTTCAAATCATCATCATCTTCCTGCCTTTATCCCAATTACTTGGGGTCGGCGCAACACGTTTCGTTGAACACAAAATCGTGTTGCAAAAGGATTTGGCTGAATTTTATGACCGGCCGCCTACCAGATGTCAACCCTCCTTGAGAATGCTCTTGTGGTGAATTAACCGCCACCATACGGTTGGCCCTAGCTATTTGGGTCGGGTTTATCCCTCGGCCGCCTCTTACGACCCCCACGGTAAGAGAGGGGGTGGTGCTATTCTTCTCTGGCGGCACCACACAGCCATTATGCTTCAAATGTGTCGCATAATATGAGGAGTTTATTGAATTGTCATGGATTCTTCTATCAGATCCTGACCTGATGACTATGGGACCACCTGGACAGTGCACCCTTTCAAACAAAAAAAGATTTTTTCAAATCGGTCCAAGCGTCTCGGAGTAATCGGTGAACATACATAAAAAAAAAAAAAAAAGTTCGGTCTGAATTGAGAACCTCCTCCGTTTTTTTTCGTCGGTTAAAAAGCCATGTCCAGCAGTGAACGGTTTAATCTCTCTCTCTTTGTCGTTCAACGACCCGATGAACCCTGGTGTCTCATGAATTTTGATGATGATGGATGAGATGACACACGATCACGATACCACAAAGCAGAAACAACAATTACAAACCTAAGCGTGAGGTACGAATAAAGTATTAACGGTTTGGGATTAATAAATGTGCAAGAAATATTAGAACAGATAAGTTGAAAACTAGGAGGAATATTGCTTACGAACGGATCCAATCCTGGTTCCGGCCTTCTAGACGTCTCTGCGGGAAATTACCACTAATCCCATTGACCACCGAACACTAGTGTTGGCCGAGTTATCGATAGTTTGATATCGATAAAGAGAAACATTCCTTGTGAACGGACCCAATCGTGGTTCCGGCCTTCTAGACGTCTCTGTGGGAAATTACCACTAATCTCAGTGACCACCGAACACTAGTGTTGGCTGAGTTATCGATAGATTAGATATAAATAAGAATATTGCTCACTACCAGAACTGTATTAAGTTCTGGCCTTCTATACTGGGTATTACCACTAATCACAACGATCATCGTCCGGCCAGTTGATGAATATGATAAGAAGTAATATTTCTTATGACGAGAGCGAATCTTGGGTCCCAAGTCGAATTTTAACTATTGTAATGCCAGCCAGCAGACCCTCAACTGTAATTCTTTTGCTACTGTAATTTCTATACTAAAAACTGTTAACAGAATACGAAACTACCAAAACCATCCAACTGACATGCCATCGACACCCAGCTGAAGCGATTCCTGTTTATCAGAATTCGGCCCCTGGTTACGGCTTTCTTGATGTCTCTACGGGAATTTACCGCTAATCCTACTGACCACCTCGCACTAGAGTGGTCCACGTTACCGATAGTTTGATATCGAAAAGAGGAGCATTGCCTACGAACCGATCCGATCTGGTTCTAGTCATCCAGACGTCTCTACGGGAAATTACCACTAATCCCAGTGACCACCGAACACTAGAGTTGGCCGAGTTATCGATAGATTAGATATAAATAAGAATATTGCTCACTACCGGAACTGAATCAAGTTCTGGCCTTCTATACAGGGTATTACCACTAATCACAAGATCACAACGATCATCGTCCGGCCAGTTGATGAATATGATAAGAAGAAATATTGTAGTGAATAACCTCTCTATTTGTAGAGCTTTTCACTTACGTCACAAATATGTAGAGTATTACACGCAAAAAACTGATCTAAAGGGTCAGAATAGGCGTGGATTGTCAATATTCATCTAAATATTATCTTGATAGAGCGCGGCTCTATGAAAATGTATGGAAGTAGACGCGGGCGCATCAAAATAGCAATTTCTACGGCTTCTAGCAAGTCCATAGTAAATTATTTCAATAATCTCCTACGGCAGTATGCTGCCCTGGTACTTTTCCTTAATAAATATTACTAAATATTTCGTTATTTGAACGAAATTACTTTGGAATTCGATACAATACTTACTTCCTAGGCGCTTATGCGACCCTGGTACTCCAGCGGCGAAAAGGCATTAAAAAAGATAAGGCTGTATAGCTGAATTGCCTTTGCGCATCGCTTTTACTTTTTAAAAAGTATGGGACGGGGCTCGGCTAGACGAACGTGTTCGAAATTTGAATTAATGTTTTGCAGAAATTATGGCTGTATAATTCGGAAAGCCTTTGCTTTCCTCATTAAAAAGAATAAAGGCAACCCTATATAAGCCATACAAGCGATTTGGCGGGAATTCATTCTAGGGCTAGCTCTCTCATGATAAACACGTACCTATAGTAGCTGGGGTAAAATCTTTCGATCTAATATTTTGGTTTTGATAAAAATTGTGGAACGTCTAGCAGGCTGGTACTTTGTACGGGCTTAATAGATTTCACAATTTTTGATTAGGAAACAGTCTGTGAGCGTTCTTGGCTGGATCTAAAAAGTTTGGTTAAAATGTTCGCAGATTTACATAGGGTTTAGTTAGTTGGTTCGATCAGCGACGGGGTGGAATATTAAAAAAAAAACCTGGTCAAGAATCGAATCGCTAGCTAGAAATAAGGGAAATTATTGTGAGATTCATTCGATTGACGGGGTGGACTAAAAAACCTGGTCTAGATGAGTTGCGCAATAATTTTCTAAATAAATATTGGGATTTTTGGATTTTGGAGGGATTGGACGTGTTTATCTTAGGATTCAACTGCATTGTTTTGTGGGTTTGCGTATCAAAAATCACGATACAGCAAACTTTCTGAATAATGTGTTTGAATATTTAGGGAAAGTAGGGCTCTAGGGGCACTAGGTAGTTCTAGGAAATCGGACTTTGCCACTCCGTATTCCCATTTTTAGATTAGGTTCGATCATTGCACAAACGATCGATGTAGTTTGACGCCATACAAACTGACAGACAATTTGATTGACTTCAATATTTTAGACTAGGAAAATCTTGGGGCGATGAGCTAGGAAAATCCATCTAGGATCTATTTTGCAAAAATCACAATCGTGGGAACTTTGAATGTTATAAGTTACAAAATATTTCGCGCGGGAAAAGTAAAATTTAGTTTGAAGTTTTCCACAAAACGTATGATGAGCTAGGTAAACCTATCTAGGATTTATTTAGTAAAAACACAATCGTGGGAACTTCCATATTTAAAGTTTCGTAACATCTTGCGCGGGAAAAGTAAATTCTGTTGGAAGTTTTTGACAAAATGGTTTTTATCAAAGTCTAGAGCAGGGCGGGTACTAGGCTAAAATTTGAGACAATTCGCTAAGAAAATTATTCTGAAAGCTACAAAATATCAAATATTTTTGAACAGAACCGGGAAAGTTCGACTCTTTCTCGTTGTAAGATTTCTAAAAAAATATTTCAGGCGGCTTAATGTTTGATGAGTATTTTTATTAAAAGAAATCTTTCGATTTGCAGAAATATTTTGTTTGTTTGAGAATATTTATTTTTATCAAAAGTCGATTGAAAGTAGCGTAGATATTTTTAAATTTACAAAATCAATGTCAGAAAATCGATTTCAGACTTTGGAGAGAAAACTAAGAAAATTATCAACTAGATTTCATAGAACAGCTTCTGGGAATTTATGCAAACCTGGTACTTCCATTTACTTTGGTAGCAAATTATTTCGTTTTTTTTTACTGCACTCGCCAATCCGCAAATCGGGAGTGCTTCAAAATTAACTAGAATTGCAACTGGGAAGGTCTTGTCCAACAGTGGACTGATGTAGTAGCTAAATACAATAGCTTGATCGCGTTTCTAACTTGCTTCAAATACCTACCTAGATTTCCTTCTTGTACAATCCAAATCGCAGAATCGGTTTGAGTTGTGGAAATTTAAACGTTTTCCGTCGGGTCATAAATATTGATAATTTCTTAAAGGAAAATCACATTTCTTTAAAAATATTCCTTTTGCAAGATTTATTTGTATCGAAAATAAAATTGCAAGTAGGCCGTCTAAATCAAAATCAATAATTTTTCCAGCAATCGGGAAAAGTCTGAAATATTTTCGTGTAGGACTAAATCACGGAACCATCAAAAGGCGATTCAATCTATAAGATTTGTATGAGGCTTAGGAAATGTTTAGCTCTTACGGGATTCTACTATCCTGGTACCTCAATACAAATATTTTCAGTTTTAAATTGAATAAATACTTAAATAACTCTATGGGGTTTGTATGGGGGCTAGTAAAGGCCAATCTCTTAGAGAACTCTGCTCTCCTGGTACTTTCAGTGATTGAGATTTTGAAATATTTTGATTTTTATAGACAATTTCTACTGCGCTCGCCAATCCGAAAGTCGGGGATAGTTAGAGTGGCTTTGGGGAGGCGATGTCCAGCAGTGGACGGACTCTAGATGTTAGTTAGACTTCAAAATTTCGAATTTTGCTTCTAGCCATACATTTTGTATTGAAATATTTTCGGAGCCGAATCGGTTCAAGTTTCTAAGGAAAACCTTTCAAACACCCAAAACGAACTTTTCTTGCTGAAACCGTTTCAGATCGATATCAGATTTTTGGAAATTTTGTTTTAAGGCATATTACGTTCTCGTATTGATTTTCTATTGCAAAATGCAAATCACAGGACAGTTTGACTAGCGAGCGCAGTAGCGTAGCGTAGGTCTTAGCAAATCGTAGTAGATTTTTCAGCGCTTGCAAAATATTGACTGGATATTAATTCCTTAGTCTTCCTAGGCGATTTAGAGATGTAGATAATATTTTTAAATTTTGAGATTCTTCGTCGCTTGCGAAATATTGACTATATGTTATTCCGTAGTCATTTCGTAGCAACTTATAGTTGTAAAAAATATTTTTGTTTTCTGAGAACCTTTGAAACTTTGACTGAATTTTATCCCTTAGTCCTTTTGTAGGAATTTTGTAAGAAACAATAATTTTATTTATCGAGATTTTATAGATTCGAAACATTGATTGGATTTTATCCTTAATCTTTCTGGGACAACTTTCCGTTTTAGGAAAAGTATTTTTAATTTTCGATAGTCTTTAGATTCGGAATATTGACTGGATTTTATCCTTCAGATTTCTTTAGCAACTTTGAGTTGTAAGAAATAATAATTTATTTTCCGGGGTTTTGTACATTCGAAATAATGTCTGAATTTCATCCCTTAATATTTTTGGGGCAATTTTGAATTGTAAATATTACTTTTGTTTTCCGAGATTCTTAACATCCGCTTGAAAATTTATTTTTCTTTCTAGTAACTTTGAAATTTTTATCGTAGTGAAGTTCTAGATCAGACCACTACTAAATAAAGTATTGCTGAACATTTTAAATTAGAACTCAAATAAAAAGATATTTCGAACTTTGTTAATGGCTGTTTGTTGGTCTAAATATTATGATCCTTTTCAGTCATATTTTTACACCCTTTTGATCAGTTATAATTTGAAAACATTAGCTTATGGACTTTATGGTTTGGGAAAATCTTAAAAGAGTTTTCTTGAACTTTTGTATTTTTGCTCGAATACTAAGTAGAGTTAATTGATAAAAATGTGGATTCTTATAATTATAATAGAGTTCCACTTTACAAATCACTCTTGACTTATCAAATTGAATTCATTTGTTTTAAAATTTTTTAAACATATTTGAAGTTCCTTATTAGATGGACGATTTGTTTCATGGTAAAGTTTTCTACCTTTTGAAAGTAAATAGTTTGAAAAAATATATATTTATGTATTTACTTTTATCACAAAACAATTTTGATATTTATTATCAGCCTTCTGGTTCTACAGCCATTTAGAAATTAAAGTAATAAAATTACTTGCATAGTACTAAAGACAAAAAGTATTATTGCTTTCAATTTTTTGTAAGTATGTTAAGATTCAGATGCTTACTTGTATGTAATGTTGGAATTAACTAAACTTAGGCCAAGAAGTCAGTGCCTCTATAGCTATTCTAAAAAATAAAAATGGAATGCTATCAAAAAGTTTGGTTATTATTCACCATTATCCTAGACACATAGTTTGTTTTATAAATAACATTTGTCAGTCATAAATATAGACTGGAAGGTTGTAAATAAATACCTATTTTTGGCAGTGAACTACTGATGTGAGAAAAAGATGACTCAGTAGTAAATTCTTTCAAATTCAAAATTTTTGCATAAACTGCACACTTTTGGCTTTATTATTATAAAATCCTGGAGTGGTCAGGAAAGGTTCGAGGGGTTATTTACGGTGGTGGAACCTCGGTATTCCCCTGGGAATACCGTCATTGTTAAGAGCTTCTCACTCACAAAAGTAGTACATTACAGAGTTAGTCCAAGTCAAAATAAATTCAATAAGACTTAGCCATGAAGCAATCTTTCCAACCTTTGTTGTTCTATCGAATTCGGTGCTAGGAATCGACTATTCAGATCTGCTCTACATTTATTTACAGTATTATTCTCATTTTATAAAAAAAAAAACAAAATGAAATTATGATAGTTAGAGTTCCAATTCAGGTTATAGAGTTCAAACTTAGCTCTCTCTCTCTCTTTTCGTGTGGGAAACTTAGCTGTTCTTCCATGATCCTTTTAATATGTTTAGCATTTTGTTGACGTATTTTGTTTAGGAATTTTTATAGTAGGGATATCGGATTGGGTATAAAATTAGTAGGTAGAGTTAATGAGACTGTTTTCCTTCATTCTATTCTGGGTTATCGCAACGTAGGTTCCTAACTGCTCTGACGTTTTCACTGGCCATTTCTGAGATTAGTAGGACGCGATCGGTAGAGTTTTCTGAACATTACATTCTTCTGATTATTAGGTCGACGGTTTTAGGGTTAGCAGGCTTGTCGTATAGTTAGTTATGAGATTAGTTGTAGGTTGGATATAGGATCTTTGTAGTACTTTTGTAGTTAGGGTTATTTTTAAGCTTAGGACTCTTCGGCGGTGCGTAGCCTCTAGGTTTCTGCATAGCTGCATAGGTTCTTTAGGGTTCATAGGGTAGGGTCGTTACAATTTGGTGGTGCCGCAATCCAGGATAAAGGCTGAGTTACTACGGAGTGTTTTCAGATTTCACAGATAAATTAATGATAGTGGGTAGGGTTATTTAGCTAAGGATTCATCTGTGGTCATAGCTTCTAGCTTTGATCACAATTTGGTAACCGTGAAATGGATCGTTGAAGGGAAAGCAGTTCCGATTTAGCGTAGAATGGGATAGTTAGTTAAGGGAATTTTAGTTCGGGGGCTGTTTTATTTCTAGATTCTTTGATATAATTTTGCGATATAGGGTAATTAGTAATGAGATAGTTTCTCTAGGCAAAAGTCTTATAATTTGGGGGCTGTTTTAAGTAAATAATTGTCAAACTGTATAATAAAGTTGAGAAAATCTATGAAAAGTATTCAAATGGGCATAGTTTTCAAAGAAATATTAAAGTTTTTCGCATTTATAGTATGGGTGACAATATAAACAAACAGGATTGATTTTAACTTACTTTGATATTTTATTTAAAACAAGTTACTTAGTAAAACGCAAGGATTAATCTACGAAAATGTATTTTTATCAACATTTTTCTATTTGATCGGAAGGGTTTGAAATAAAGTCTAATATAGTGAAAATTCGATACCTATGCAATAGCTAGAACATTTTGGAATACAACACAAAACAATAAGTTTCAAAATCAGTTTAAGATTTCATTTAGAAGTAGTAGATAGAGTCTTTTAGATATATTTTGTGATTTTCTTTTAGAAAATACGTAAGTAAGTCATAAGATAAAGTATTGTTTCTTAAAATTTTAAAATAAGTCTACCTACAGACAATAAATATTTGTAAAGAGAGATTGAGTAAAATAGTCCGGGTCAAAGAAAATCATTATTTAGTAGTCAAAGTTGCATATACTAAATTGGTAGGGTAATTTAAGGAAATAATACAATACAACGTTATTTTAAGACTTTTTAGTAACCGACATAACTTATGTAATCAGAATTTTTGTAAGATAACTGAAGAATAAGTAGTAAAAATAATTATTTGTAAATTTTGAAACGTCATAAATGTTTTGTAGCTTGTTTATAAGTATTTTAAATATTGCGGGGAGTAGCGCACAGGTTGGGTAAGGGTATGCACAAATTATTGTACTTTTTGCAATAATAAAGCCATGCGGTCACAATCTTTGTCACTACCTTAGCTATACGATCCATGACAGAAAGTGTTGCCGAAATAAGTTCGTGAATCTTCTTAAAACTTTGCGTTGTCGAGACATAAAATTAAAGTTAAAGTAATCGTAAATATTGCACTCGTAAATGTTTCATAAAGTTACAAATTTTGCATCACGCTCATACCATTTTGTTTAATTTCGATATTTTTAACAAACATTTCTTAAAAGGTTTTTCAGGGGTATTTGTTTAAGGTAATATCATTAAACTTGGGGTTTTAATATGAATAAAAGCAATTAAAGTAAACCGCGATATACCACACTTTGGTTAAAAAGTATTCAAAACTAATTTCACTAATAGGCTGCGTAACGATTTTGCTACGCCGTAGCATTCGTAGCATTTTTCGTAGAGGTTATTAATTACGCAACAAATATTTTACGATACAAAACGTATTACAAATCAGAGATTTTAGTTTATAAAATTAAAACAATTTAAATGATCTTAGTATGATTCAGAACAGGAGATTACGAACGGGGAAAACATAGACAACATTTTGTAGTTTATTATGTGACTAGTAAATTCCGCGATTTATACGAGGGTTATAGGAAAATGATGTAGAATTTTTATTTTCCAGGGTATGGAATACTCAGGTCTAAACTAAAAATGATATTTTGTAGTGCAGAAGTAAATAAATGTATTAACTTTTATTGTTTTTATAGGGAATATAATCTTTTAAGAAGATAAAGGTTAGAACGGAATTTTATAGGGAATGTACGAATAGTTTTCGTTAGGCTGGGCTGAATTTGATATTGGAGCTTGTTTCACAATTTACGTATAGATATTTGTGCGCAGATAGATAGAGATAGAATGCAAGGTGGGTGATTGTGTGAATATCGATACGTGGGTTGTCATGCCATGTGGCGATGGTTTTCGATGCGTACAAAAGGTTACTTCTCGCAAATGCGGTTCCTTTGAATTCCTTTAAAAATAAAATTTACATTAACCTCGATTCTGTAAAAAAAATAGGGTTTACTTTTTCAATAACCAGTTGCTTTTTCATTGAGAATGAGTAGTTAGTTTTTCAAATTGGGCTAGTAGTTTCAGAAGTAGCCGAATGTTTGCTTGCAGGGAAAAGGGGTCTCTGTTTCTCCTTGTCTGAGTTTTATCTCGGTAATTTATTCAAAAGTTTAAAAAAGTTAATTTAGAGTTAGTTAGCATTGGTGTTGTTGGCATCAGTCTTCGAAAGTGCGTTTTGATCTATCAAGATTCTATTAAAGTTTTCTGTGTTTCGCCTGTTTAAAGGTTGTTAGTGATCATAAAGTATGTGGGATAGTTTATAAAACATAGACATTTTCTTGTTAGATGTTTGATATGGGCTTGTTTAGGTCTCTTATATGTGTGGTATAGGGTTATCTCGCGTATTGTCTAATTTTATGATCTTCGTATGTCGAGTAGAATCCAAACCGTCGTAATTCATTAAGCCTTCTTGTGTCAAATTAGTAAACTGAAAATTCTTTACAGGAAATCTATTTGTCGATTTGGAGTTGCCGTGTTTAGTAATTAGAGTAGGAAGAATATGCATCTTTTAAACCAAAAAGTATTCAGAATAGATTTTGTAAGAGATGAACTACATTTCTGAATTTCAGGAAGGTTAGTTCAGCAAAAGTTAGACTTCGGTTTAGAAATCTAGATAGTCTAAAACTTTTGGAAAATTTTGACAATAATGGGTTGGGAAAAATTACTAATCTCATTAATCTCGCGGTTGTTTTTTTTTTTGGCACAAATGGGGGTGTGAAAACTAATGTTCAGGTACAAAATAAAACAATGACGCAGGGTTATCTTGGGTCTGGGGGCTGTATAGGCTGTAAAAAAGATTAGTCATGTGGTGAACCATTCATAGTCAGGTCTCGGTGGTTAGTTATGCTAGGTTTACCGAGTTTTCATTAGGATTACAATAGTACAGATATAAGAGAATACTTAGGTTTTCGCAATTTTCTAATGGGGAAATTGGATATTTGATTAGTTCTTCTTTGAGACGTTTTATTATTTTGATAAATTCGAAAGATAAGTTTAAAAAGTTCTGAAATCGTGGGTAAAAATTTAGGAAAGCAAATATTATTTAGTTTGAATGAGCTAGGCGGCGCTATTAAATAGTAGCTTGAGCGCTTAGTTTTGTAAAACAATATTTACTTTCTATCATCAATAACCGAATGCACGTATACAAGTTGTTTTTATGTTAGGTTCAGGAAGATCTGTAACCTTTAACTTTGGACGAGGTTCAAACTTAATCGTGTAAATACAGTAGAAAGAAACTCATTGAATACATCGGTTCGCGTTCGATGTTTAAAGTTAAATAACAGGCTTAGTCTTAAATGACTCAATAAATATGCGTTTTCGTTAATCAATTTGTAGCGTAGGGAAATATTATTTATTACTGAAACTATTCCGTTTTCTATATAATAGACGACAACGAGACTAGATAGACCAGTTTTATTATACGGTTTTTTTGTTAGTGATTCGGTGTTTCAAACGCAAATAAGAAGAAGAATTTAGTTAGATTACGGCATAGTTAAACTAACTAACTTTTTAATAGTGATCGAAAGAGGTTTCAAACCAGTTTATTTAGTTGCTTTAGGAAAAAAAACTAAATTTTAGCAGCAGGATTTCTTTGCGGCGGTTGAAATATTTTCCGCTTTGGGGTGCGTATCGGGGGCGCGTAGAGAAAATAATAGTAGAAAGCGCGTGTAGTGACTTGGGCCATCTAAAGTATTTCTAAATTCATGGGGTAGTACTTCGAGCATTTCCGTCCCGTTCGGGTAGTATTTTGAATCTCAAACTTTGATTTGGCGGGGTAGCGCGTTGCTTTTAATTCCAAGTTCAAGATAAATTTAGGAAAAAAAAAAAACATTTGATCATTAGAAAATTACAGTACTGATTAGGTCGGGGTCACATCTCAGGGTTAGGGAAAATCGCGGTAGGTGGTTCCGTTTCGCACTTATCTGGGATATTTATGAATTAAATTATTTTTAAACAAAACCGACTGTTGTTTCAATTTTAAAGGCATAGGTTGAACATACAAATTGATGGGATACTTTACGCGGGGAATCTAAGTATAGCTGAGCTTTTTCTTTTCTCTAACAGGTTATCGGGTCTTTTAAGTTTTAATCATTTGTAAAACTAATTACTAATTTCGATTATTGGTATAGTAGTTATGTAAAAAAATAATTTTACTTCAGCCTAACAATAGTCGTTTAGCAGTTATTTTATTTTTCTGATTGGCTAGAGAATTTTCGTGTCAAAATAAGAGTTCTCAGGGGGATAAACCTTCTCATTCATTTGTATTTTCAATCTATTTTTAGCGCAAATAAGGCGTAGTTTTTTGCAATTATGCGTAGAGCGTAAATATTCAATTACTAATGATATTTTTGGATTTCATTGAAATAGCAAGCAGATAAACAGTTTTCTTTGGGCTTAATGTTTTGCATAAATACATAAGTTGAATTTCTGTCAAAACAAAATAAGGAAACTCGACTTTTCTCTTTTGCGCTCTATAAACTTTCTTTGTTATAACATATTAAAAATAACATTATTGCGGTGGCGTAGATTACTGTAAATATAAAGATTTATTACAACAACTTAATAAAGTTGCAATTCATAAGCGTAATTTTGCAATTGGCGTAGGCTTACGGAGAATTTTGGCGTAACTTTGTAGAAAACGTAGTTAGCCAATTTAAATAATTTCAAGGTACGGGAAGAACATATTTGAATCAAGCGATTCGTATTTTCTTCTTAATCGGTAAACGGTAAAGAGTAAAAAGGTATTTGATCGATTAAATGCTCATATCGAGGAAAAGGTATTCTTTATGTTTTATTTCATATCCAAAGCTTAGATTCCTCCTCGAATTTCTTTATATTTGGAGAATGTTTGCTAACGAACATTTTAATTCGCGATTTAAAAACTTATTTCAAAAAGCGCGGAATAGTAAATATGATTCAACTTTTTTAATGAATTTCACAATAGGAAAGCCTTGAGATTCGTGTTTGGCAGAATGAATCTGAGATTGAGGAAGGACGAACAGTAGTTTGAAGTTTAAACACAAATTTTAAACAACAGTATTTATTGCTTTACGCATATATATTATATTTTTCAATCAAAGGGTGAGGGTCACTCAGAATTTCATAAGTAATCTATTTGTGAATGCAGATATTTCGTTTCCATTCAAAAGGCATTATACTTACAATCGAATTGATATGAAAATTAGATGTTGAGGAGTAGGACAGCTGTCACTTCTGTTTTTATGTAACAGATGTTTCATATCAATTTCAGACTCACAAGCAGCTCTCAGGCTGAAAGCTGAAAGAGCTAAGCTATTTTCCCCACACAACGCTTATAGTATAAAGTTTTATAAGTGACTCACCTTAGCTGAGTTTAAATCTTATAGAATGACTATCGTAAGCAACATACATTAGGCTGGGTTTTAGTTTAAATAGAGACGACTTGGGATTCAGAGAGGCAATTTTGAACTATGCACAATTAGATATCTGGCAATAGGGTTATGGTGGTTTTGTAGTAGAACGATTTTCCTGGATCATTTTACAAATCATGATAAATCGAGTATTGACTTGATGTGGGAATGTTGTGTCCTTCTGACTGAGAGAATTCACAACTCTCTTTTCTACGCAAGGCTTCGATTTAACCCGTTGGATAGATTTTTGTTCATTTTCTTAAAGTTGTTGATGATTTTAAATTTCATGAAATGTTTATGGAAGCTAAAAACTCGGCTTAGCTCCACACCACATGAAATACATTTTTGGATGGAAGTCTAATATCTTATTTAACATATTTGTGACATCAATTTTATTGGATTTTGATAACAATATTCTCCATTTATATTGACATTTCGAACATTGTTGGGGGCTGAATGTAGTGAATAACCTCTCCATTTGTAGAGCTTTTCACTTACGTCACAAATATGTAGAGTATTACACGCAAAAAACTGATCTAAAGGGTCAGAATAGGCGTGGATTGTCAATATTCATCTAAATATTATCTTGATAGAGCGCGGCTCTATGAAAATGTATGGAAGTAGACGCGGGCGCATCAAAATAGCAATTTCTACGGCTTCTAGCAAGTCCATAGTAAATTATTTCAATAATCTCCTACGGCAGTATGCTGCCCTGGTACTTTTCCTTAATAAATATTACTAAATATTTCGTTATTTGAACGAAATTACTTTGGAATTCGATACAATACTTACTTCCTAGGCGCTTATGCGACCCTGGTACTCCAGCGGCGAAAAGGCATTAAAAAAGATAAGGCTGTATAGCTGAATTGCCTTTGCGCATCGCTTTTACTTTTTAAAAAGTATGGGACGGGGCTCGGCTAGACGAACGTGTTCGAAATTTGAATTAATGTTTTGCAGAAATTATGGCTGTATAATTCGGAAAGCCTTTGCTTTCCTCATTAAAAAGAATAAAGGCAACCCTATATAAGCCATACAAGCGATTTGGCGGGAATTCATTCTAGGGCTAGCTCTCTCATGATAAACACGTACCTATAGTAGCTGGGGTAAAATCTTTCGATCTAATATTTTGTTTTGATAAAAATTGTGGAACGTCTAGCAGGCTGGTACTTTGTACGGGCTTAATAGATTTCACAATTTTTGATTAGAAACAGTCTGTGAGCGTTCTTGGCTGGATCTAAAAAGTTTGGTTAAAATGTTCGCAGATTTACATAGGGTTTAGTTAGTTGGTTCGATCAGCGACGGGGTGGAATATTAAAAAAAAAACCTGGTCAAGAATCGAATCGCTAGCTAGAAATAAGGGAAATTATTGTGAGATTCATTCGATTGACGGGGTGGACTAAAAAACCTGGTCTAGATGAGTTGCGCAATAATTTTCTAAATAAATATTGGGATTTTGGATTTTGGAGGATTGGACGTGTTTATCTTAGGATTCAACTGCATTGTTTTGTGGGTTTGCGTATCAAAAATCACGATACAGCAAACTTTCTGAATAATGTGTTTGAATATTTAGGGAAAGTAGGGCTCTAGGGGCACTAGGTAGTTCTAGGAAATCGGACTTTGCCACTCCGTATTCCCATTTTTAGATTAGGTTCGATCATTGCACAAACGATCGATGTAGTTTGACGCCATACAAACTGACAGACAATTTGATTGACTTCAATATTTTAGACTAGGAAAATCTTGGGGCGATGAGCTAGGAAAATCCATCTAGGATCTATTTTGCAAAAATCACAATCGTGGGAACTTTGAATGTTATAAGTTACAAAATATTTCGCGCGGGAAAAGTAAAATTTAGTTTGAAGTTTTCCACAAAACGTATGATGAGCTAGGTAAACCTATCTAGGATTTATTTAGTAAAAACACAATCGTGGGAACTTCCATATTTAAAGTTTCGTAACATCTTGCGCGGGAAAAGTAAATTCTGTTGGAAGTTTTGACAAAATGTTTTTTTTTTATCAAAGTCTAGAGCAGGGCGGGTACTAGGCTAAAATTTGAGACAATTCGCTAAGAAAATTATTCTGAAAGCTACAAAATATCAAATATTTTTGAACAGAACCGGAAAGTTCGACTCTTTCTCGTTGTAAGATTTCTAAAAAAATATTTCAGGCGGCTTAATGTTTGATGAGTATTTTTATTAAAAGAAATCTTTCGATTTGCAGAAATATTTTGTTTGTTTGAGAATATTTATTTTTATCAAAAGTCGATTGAAAGTAGCGTAGATATTTTTAAATTTACAAAATCAATGTCAGAAAATCGATTTCAGACTTTGGAGAGAAAACTAAGAAAATTATCAACTAGATTTCATAGAACAGCTTCTGGGAATTTATGCAAACCTGGTACTTCCATTTACTTTGGTAGCAAATTATTTCGTTTTTTTTTACTGCACTCGCCAATCCGCAAATCGGGAGTGCTTCAAAATTAACTAGAATTGCAACTGGGAAGGTCTTGTCCAACAGTGGACTGATGTAGTAGCTAAATACAATAGCTTGATCGCGTTTCTAACTTGCTTCAAATACCTACCTAGATTTCCTTCTTGTACAATCCAAATCGCAGAATCGGTTTGAGTTGTGGAAATTTAAACGTTTTCCGTCGGGTCATAAATATTGATAATTTCTTAAAGGAAAATCACATTTCTTTAAAAATATTCCTTTTGCAAGATTTATTTGTATCGAAAATAAAATTGCAAGTAGGCCGTCTAAATCAAAATCAATAATTTTTCCAGCAATCGGGAAAAGTCTGAAATATTTTCGTGTAGGACTAAATCACGGAACCATCAAAAGGCGATTCAATCTATAAGATTTGTATGAGGCTTAGGAAATGTTTAGCTCTTTGGGAATTGTACTATCCTGGTACCTCAATACAAATATTTTCAGTTTTAAATTGAATAAATACTTAAATAACTCTATGGGGTTTGTATGGGGGCTAGTAAAGGCCAATCTCTTAGAGAACTCTGCTCTCCTGGTACTTTCAGTGATTGAGATTTTGAAATATTTTGATTTTTATAGACAATTTCTACTGCGCTCGCCAATCCGAAAGTCGGGGATAGTTAGAGTGGCTTTGGGGGAGGCGATGTCCAGCAGTGGACGGACTCTAGATGTTAGTTAGACTTCAAAATTTCGAATTTTGCTTCTAGCCATACATTTTGTATTGAAATATTTTCGGAGCCGAATCGGTTCAAGTTTCTAAGGAAAACCTTTCAAACACCCAAAACGAACTTTTCTTGCTGAAACCGTTTCAGATCGATATCAGATTTTTGGAAATTTTGTTTTAAGGCATATTACGTTCTCGTATTGATTTTCTATTGCAAAATGCAAATCACAGGACAGTTTGACTAGCGAGCGCAGTAGCGTAGCGTAGGTCTTAGCAAATCGTAGTAGATTTTTCAGCGCTTGCAAAATATTGACTGGATATTAATTCCTTAGTCTTCCTAGGCGATTTAGAGATGTAGATAATATTTTTAAATTTTGAGATTCTTCGTCGCTTGCGAAATATTGACTATATGTTATTCCGTAGTCATTTCGTAGCAACTTATAGTTGTAAAAAATATTTTTGTTTTCTGAGAACCTTTGAAACTTTGACTGAATTTTATCCCTTAGTCCTTTTGTAGGAATTTTGTAAGAAACAATAATTTTATTTATCGAGATTTTATAGATTCGAAACATTGATTGGATTTTATCCTTAATCTTTCTGGGACAACTTTCCGTTTTAGGAAAAGTATTTTTAATTTTCGATAGTCTTTAGATTCGGAATATTGACTGGATTTTATCCTTCAGATTTCTTTAGCAACTTTGAGTTGTAAGAAATAATAATTTATTTTCCGGGGTTTTGTACATTCGAAATAATGTCTGAATTTCATCCCTTAATATTTTTGGGGCAATTTTGAATTGTAAATATTACTTTTGTTTTCCGAGATTCTTAACATCCGCTTGAAAATTTATTTTTCTTTCTAGTAACTTTGAAATTTTTATCGTAGTGAAGTTCTAGATCAGACCACTACTAAATAAAGTATTGCTGAACATTTTAAATTAGAACTCAAATAAAAAGATATTTCGAACTTTGTTAATGGCTGTTTGTTGGTCTAAATATTATGATCCTTTTCAGTCATATTTTTACACCCTTTTGATCAGTTATAATTTGAAAACATCAGCTTATGGACTTTATGGTTTGGGAAAATTTTAAAAGAGTTTTCTTGAACTTTTGTATTTTTGCTCGAAAACTAAGTAGAGTTAATTGATAAAAATGTGAATTCTTATAATTATAATAGAGTTCCACTTTACAAATCACTCTTGACTTATCAAATTGAATTCATTTGTTTTAAAATTTTTTAAACATATTTGAAGTTCCTTATTAGATGGACGATTTGTTTCATGGTAAAGTTTTCTACCTTTGAAAGTAAATAGTTTGAAAAACATATATTTATGTATTTACTTTTATCACAAAACAATTTTGATATTTATTATCAGCCTTCTGGTTCTACAGCCATTTAGAAATTAAAGTAATAAAATTACTTGCATAGTACTAAAGACAAAAAGTATTATTGCTTTCAATTTTTTGTAAGTATGTTAAGATTCAGATGCTTACTTGTATGTAATGTTGGAATTAACTAAACTTAGGCCAAGAAGTCAGTGCCTCTATAGCTATTCTAAAAAATAAAAATGGAATGCTATCAAAAAGTTTGGTTATTATTCACCATTATCCTAGACACATAGTTTGTTTTATAAATAACATTTGTCAGTCATAAATATAGACTGGAAGGTTGTAAATAAATACCTATTTTTGGCAGTGAACTACTGATGTGAGAAAAAGATGACTCAGTAGTAAATTCTTTCAAATTCAAAATTTTTGCATAAACTGCACACTTTTGGCTTTATTATTATAAAATCCTGGAGTGGTCAGGAAAGGTTCGAGGGGTTATTTACGGTGGTGGAACCTCGGTATTCCCCTGGGAATACCGTCATTGTTAAGAGCTTCTCACTCACAAAAGTAGTACATTACAGAGTTAGTCCAAGTCAAAATAAATTCAATAAGACTTAGCCATGAAGCAATCTTTCCAACCTTTGTTGTTCTATCGAATTCGGTGCTAGGAATCGACTATTCAGATCTGCTCTACATTTATTTACAGTATTATTCTCATTTTATAAAAAAAAAAACAAAATGAAATTATGATAGTTAGAGTTCCAATTCAGGTTATAGAGTTCAAACTTAGCTCTCTCTCTCTCTTTTCGTGTGGGAAACTTAGCTGTTCTTCCATGATCCTTTTAATATGTTTAGCATTTTGTTGACGTATTTTGTTTAGGAATTTTTATAGTAGGGATATCGGATTGGGTATAAAATTAGTAGGTAGAGTTAATGAGACTGTTTTCCTTCATTCTATTCTGGGTTATCGCAACGTAGGTTCCTAACTGCTCTGACGTTTTCACTGGCCATTTCTGAGATTAGTAGGACGCGATCGGTAGAGTTTTCTGAACATTACATTCTTCTGATTATTAGGTCGACGGTTTTAGGGTTAGCAGGCTTGTCGTATAGTTAGTTATGAGATTAGTTGTAGGTTGGATATAGGATCTTTGTAGTACTTTTGTAGTTAGGGTTATTTTTAAGCTTAGGACTCTTCGGCGGTGCGTAGCCTCTAGGTTTCTGCATAGCTGCATAGGTTCTTTAGGGTTCATAGGGTAGGGTCGTTACAATATTTCTTATGACGAGAGCGAATCTTGGGTCCCAAGTCGAATTTTAACTACTGTAAGACCCTCAACTGTCATTCTATTGCCACTGTAATTTCTATACCTACTAAAAACTGTTAGCAGAATACGAAACTACCAAAACCATCCAACTGACATGCCATCGACACCCAACTGAAGCGATTCCTGTTTAGCAGAATTCGGCCCCTGGTTACGGCTTTCTTGATGTCTCTACGGGAAATTACCGCTCATCCTACTGACCACCGAGCACTGGAGTTCTCCACGTTATCGATAGTTTAATATCGATGAAGAGGAACATCGGTTACGAACGGATCCAATCCTGGTTCCAGCCATGTGGACGGAAAATCATCTAAGGGAAACTATCGTTAATCCTACTGACCTTCGAGCACTAGCTATGGATATCTTGACAATGAGTGTATTTTAAAGATACCTTCACTTCATTTTACGTCCGTCACTGTCACAATTTAATGTAATATTCCTGCAAGACCAAAATAACATGCTTCTTATAGGTATTGGAATCATTGCGCATCCCTAACCATAAAGATTAATTACTTCTATAGGCGCTCTCTTTTCCAGGCTACACAGCAAAGAAGGGCGCTGTTAGCGGACATCACCTTTATAACGTTACATCCCTAATACACTCTTTTATATTTGATTTGGGGCCCCATATACGCTAATTGGATTCTTTAATGAGAATCCCTCGGGTATTAACAAAATGTGTGTCAGCTAGGTCATTTGGTCACAGTTGGTACGGTTTTATAAATTGCTTTTTAGGTGGTTAATAGGTTTTTTATTAGTGGAGTAAAACATTGGTTTTGGGGATAACATTTTCAGTCGCTGAAAATATTTGGAAGGGATAAGAATAGCCAAAAATACGTAGGTAGTAAAATAAACGTGTAAAATTGTAATTAGGTATGTTCTAAATCATCATCATCTTCCTGCCCTTATCCCAATTACTTGGGGTCGGCGCAATACGTTTCGTTGAACACAAAATCGTGTTGCAAAAGGATTTGGCTGAATTTTGCGACCAGCCGCCTAGCAGACGTCAACCCTAATCGGGAATGATTTTGTGGTGGATTTACCACCACCATACGGTTGGCCTTGGCTGTTTGGGTCGGGTTATCCCTCGGTCGCCTCTTACGACCCCCACGGGAAGAGAGGGGGTGGTGCTATTCTACTCTGCCGGCACCACACGGCACCGGTAGGTATGTTCTAAATATAGGAATTAAATTGCTTGCAAAAAATGCATCATCTACCTAACTTAAAGAACCTTCACAACATTCCTCTGTATATAAATCGTCTAGCTGGAGAATTATTGCAACCAAACATAAAAATTCCCTCGAGGAGCCCTGGATAAAGCGAATGAATACCCCTATCACAGGAAGACAGATACTCCAGAGTCCAGTATGCTAGTACTGATGACATTGATCTACAGTGTTGCACTACACACATTATTGGCAACACGAGACCAATCACACTCAATTTATGTGATCCAACGTTTTCCTGAATCGTGCCAAAGGCAATTTGATTTCAAGACCCTTGATTACAAAGCCAGAACTCCAAGTCTGCTAAAATTTCAAAATTTTCAAAATTTCAATTATTTATTTCTTTGTAGGAATGTACAAGATTCTCTTAAAGAAAGTCATATTCTAATACAATCTTAAAAAAGAGAAAATTTCTAATGCAAAATTTTCTCTTTTTTATAATATAACAATTTGAGTTCCTACTCTAAACGCGGCTCAGGCGGGATAAAAAAATAAAAATAAAGGCACTGCCTCGGGGCTGGCCAGGCTAACCACACAGCATGCAACTTTATGCCTCAATGAATGACAATTAAATGGAGTAACATTCTGTCAAAACTAAAAAGCAGAATATGTAACTACCAAAATCATCCAACAGAAACGATTTTCATTTAGCAGACTTGGGGCCCGGGTGCTTGTAAGCCATACATAAATAATTTCATAATGTTGTCGTCTCATTTCCAGTTGACAGCCGCAACCTCAAAGAATCGCTAGAACGCGCAGAATGGAGTTTAGGCGTGGAACTCTGGTGCAGCGAAGGCGCTCAGTCCAGCACCCTGGCGCCAGTCTCCTGCAGGGTGTTGAAGCTGCACTTCCAACCGTCCCAGGGCCTGCACTACCACCTGCCGGTGCTGTTCGACTACTTCCATCTGGCTGCCGTCTCCATCACTATCCATGCTAGTTTGGTTGCTTTGCATCAACCATATATCAAGTAAGTAAGGCATCTATTACGGTTGTTGCTATTTTCAAAGGGAAAAAAACTTCATGCTTAATGAAAAATCTTACGTTTGTCGCATGTCTATCAAGGAAAAGCATCATGCATTATGTGCAAAGTTGGTAAGTGTACGACACACAATCTATGTCGAAGTACCTACTTTAAAACATTTATGAACTTCTAAGAATGGCAACTTGAAAGCATAGTTTGGTGCAAGATATTAAAGCAAATTTTATGCATTTTCAGTACACCGCGGTCAAGCAAGCAATGGGGCAAGCTGATGAAGACTGCCGGGAACTTCAACGCGTCTGGCAGTCTTGAGAACGTGCTATTTGGATCTACTGGCAAGTGTGCTGGCGGGAACTCTAGCAAGATCGCGCATGCTAGGTATATGCAATTTCAAATATTATTACATCAAGAAGGAAGCAATTCAGCTTTATATGATAAGTATTCTTTCGTTGAACACAAAAGTAATTATACAACGGCGATAGTCGAGGAGAAAACAAGAGAGATTAGCGGGAGGTGGGCATATAGCAGGATAGACAAGGGTGATTGATAGACGGTGAACTAAAAAATTCATAGCGCAGACCATTTTTTTGCAGAGTGCAGCGTTCTTAGGAAAAATACTACTTATTTTGATGACATAATGCAAGGCAAATAAATGAGGCTACCTTTTCAAAATTTCAGGCAAGTGCACGCCGAAGTATGCGGGATCCTGCTAGGCTCTCTGGAAGGTCTGCAGAGCGCTCTGGCAGTATGCGGTTCTACTGGAGTTTTGCTGACTCCTGAGGACACATCGTCCAACTCCGTGGTGGGAGAGGTCGCGCAGAGGATCAAGGATCTAAGCGAGCTGGGGAAGCTCAAGGTAAGAGAACATCTTAAGGCTATTGATGATTGTGATGACGGGGCATGTGGCGATATTTTGCTGTGCTGTCTGGAAGGTCTGCAAAGTGCTCTGGCAGTGTGAGGGTCTACAGGAGTTCTGCTGACTCCTGAGGACACATCGTCCAACTCCGTGGTGGGAGAGGTCGCGCAGAGGATCAAGGATCTCAGCGAGCTGGGGAAACTGAAGGTTAAAGAATATTACTTAGATAATGATATAACTGGGTGGGGCGCAGAAATATGCGAGATTTCGCTAAGCTCTCTGGACGGTCTCCAAAGCTCTCTGCAGTACGTGGGTCCATGGGAGTCCAGCCGATTCCTGAAGACACATTGTCATCAAATAAGCGAGCTGTGGGAAACCTGAAGGTAACAGAATATCTGATGCTAATGATGTTGATGACTTGGCATATAGAAGTGAGCGGCGTCCTACTAGGCTCTCTGGAAGGTTTTCAGAGTGCCTTAGAAGTATAAAGAGTCCTGTTGACTCCTGAAGACTCATCTTTCAACTCTGTGGTCAAAGAGATCGCGCAGAGAATCAAAGACCTTAGCTAGTTTGGGAAACTGAAGGTAACAAAATACTTCTTGCTATAGCATCAATCATCATCATCATCAATAAATGATCGTCTGATGATTTCTCTGGTCTGTGAGGCACGCAGACGTATGTGGAATTCTTCAAGGTAGAAGGAGCCTTTAAAGATGCCTGTGTAGCAAGAAGATATTTGTGAATGCTATTTTAATTATACCCTGGATGAGACAGGGAAAAATGCATTAAGTACCTATGCTATACCTTAAGACCCCTGTTTGTATTTTCCAGAAGTCCGAGGCGGGTGAAGAAGAAGAATGGGCGATGGGCGCAGCGCACGATATCGCGCGACTGTGTGCCGAAGTGACACTGCGGTGGCGCGCGTTCTTACATCACACGTCTGACCGGCCGCATGTGCACCATGCTTTAGCAGCGCGGCATCATGCCTTGCGGTAAGTTTTCTATTTAGGTAACAACATACAATGCGTATGTGTAACAAGTACTGTGCCTAAGCAGGTACGCTGTAGCGCATGGTACTACGCTAGCGCAGTTACGCTACGCGAGGAAAGATAAATGTCTACGCCGTAGCTAACGTAGCAGTATGTGTAGCAAAATATGAAGGCGTTTTATTTTTCTCATACTTGTCCTTCTAAGTTACCATGAAGCTAGATTCTGGTTCACAACACAAATGATGATAGATCGGATCAAAACGTAAACTTTTTTATGTGTGTTACATAATATGTTTTACAATCACGTGTAACTGAGTTAACCGATCGAAATGTGACCTTGTTAAAATTACATAGCCTAGCGTAATGAATAATCCAATTCCGTCAATTTAATAGGTTTGTGCTGGGTTTCGACCTGGCTTTTTCCAAAAATTACGATACCATTTTATCACAAATACCTATGTGGAATTAAAAATATAGTAGGTTTTCCTGAAAATTTTCAACAATTCTACACGCCAACTTAAAATAAGTTTTTTCACTTCTCGCATTCCAGTATCAAACGTTTCGCCGAATGCTTCTTCGTGCTGGACAACCCTCGTCACTCCCTCGCTGGTTGCTATGACAGCAACTACCAATCCTACCAAAGCGTAGGAGATACAGCCAGAAGATCTCGCTACCTAGCACTGCTGCCTCCATTGCCAGTCCATTGCATAGCGTTAGATGGCGATCCTCATATTATGCCGATCATTTTTGAGGACAGGTGAGTTCATACCCTTCTTCTAATAGTAAGGAATATAGAATCAACTGCCTGGCTCACCAAAGCTGACGTCAGTCAATTCAAGTTTACATGTAATTTGAAAGTTTCATGCAGTATTGGTTTTCAGGTATCAAGACACGGCAGAATTTGCAAGACGTCGTTCGTTCTTGAGTTCAGCTACGAGTAAATCTGGGAGTGGTGAGTTCCTAAATTGATTGATCATACCTAGTTATGGTAACAGCCACAAAAGTCCACTGCTGGACATGGGCCTCCTCCTATCGGAGGGAATTGTCATACTCACCACGCTTGGCAGGCGGATTGGCGAGCACAATTCAAGATTTTGCATTTACAAGGAACGCTGCTGCCCGTTCCTTGCATGATTATCTTCGCTTTTTACGACACGCACGAGTAGAATTGGGGTGACTAAGCCGGCACCACACGGCATTGTTGTGGCTGTTACCATACATATTTAACCCTGAACATAATATAATGTCTTTAACTTAACAATGTTTCTCATTTCAGATCCATTTTTGTGTACGGAACCCCTGAGTGAAGACTGCGCCTGTAGTATTAGTTCGATGATGGATTCAAGAAGGCCATCATCAGAAGCATCAAGAGTTACGCTGACGCTGCCTAAAACTATCATGGACGTTCTCGAGCCACAATTAAATGCACAAAAAGCGAATTCTAGCGTCGTCCAAGCAACGTTGACTCTTGCTCCACAAAAATCAGCTCGTGGCTCCCCAAAAAGAGCACTGGTCCAACAAAATGTTGTCGAAATGACAAAAGCTGTGAATAAACAACTAGATTTGACTGGGCCTAAAAGATATATCGTGCAAAACAATCAAATCAGTGAGATTCAGCTACCACCGAACAAAGCGTTTGCAGCATGTCCCATTCAGCAAGGACAGCAAATGTCCAGGTACTCGGCCTCAACTTTACTAGACATCAACTCTAAAAACAATACTATATCAAGGGTAGAGAAAAACAAAAGTGATCCTAACGAAGTCTTTATACAGAAACACGAGGTGACCAGTGGAGTTAGCACCCTCCCAGCTCGGCACAGCAAGTCTTTGGATCAACTGAGAGTAACCCAGGTGGGAACTTTAGGAAATTCACAGACTCTTTCAAAGCGAGATGTGAGAGATGTAAGGAATAGCTCAAACACTTCTATGAATTATCCAAATCCGAAACAGTTTATGCATCCTCATCAGATGAAACCCACGACACTTCCAAGAAGTATGACAACAACTGCCTACCCCACTAGCACCACAACAAGGTCTGGAACCAAAGGCGAAGACTATAGAAGAAATATTAGTGAATTTAGGGAAAAATATAAAAATCCATGCAATATGAACTACAATCAACATGTAATGAACAATGATGTGTTTCATAATGTAGGCTATCAGTATGATGGAATGATGACGACTAATCCAAACCAGGTATATGGCTACACTTTCGGTAATCAGGGTACAATGCAAGTGAATAATGTAATTCGTAATCCGTTAGAATTTCAAAGAGGCTACAGTGTAAATTTACCCCGTCCTATGTTGCCTCCACGTAATTCTTACCCACCAGTTAGTGGGAAAAACCAAGTGACTGATCCACATAAATTAGTTTCTAATAAGCACGTTCATAGATCGAACTCAACTCACGTATTTCATCAGCATCAATTAGATATCGAAGCAACTCGCAATCAACTTAGGCATGAACTAAACTATTACCTTCAAAAAGGTGACTGGAGCTACGACGTCAATACCGGCAGCCTCATTCAAAATTATCAAAAGAAATCCAGCAAGAGCAGTGATGACAGTGGTTTTGTAATGACGTTGGATAGAAGTAGTGACGGAACATCGAAATCAACCTATTCGAAGACACCGCCTTCGACGCCGCATTCTACGATGCCTTCAGTAAGACACAAGAAAAGTCGCTCCAAGGAGTCAAAGTTAAATAATGGAGGAAAAGAGAACACAAAAATTCACTCCAGTAGAGACTCCTTGAGTAGCCGACATTCTATCAGATCAAGAGACAGCAAATCGGGGGAAACCTCCAAATCTGAGCGAAGTACTCCAAAATCTGAACGAATGACACCAAAATCAGGTAAAGCTACTCCTAAATCGGGTGCCATTACACCAAAATCTGGATTAGCAACTCCTAAATCTGGCAGAGCAACTCCAAAATCTGGTTTGGCAACTCCTAAAAGTGGCAGATCTAGCGGCAAACCTGAAAAGCGAAGTAAACATAAGGCATCAGAGAAAATGACTCAACTAATGTCAGAAGCTGCTTCTTCGTCCAGTAATGAAAGCATACCATTTGAACTGAGAAGATTAGAATCATCAGCTAGTGTACCGTATAGTCTAGATCACGGCCCAGAACTATTAAGGCATTGTAGAAGTGCTGCATCTGTGCTGGATGAGCCAAATTTAAATAATGCATTTGGTTCAGAATCATTACCTAACCTAGCACCACCGCCCGCTTTTGAATCGCCTCCATTAGATATAGCTGACAAAGACTTCAAAATACTTCCGCCTGAAAGTTTTCTTAGTAAAGATGAAAAAGCGAGTAAAAGTAGTTCGACATCAAGTTTGAGTGAACAGAGCGGGTGGGTGTCCAGTGGACGTAGTTCAGGTGCATCAACCCCTGATAATGCTAGTAGTCAATTAAATCAAAACTTTGCTCCACCGACTAAAATGCCTCCATCTTCTTCCACTGCACCTAAAGTACCTCCAAAGAAAACTGAAGATAATGCTGAGAAAAGACGTGATAAAATGGCAGATGGTGAAACCATAAGTGACTTCAAAAAGACTGTTTTGAATGGTGAACAACTTCGAGAACGACTGCTTAAATTAGCCGTAAAAGTCTCTCAAAATAATGGGAATGAGAAAATTGAATGCTGTGATAAAGAAGTATGTGAAGAATGCACGATTTGTAGTGATTCCATTTGTACCGATAGTCAATGTGAATACAACAAAATAATGCACGGAAACGGTATTGACGCAGGGTGTAATTCTGACACTTGTTCAGCTAGGTGTATCGAACGATGTGCTGAAATGAACGCTGATAAGTTTACTCAACGACATTATTCCTTTAGTGAAGTACAAGGGAAATCATATACGTCGACATCGAAGAGTACAAATGAAGGAACTGTTAAGAAGTCACAGACGATTGGTGACAATTTACATCCCTATATACGAAAAGAAATACAAGCTAAAGCACCAGTGAAAACAAAAGCTATACTTAAGGATAGAATCGAATACACAGAAAAACTGATAGCTGCAGAAATTCGTAGTTTATCTGGAGCAGCAGATCGAGCTTGCAAGAGCCACAAAATGGGCGTCCCTGGTCCTGTAAGTGCTGCACAGAAATATAATAACAAAGCTCGATCTGAAATTGATTTGGCGCACTTTATTGCTGACAATGATTATGAACACTTACCGCCTCCACAGCAATTTAGAGACGCACCACCTCCTCCTGACGCTTTCAGAGTAAGTAACTTCACAAGAGAAACATTTATTAAAGTATTTAACGTGATTTGTAAATATGCATACATTTTTAGGATCCTCCATCAAAGTCACCAAAGCTAAGCAGGCAAAGTAGCAAATCATCGACACCATCGAAGACTCCAAGAAAACAACCGGAACAACCATCAACTCTTCAGCTAGATAATCCTTTGTATCACGTTTGTGAAGGTATGAACTTGCAACTTGTTGTTCATTGTTCTTGGCTTGACTTTAAAAATGCCACACTTTCTGCTTTTGCAACTGACAACACTAACCCCTGCTTGGCTTTTCATCAGGTATTATGGAGAGGCGTAAACTGAGGCCTCGCCAGTCCATTAATTCTACAACACCTCCATCGTCCGGTACTCTTAATAAAAGCCAGAGTACTGGCGAATTGGCTAATAGAAATGAGAATGGGAATCATAAAGGTAAGGTCCGGCAATTTTATGAAAAATCAATGTGCGAAAAATGCGGTGTTACCTTAAAGCTTGCTCACATTGCAAGTGCTTCTGCTCACGAACCTGACTCCAAGAAAGTTGGATCAACCAACTCTTATGAAACAATTTATGTGCATACCTAACTAATAGTCATGGCACACACCTAGATTATTCGTACGATCACAATAATGTTTCAACGGTTATCTATTTTACAGAACAACGCGAAAGCAACTTCGTCAGTATCTTCGGGTTGGCAGAATCTGAACGTCTCTTCGTCAAATGCAGAGAAGAATTCAGACAGAGTGTCAAATATCCTGGAGCTATCTACTCCGACTTTCCTCCTGTTGAGAATTCATTACCCTATTTCCATATAAGCGATGAGTATAGGATGTTTAATCCTGAAGGTAGGTAACGTCTACAGAAAGTAAGAAATCCTCTCTTGTTGTCCATTGTGATATTTTGTAGTTTTACCATTTGTATAAAAAAATATTCTTTCTTCTAGGATTGCACCTGATAATCTGCGTCCATGGCTTGGACGGTAATTCTGGAGATCTTCGCTTAGTCAAAACTTACTTGGAGCTGGGCCTGCCTGGAGCGAGACTAGACTTCCTCATGTCTGAAAGAAATCAGGGTGATACCTTCTCCGATTTCGATACCATGACTGACAGGTAAATGTTCAATGTTGCATGAACTCTTCACCAATGTAATAAAATAAATCTGATTACTATATTTTACTCTGTCTATCCATTACAGGCTTGTACAAGAAATTGTCACTCATATTCAAAATTCATCTGAACCGGCCAGGATAAGCTTCGTAGGTCACTCATTAGGAAATATCATCATCAGATCAGCTCTCGCTCGTCCACAAATGAAACCATTCTTGGGGAAACTTCACACCTTCCTTTCTCTGAGTGGCCCTCATCTTGGCACTCTTTATAACTCTAGCGGTCTAGTGAACGCAGGTTAGTAAACATTGCAATCCAGTGTTAATTTTACTTTAAGATACAAAAATTGGATGATGTTCTCTTAACCGTTTCAATTTACAGGAATGTGGTTCATGCAGAAATGGAAGAAGTCAGGGTCACTTCTTCAGTTATCATTAAAAGATGCTACGGACCCTCGACGATCCTTCCTCTACCGGCTTAGCGAGAGGAGTCAACTACATCAGTTCAAACACATATTACTGTGTGGTTCCGGACAAGATCGATATGTGCCTCTGCACTCGGCAAGGCTCGAGCTGTGCAAAGCTGCTGCAAAGGATACATCTTTGTTGGGACAGGCTTACAGGGAAATGGTAACTTATACCTATTTTATTTTCCTATTCGTGCCTGGCATGTTAGGTATTTTGTTATTGTTAGGGTCAAGTTTACCAAAATGCCGGAAGAGCCATTACATTCCCACAAGAAAATGGAATACCGAACACTGCAAGCCGAACGGTGAAAAGCTCCGAGGCTGCTCACGTCTCACTTAAAGCCCCACTTGAAGTCTACCATCATCACTGGGTTCTTGTAAGGTAATTTCACCATCCGACGAAAATAGTAGTGATTTTACTGATAGACCTTCTACCAAATGCATTGCATTTTGTCCTCCTGATTTCTTTCTTGATGCAGTGCCTGAATTCGCTAACATCGTTTTTTCAGGTACACAACATGGTGTCTCCGCTGGCTGCGCGCGCGTCATCGGTATCGGTGGTGCGCTACGACGTGCAACACGCGCTGCCCCACACGGCCAGCGCGCTAGTGGGACGTGCAGCCCACATCGCAGCGCTGGACTCCGATCTCTTCATCGAGAAGTTCCTCCTCGTGTCGGCTCTAAAGTATTTCCGATAAGCAACGATAGATATATCATTCGATCCTGAATTATGAACAGTACTTTTTGTTATTTCAGACGGCTCTCTTGAGTTTAAATCTGTTGTATATAAGAGTGGAATGATGACATAGAAGCTCTCTCTCTACCCTATCTTAATGCAAATCAAATCTCACAAACCTATCTGTTAATAATACCGAACGCATACAGAAATGCTATCTGCTTTTACCCTAAATGTGGCGCATTTTTTCAGCATTTACCTACCATGTTGATTTACTGCCATTTACATAGGTACCCTAGCCCAAACCTATATCACACAGGGACTGTAAACACAAAGATAAAGTGTGATATAAATCGATTACTTATACCTAATATGAAAAGATATTAGAAAAACTGAAACTTATGTTGAGACGGAATCGACATTTTAATGATATACCTACTTACTTATAAGTTCTTAGACATAAGACGGATCTTTACACCAATATGTAAGACTACAATTTAGAGAAATGTAGATATTATAGATGTTATTTGTAATACTATGATTGTATTGTTGTCTACCTGGAAGTTTATCTTATCTAAATTGGCTAGGAAAGTTTGAACAAAACTTTTTTAACTTGGGCGATTTAGAGGCCTTTACTGTGTCGTAACTTCAACTTTAAGTTCATGGGTGTGATATACCTAAATCAATTATTACTGATTTTTATTTTAGAATTTTTGAGATCTCCTCTTTCGAAATTTTATAACACTTATTCAGTCTTACGTAGAAACTTCGTAAATCTAGGAAGTTAAGTTATCTACGTAGGTATTTTATGTTTTACAAAAACGATGAAATCTGAAACGGCCTGAAAATAGGTCATAGCCTTAATCAATTAATAACATTTAGAGTTTAAAAATGTAAATTTTTATCGAATGTTAGACTGATCTTAAAAAATATACGATCAAAATTTATCTAAGTTTCATAGAACTAATTTCTTGAGTAGTGAATATTATTTGATATTGGTCAAATGCTCTGTCCACTTCTCTATATTTATCTGTAGGTATATTTTATACAGGGGCTTGGAATTTCTTACACTACATAAAATTAGAAAATTCTGTGTAATGTATACTAACTGGGATTAGTAACTAATAGTTTGTATTAATTACCTCGATTTTGCTCAGGGCATGCTTTACGGAATGAGTTACAAAATAACGTGGAAGATTATCTGAAAAGAGGGAATTTTGTAAATATAGAAATGGAATTTTATTTGTAAATTACATTCATACGATTAATGGCAATGAATGTGTCGATGTTATACACGTAAAATAAAAATAAATTACCTATTATAATGCCTGGAAATTATTGTTTTACTTCACAATCGGAGATTCACAAAACTTTGATATTTTAAGGCGGGTATTCATTGGGGACAAAATCCCTGGATTTTGTATACGACACAATGTTCCCAACAAATGTCGCCGCGAAATTGCCATATACAAAGTCCCAGATACAAAGTATCGGCAACAAACCGTCCACACTTGTCAGTTGTTGCCAAAATTTGTTTTTGTAAAAAGGATGTTTCAAATCCCAAAACAATCTATATTATTCATACAATTCTATTAGCATCGCCGTCTGCTCGCTTCTCTACACTGTTTCCATTTTTAATTTGTCCCGCAACATGAAAACTACACGTACACACTCACAAAATTTTTGAACATTCGTCCCGAAACATTTGTTTCCATGTTCCAAAAACAAGTCCCCAGAGACACACATGAAGTTGCCGCGAATGCCGTGAGACACGCGTGAAGTTGTTGATATACAAAATCCAGGGATTTTGTCCCCAATGAATACCTGGCTTAACTATTTCTGGCACCAACTTTTCAAACCAGCCGTTACCATCAACTGTCAAAATCAGCTAAAAATGCGAATAAATGGCAACACAATTTCTTTATAATTTCTGTAATGGCAATACACAACATTCGTAGTGACGTGCACAATGTAACAATATATGATTTTTATCCAAATTATACGAAAAAGGATGAAATCAAGGAGCGTTTATTTTATTTTAAAAACTGGATCGGATTGGAACTAAATTATACAAAAAAGAAGAGAGGATAATAAACCAAATGCTACGAGCCCACGACCACTTGTAACAATGGGTCTATACTATACTTGAAAAACTATTTATGCATATTTTAGGAACAGGGAGGAAAAGATGTACCTACTTGTGTAGGCAAGATACGAATAAGCTGCAATAATAGTACATTGTTTACGCGGGAAGAAAGAAACCGATTACTAACGAGGGTGTAGTTTGAGGCCCGAAGCGAAGCTGAGGGCCTCAATACACACGAGTTTGTAATCGGACTTTCTTCCGAGTAATACATAGTGCTTTATACTACACCTGCGGGGTCAATTGTAACAGCCGCGTGGTGAGTTGAAACACCCGCAAAAATAAACTACCTAAGTACACATTTCATAAATCTAACATCGGTACGGCAGCACAATTTTTAAATTGAACAATTTTTGAAACTGAACAACTTTTCAAAAATGAACAACTTACAAAACAGCTGAACAACATACAAAACTGAACAACTTACAAAACTGAACAACTTTCAAAACTGAACAACTTTCAAAACTGAACAACTTTCAAAACTGAACAAGTTACAAAACTAAACAACTTACAAAACTGAACAACTTTCAAAACTGAACAACTTGATATTCAATACCTTTTGAATACTTAACAACTTTTAAAACTGAACAACTTTTAAAACTAAACAACTTTTAAAACTGAACAACTTATGAAACTGAACAACTTTTAAAACTGAACCACTTACAAAACTGAACAACTTTCAAAACTGAACAACTTTCAAAACTGAACAACTTTCAAAACTGAACAACTTTTAAAACTCAATTACTTTTTAATACTGAATAACATTTAAAACTGAACACCTTTTGAAACGGAACAACTTTTGAAACTGAACAACTTCAAAACTGAACAATTTCAATACTGAACAATTTCAATACTGAACAACTTCTAAAACTGAGCAACTTTACCAAGTAACTATTTATTGAAAAATGAAAAATGTGGCTCATAAAATCAACTGTACTGACTGAATTCTGTAAAATCGCCCACGGGAGGAAAGTTATTTGTATGGTTAATTCCCTCCCGCTAATTTTGTACGTTGAACAATGACTAACGTTCCCCCCTATTAAGTGTAAAGCTATAGGTAAATTACTATGTAGGTGTAGTATAAATAAAATAATGTAAAAATCTTTAGAAATAGACATTACAACGGGTTTTAACTCACGGTAGGGATATATCGAGCACCCAATATTTCTGCGATGTTTCAATCGTCATGATCACGGGTAAACCGAGTTTAGCCGTGAGTTAAAACCCGTTATAATGTCTAATAGTTTTACTGATAATAACCACGGAACCAAAATCAAATCTTTAGAATGTTGAGGTTTAAATATACCGGGAGTAACGGAAAGGGTGTAACAAGCCCAAAGGAGGTCAAAGTACTCATGATACTGAACAACAACGAAACTGAACCAAAAAAAAAATTGGACCTCCCATAGTAGGTAAATCAATTACCTGATCGGCGATTTTGCATGGGAGGTACATTTTTTTTTATATTTCGACCCATGTTCTATGGGGAAAGTTGTTCAGTTTCATGAGTAACTTGAACTCCTTTCGGCTTGTTACTTGTTATATACCCTTCCTGTTACTCCCTCATAGAAAAGTATTTTTTGCTCATAAATAAATACGGATACGCCGACCGCGTAGACGATAAACTTGCACATCACTACAAACCGCATTCGTTTGTCATTCGTTCATTTTGTTCGATGTCGTTCGGTTCATGGTATAATAAGATACTCCGCCTGGTATTTCTTTCCGAGACTCGTGAACCACGTGACCAACACAAGACTACGTCATTATGCTTGTGGGTTACCAGAATTACCCACTCTTATGATGTTTTTTGTAAATCATATAAGATACTGTTAACTAATAAATAAAATTTAAGTGTTGCTGTAAAGTTAAAGTTAATACACACGTAAATCTAAATTATAAAATTATTAAGAAATATTTTAACCCATTGTTCTGAGATTGAATTTACCCCATAACGTATTTTATTGAAATAAAATGGCAATACTAAGTGACGTTGTCTTGTGTTTCTCTGGGAAGGAAAGACCATGTTTTATTAGACTATGGTTCGGTTTTGGTTCGGTTCGTTTCGTTCGTTCTAATTTTCATTCAGTCATTTTGACAGTTCGTTATCGCACTCGCTGAGGAGAGGTCACTTTGCCGTCGCGAATTTTGTTTTATTTTGGGCGTTTTATTTAGATTGCAGTATATAAACTTGTTCCGGTACTGTAATTAATACACAAGCTAAATTTCAGAACATAATGAAGTGACGTTTATACGCAGAAGTGCTATTTTTCGTGAGCAGTTCGATATCGATGTGGGTTCTAGCGTGAATTATTGCATGCGGATTTTCTGTTGCGAGTTGTGATAAATTCGTGAATAAAAATGGGTAAATTGTTGAGTTTGCTGGCTCGCGACGACTCGAACTGTTGTTCGTCGCCTCGCTACGACATTTTCCTGGATTTTGAGAATGCCGCCCCGACCGATACAGAGAGGGAAGTTTACGAGGAGGTTCAGCGGGTTTTGCTGGAGTCTGAGTCTATATTGGAGGAGATACAGTGTTATAAGGGCGCTGGGAAAGAGATAAGGGAGGCTATAGCTGATCCGTCGAGGATATCCCAGGAGCGAGCGTGGAGAGCCATAAAACCTCTCGTGGACAAGCTCCTTCGTTGCTACAACCACTCCTTGGAACTCCAACGCGTGAGTCATGCCTTTATATTATTTAAGACGACTATCACAAGCTTTGTTCTTGTAGTAATCTCCTTAGGATGTATGGTGAAGAATGTGAATTAAATTTTTGTGTGGGTAGGTAGATGAATATGTTCATTAGGACAATTGGATGATAAATACTAGGCTCATTCTAAAAGTTAAAGATTTGCAACCTCTTTTGATATATGCATCGGTCAATACATGCTTAATTTTACACTTTTACCTAACTAATAATATTATAAATAGTGCTATATTGTGCATTGCAATGTTTAGTAGGTAACTATACCTATTGTTACAGTACATTGAGTATGACAAAAAGAATTCATATAATATTAATTATTCAATCATTTTTCCTACAAGGTAAACTGATATGTCTAGGGCATTCATGTACAATGTACAGCTGACCATTACAATTCCCAACTCATATGCAAATACACTCTGCACCTCAACTGACACCTGCATACAGCAGCTGACTGAATACTTTTAAACATACAGCTGGCCGAGCCAACCAACTTTATGGTTACTTTTCAATGGCCAAGAAAAGGCTAGGAATAAACCATTCGCACACCTGCCGACTGTACTACTTTACCTTAACCTTAGCAGGTGCAATAGTCCGCTACTGGGCATGGGCCTTATTGCCATACTCACCATACTTGGCAAGCAGATTGACGAGAACACTGCTGCCCATTCCCTGAATGATTCTACCCTTTTGCTTGACAACACCCACAGTAGTACGGCTCCTTAGCTGGAAGTATGGTCCCATCTGGCAGAAATCATGAAACTTGGCATGTGTGTAGCTTACATGAGTAAGCTTCAGGAAAAGAAGGGAAGCAAGTTGGACCCCCCCCCCTGCTTCCCCCCTTTACCCCCCCTTTTATGTCCCAAATTTCAGTTATCTTTATTTTTCTCGGAAACGATTAAAGATAGGAGAAATTTGTCAAGGTAAGAAATATTCCTTATAAAATTGTCTACAAAATTGTTCTTGGGTCGATGTTGATAGGACTTATACTTTTCGAGTTATGCTTTTGGGAAACCCATCATTTTTTTGGAGGTGACTTCCAGCTCTGAATTAGCCATAACTACCACGTGATAGAATATTCTTTCAAACTTGCTATTGGCTTTTGTTAGTTAGGTAGTCTTCAAAGGAAATCCGCAGAGACAACACTTCAACCACGCCTGTGGGGGTGGGGGGAGGGAGGCAAAGTTTATTTTTTCCGAGCTGAACTTGAGGACTTCTGACTCCTTAAGTAAATGTGACAGGAGAAATTGAGTATCATTTTCGGATAAACCAAGGACGGAGTATTCATTTCTGGGACGCTTTTTGGTACATTTCATACAAAAATATAAATATATTAAGTGAAATAGGAAAAAAAATATGTTTCGTTCTCATTCAAACGCTGTTTTCTTCATGACCTTGAGACATATTTATTAGATAATAACACATACTCGAAGACATACTCACTCGAATTATAAAACCATATTTTATTTTCGAAAATATTAGAAAATACGTAGCCTACGGAAGCCTAAATATTTTTACAAAGTTATGTTTGTAGCTGGAAAAATTTCAAATTCATAGATTTTGTATGCAAATATAAGATTACCAACCGCAAACGTATATTTCTCAATTGTCGCTAAACCATTCTAGATAGGGAAATGCCCTCATAGGAAATGTTGTTTATACTGAAGGGTTGTTTATGCTGGAATATAGAAATTGAAGATCTGGAGTACTTGATGTGGAACATCAACTGCCCAGCTAAACTATACCTACTACTACTACTACTACTACGAGATACTGTAATGTCTTATTAAACATCAAGTACTCCAGATCCTCATTTTCTTTATTCCAACAAAAACTACTCTTCAGTATAAACAACATTCCCTATGAGGGCATTTCCCTATCTGGAATGGTTTAGCGACAATTGAGAAATATACATTTGCGGTTGGTAATCTTATTTTTGCATACAAAATCTATGAACTTCAAATTTTTCCAGCTACAAACATAACTTTGTAAAAATATTTAGGCTTCCGTAGGCTACGTATTTTCTAATATTTTCGAAAATAAAATATGGTTTTATAATTCGAGTGAGTATGTCTTCGAGTATGTGTTATTATCTAATAAATATGTCTCAAGGTCATGAAGAAAACAGCGTTTGAATGAGAACGAAACATATTTTTTTTCCTATTTCACTTAATATATTTATATTTTTGTATGAAATGTACCAAAAAGCGTCCCAGAAATGAATACTCCGTCCTTGGTTTATCCGAAAATGATACTCAATTTCTCGTGTCACATTTACTTAAGGAGTCAGAAGGCCTCAAGTTCAGCTCGGAAAAAATAAGCTTTGCCTCCCTCCCCCCACCCCCACAGGCGTGATTGAAGTGTTGTCTCTGCGGATTTCCTTTGAAGACTACCTAACTAACAAAAGCCAATAGCAAGTTTGAAAGAATATTCTATCACGTGGTAGTTATGGCTAATTCAGAGCTGGAAGTCACCTTCAAAAAAATGATGGGTTTCCCAAAAGCATAACTCGAAAAGTATAAGTCCTATCAACATCGACCCAACAACAATTTTGTAGACAATTTCATAAGGAATATTTCTTACCTTGACAAATTTCTCCTATCTTTAATCGTTTCCGAGAAAAATGAAGATAACTGAAATTTGGGACATAAAAGGGGGGCTAAAGGGGGGAAGCAGGGGGGGTCCAACTTGCTTCCCTTCTTTTCCTGAAGCTTACACATGTAAGCTACACACATGCCAAGTTTCATGATTTCTGCCAGATGGGACCATACCTCCATACAAACTGCCAATTAAGAACCCTGACTACAGGTAGAATTAGTTGATGCTATTCTAGGCCAGCATCACACAGCAATTATTAGAGCCAAAAGCGCAGGTTAATTTAAAGGATGCTGTACAATCCATACTTATTTTTTAGATGTATTTAACAGTAAAAGAATCTCACAAATATAACATTGTTATCAGGGAACACCTTATCAGCAAGATTACAAGTATATGTACAGAGTGTCATATCAAGCCCCTCTCACAGATAATGTGTGAAACTGTAAACATTCACCAGGCTTTTTGTTTAAACTGTGTGTGACATGATCAAGTTATTATGTCATACATTATTTATTGGTACACAATAAAATAATAGCATACTCAACATTACATGACTAATTCAATCTTAACTTGTAACAAAATTATCTAGTTTGAATGGTGATTTAACAGTATGACAATTCATAAAGCCCCTTAACCTATCTATGTATTTTAGTGAAAATCATTTTATTTGTAAAATCTTTATAAAATACCTAGTATATCTAAAGCTGTTGCTGCTGATAGCACACAGTAAATTAAATCTTTTCATAAATAACTGGCAGAGCAAATAATATAAACTCATTTTTGCTGAATCTCCCATAATGCCAGCTTAGAATAGCATCACCCCATATCTCCTCCCTACCTGGGTGTCATAAGAAATTACTAAGGGATTTGAGGGTTGTATATTGCAATTTTAGGCAACAGGCTTACAACCTGTCACTATGGTGAAACACAGTCTTCTGAATGACTCTCAAACTTTTGTCAGACTGATATGGTGTAGTTGGTCATTTTTACGCTCTGTCTAGTCCACAAGAAGAAACTTATTCTTGTTCTTAAATAGATACAAACAGAATCCATTATAATGCTTATATACTTACCGGCACAACTAATCGGCCCCCAATCTGTAATGGTATATTTCATGTTGATTAGAAATATAAATATAAAAATATTTATTTATCTAATAAAATACGAAATGTAAATAGTAATAGATAATAATATAAATTAACTAATTTACAACTTATATTAACTGTAATTATCAATGTTATAAATATTAAAAAGTATTTCATGCTAATGCAGGTGGCCGATTAGTTGTGCCGGTGAGTGTATGTAGTTAAGAGTTCCATGGTACACCAAACATCATACAGTTATAATTACAATGATGAAAGAGATAAAATGAGGGTGTTCATTTCTCCATGAAGATATTAACCTACAGATGGTTCTAATTAATTATATCACACCAGTAGAATAGAGGCACAAAGAAAATACAAGGATACTAAACATGTGATGCATTCTATAACTTTTACTTATCATTATCACACAAGTAGGTATGCTATGGGTAATTAATTCAAATATTAAGATTGTTGTAGGTAGTTAATTGTAAGGGAAAAATTTTATCTTTAAGGAAATACTGAATACAAGCAATGATGTACAATTTAAATTTAATTTCAAATTGCATTTATTTTGCTCAAAAATAATGACATATTTGCTGACTGTACCATGTAAATCACTATGAAATGAATATGAATCAAATCAAAATGGATTCCCTTCATAACGAAATTCGCTCAAGTGTTTACTCCACACCCCTGCATATCATATGCAATGCAAATGCATGCAAATGGAACATGTGAAATGCATTTAGGTTGCACCATTGCATTCGCTCAAATCTTCTATCTAGCTTGTAACATGACTCCTGAGGCTAAACTTTAGTTTGCCAGTTTTGTAGCTATATTTACTTGTAGTTATACTATGATTTACTTCTAGTTATATGCCAACCGTGTAGCTAGATTTGCTTCTATTGAAGTAACTTCTTTTGCATGCATTTTTTCGTTAAATCTATTTTCATCTTTCCACACCGTATTACATACATAGTATAGGCCTGTATGATGGTACTTCAGAAAATTTGGCGATCTTTGCCTTAATAACATATACAATCGCCAGCAAATACATCTAGAGTGGGAATTATTATGTTTTTCTTTTTATCATATCTTCTTAGAATTTGTATTTGTTTGGTCCCTAAAATGGGTAGTTGGATTTGCTGGCAATAGAACAATAACAGTACCTACTAATTTGTCACGATATAAGCACTGCATTTTCGAGCACAGAACCTGATAACTTCTCTGAAGCCTATAGACACCTACCATGAAAGTTTTCAAACTTGAAATAAATGTCCTAAAACTGAAAAACTACTTGTTTCCCCCCTTTTATTAGTCTCACCTGGGTTTCCATTATCTATTTTCTGCAATATCGCTTGTCTCGTCATTGTACGTAATTACCAGTTAGAGGAAAACCAATCGAATGACTACGCCCCCACGTTTCGTCCTCTGTTTTTTCCGTAGTCTATCCCTGGGTATGGTGTGTACAATACAGCTCAATCAAATCTCCTGGAATAGGCGCGTATTGCCTAGGTTGTAGATTGGTATGTCACGAGCTAACTGACTGCGTCGTGTCTGCGTACCCGTTTAAAAGGTTTATAGCTACGTATAGGCATTTGGAAATTCCTTGTTTGTAATATTAGGTCTAGTTAGAACTTACAGTCCCGTATTACTTTTAAATATTACCGCTACCTACGAATTAATGAAGCACGTGTCAACAAACTGCCTAAAACTTGTGAATTTGGCGATCGATGATCAGGCACTTTCCAATTAAATTACGTTCTAACACAAAAACTATGTTCGCGTAATATGAAAGAGCTTCTAATCAAGTGATTATTGTAAAATTGGCTGTTAGAACATCAGACTCACGCAAAAGAAAGGCTTGGAACACTTTGTAAATTGTAATTGGTCAATTTAAAGTTATCTACTCATTATCCAATCTTCGTAACTACCTAACTATTGTCACATTAATAATAATAATACATAGTAAGTAAGTACGTACGTGGTAACTACTATCATGTTACTCTCTTGTAATAATAGTACCTACTTCGCTACTGTAGCTATTATTAGGTGATTTTTTCTACTTATGCGAAAAGTTATATCGAAGTTATAATTTATCAGTAATAGATGGGTTAGATAGTAAGTAGATAGACTGTATACAACATATACAGTATACACTGTATACAATACATAGTTTGGTAGGTAAGTATTTTTTCGTACACTATGCTATCGCTGTATTTAGTATTCTTTAATACTACTACAACTACAGCCACAACATCATACACTATAAATCTAAAATAATTATTTCAAATTAAATCTGCGATACAACCAGGGTGAAAGGAAATTATTGTTAGCAACCTGAGATTTCCTTCCTGCCATACATCTTCCGCCAGAATCGTGAATGGTACGACAGTACCTCGTGGACATTGTATTCACAGCAGCGGTCACTTCCTAGTAGAAACCAGAACAAACATTGGATCGGTAACTCGTGTTGACATTGTGAACGAATCCTGTATTAGTAGCTAGAGCGTGCGCCACAAAATTATTTCTAGGGTAAAAAAATTGGGTCAACACGATCTATCTTCACACCAAATTTGATGTTGATAGCTCCAAAACTGACGAAGTTATGAGGGCGCGGCATACAGACAGACAGACTTGACGAAATGATAAGAGTTTCTAGTAGACTACGAAACCCTAAAAAGAAACTAAAAATGGATGCGCCTTACGTTAAGTGTCTCTCAGAGATTGTAAATTGATGATCTCTTAAGATGACAGCGTCGCGTCTTCAGTACCATTGTCGAAGAGCAAGCTCTAGGTATATTGGTGTTACTGCGACCTTGTACTTGCTATTTTATGTCGTCGTATAAGAATACGAGATAGTGGTTTATGGTGTACCCTCGGGAAGTCCTATGTACAGCAGTGGACTGCTAGAGACTGGTGTGTTGTCTGATGTTATATGATAAGAATACTCATAGTTTGCATTTTCGTTCTTTTGCGTGTACTTTATCGGAGATTCTGCATAAGCCTCATTATGTCGCACCCTAATAAAAACATGGCTGACGCCCGGTAAATAAACAAAACTGTCCACTTCCCGCTTACACTTTACCAGTCACCACCTACTAACTATCATACGTTTGAAACATGACAATCATCCAATCATACAGAGCAGACAACAACATAGAGCGTGTGAATCCAACGCGTATCCTTTGGGGCAAGGCTGCTCAAACTTTTCAACAGTCGGACTGAACAGAAGAATTAAACATTGCTGGTTTTCTTGTGAATCCAACGTATCCTTTGGGTCAAGGCTGCTCAAACTTTTCAACAGTCCGGCCGAACGGAAGATTCAGCGCGAACGCTGTGTCATCCGGATTACCCGTACGTACGGCAATGCGAGCACTCGCGCGGCTTCATCTGCACCGCTTCAATCAAGGAAGATCTGGATGAGCCAATAAAAAAATAGATATAATTGTCCGATAAGAAAGATGGTTCCGTGCTTTGGAGGGTACGTTAAGTTACAAGTATCAGGCTTCTGACATGGTCCAAGGAATCATAGACAGTAATCGGGACCAACCCCCGATTGCTGTCTGTAGCATGTCAGAGGCCTAGGAAAAAAATGCGAAATTCATTGTTTTGGGTTTTGGTGGGTATTTCAGGTCTTTTTTGCGTGGGCCATTTGAATATCGTTGGCAGGCCATAGTGTGGCCCACGGTTCTCGGGTTGAGCAGCTTTGCTTTGGGGGCAATGAAACCATTCAATCACTTGTATTATTGAGTTTGCCCGATATAAAATGGGGTATAAATTAATTTGAGACTGTTGTAGTATGACAATACTTTGAATGGTCTCGTAATCACTTTAGTTGAAAAAGAAATTTAAAACGCAGTACTGGTCGGCATGATAGGTATGCAAAGTATGCATTTTCATTTAACTCGACTGTTTCAGGGGGAGGGTCAGTTATTTTTCAATGTTAGGATGAATAAAACTAACTCTATGTAACCTATACACACACATTCTTGTTTTACTAGAAAATTTATACCTATTTGTGACTCAATAGGTAAACTATCTCGAGAATGTGAGAGTAAAACATTCATTATTATAAATGAAACATAAAGAGTAGAACTGATGTTATTCTGAATATCTTAGATTGTTCGAGTGCACAAACCGTACAATAACAAATACATATGTATAAAATGATAAGATACAGTTCTCTGAATGTAGTTATCTATTTAATCAAGCACGTGTATATTCAGAACGAAGGGGTACCTACCCTAAATTAATAATGTAATCTGTGCCAAAACAGAACAAATTGGCCTCTCAACAAAAAAAAATACCAGTATATATCGAAGGTCCCAGTCATGAGGATGCATGATTGATTATGATCAACTTTCCCCTAGGAACATGAAATATTACACCAGCATTTACTTAGTTTTATCTAGTAGTTGTTGAATTTGCTACATAATTTTACCAACTTTTTCAACTCCATAGTTAATCGATGTAATAGCGTTGGTTTTGTAATATTCAATTCAATTCAATAAATCCTTTAATGCGACTAAATGTACAAAATGATCTTAAATAAACAATGTAGGTATAGCTCTTAAAAACTTAGTCGTCCTTTTTTTATTTATTTATTTATTTATTAAACTTTATGCACATCTGTACAATGGCGGACTTAACGCCAAAGGCGTTATCTCCCAGTCTACCTTAGGGCATGTGGAAAAAACAGGGCAGGTGCAATAAAAGCTTTACAGAATAACTACAAATCAAAAATCATACATTTAAACATACAACAAAAACGGAAGTTATAATACAATGTTTATAATATTATATATACATAACCTCAAATACACACTAATACATACAATATATATAATTATATACATTATACACTAATACATACAATATATATATATGGGGTGGGTGGGGTCTACCTCCTAGCGGTCCACCCCGGGCAACGTCCTCACAATACGTGTTGGCGGCTGAAGATCCCAAAAGCGGTGGTAGGCCATGAAAGGGGCCGCCTGGCTCGCGACCACCATCCCGCCGGAGTCCGGCGCCAAACAGCCTTGCTGTGTTCCGTCGGTGTGCGGGACTGCCAGTGCCATTGGGGGGTAGCAATGTAGTCAGTTGCGCTGCCGGAACCGGTCTTTGTCTTTAGGTGATGCTGTATCCGGTAACTCGTTTTGGAGGGTAGCGGGATCCGAGGCACGGTCTTAGCCGTTGGCCGACCGCAGTCAGTAGGGGGCCCGACTTGCGCGCTAGCCACGCGCAAAGGCTGCCCCGCCAACTGTGAAAAATCCCGGTATACTCCACCGTGCCAGTTGGCGGCTGGATGGGAGGACCCGGTGGAGTGTTATCGGGGGGGCTCGGGCGTCCCCGCAGTCTCCAAGCGAGTTCCTCTCTGATCAGTTGAACCGAAAGGTACGAGTAGGGTTTCTAAGCAGCGCCTCGACTATCTTTTCTTTCCCCACAAAACTCTTTTAAAAACATGAAAAAGCTAAAAAGAAGAAAAAGTTTGACCAACGGCAACACTTCCTCCCACTCAAAGTGCACCTCACGAACATCCGAGGTCTACACACAAACCTAGACCCGGTCCATCACCACCTGGAGACCGAGAAGCCGCACTTATTCTTCTTAACGGAGACGCAGATAGCAACACCGTTGGACGTGGCATACCTCAACTACCCTGGTTACACTCTTGAGCACAAGTTTAAGAAGCGTGCAGGGGTCTGTGTGTATGTTCGCGATGACGTTTGCTGTAAGCGTCTCTGTGGCTTTGAGAATTCAGGGTTTCCCGTGCTGTGGCTTTTGGTTGACACTGGAGTAGAGAAACTCTCTACGCCAGTGTTTATCGTTCGCACAGCGGAGATCAGGAGACGACTAGACTCATGGAGTACCTCTCTGAGACGGCAGATACAGCAATTCAGCGATATCCAACAGCAGAGCTTGTTTTTCTGGGGGACTTCAATGCTCACCATAAAGAGTGGCTGTTCCCATACCAGAAAACTGACCATGCTGGGCGAGAGGCGCGTAAACTAGCATTGGCGCTAGATCTCACCCAGCTGGTGGAACAAGCGACGCGTATACCAGATATCACAGACCACACACCCAATTGCCTGGACCTTCTGCTGACAACTGATCCGCACAGACATTCGGTTTCGGTCTCGGCTCCGCTGGGATCATCCGACCACTGTGTGGTGAAATCCGTGTCCATCTGCTCTCCTCCGGATTACACCCTAGGGGCACGAGGAGAGTATGGCGATACGAGTCAGCAGACTGGGACGAGATGCGTGCTTTCTTTGCTTCATACCCGTGGCGGCAAATGTGTTTCTCTTCGGAAGACCCTCATACGTCGCTGATGCGATCACAGCTGTAATCCGGCAGGGAATGGAATATTTCATTCCTTTCTCCGATATCCCGCTCGGTTATAAAGCCCAACCTTGGTTCAATGCGGACTGTGCTCGAGCTGAAGCTCGTAAACAGTCCGCTTACCAAGCTTGGGTGAAAGCTCGTGATCGAAAAGTGCGAGCGAGAAGAGTGCGAGCAAAGAAGAGAGCATATAATGCCGCCGCCAGGTATTGCAAACGGGTGCTACGAAAAGCTAGGTTCGACCATATTAGCCGTATTGGGGCAAAGCTTGCATCACACCCACCGGGTAGTAAGCAGTTCTGGTCCCTTTCGAAATCAGTCGAATCCAACTTCTGCCGTCCCTCACTACCTCCAATGCAGAAACCTGATGGGTCGCTTGCCCACACCGCGGCAGAGAAAGCAAATTTATTTGCCGATCTGTTTGCGAGCAACTCTCGTATAGACGCTGGCTCGAAATATCCACCCACCTTACCTCACTGCGATTCTTTGATGTCTGAGATCACAGTGCACAATAAAGAGGTCCGTAGAGCCCTTCGCAGTCTGGACGTGAACAAGGCCAGTGGTCCTGATGGCATGCCAGCAAGATTGTTGAGGTATTGTGCGCCTGAGTTGTCTCCTGTACTGACACGCTTGTACCGCCTCTCTCTGAGGGCGTTCCACGGGAGATCTTCTAGTGTACGTAACGCATTGCTGGGGCGAGGCCATTGAAAACCACGGCGAAGCAATAGCAGTGTCGCTGGACATTTCAAAGGCCTTCGATAGGGTGTGGCATGCGAGTCTGTTGAGCAAGCTTCCAGCGTACGGCATACCCACTGGCTTCTGTAGCTGGGTGGCTGACTTCCTGAGTGAACGGTCGATCCGAGTGGTCATAGACGGCTGCTCCTCTGACCTCAAGGCTATTGACGCCGGAGTTCCTCAGGGGTCTGTACTCTCCGCGACGCTTTTCCTGCTGCACATCAATGACCTTCTATCTTCAGGAATTGTTGGGTACGCAGATGACAGTACTGTCACCGAGAAATATCTGTCCGGCGCAGGAGCCAGTGGTGATGAAATCCAAAGATTGAGAAAGGCTATGATTGAGCGTACGAGCCTGACGTTAAGTAACGTCTCCCAGTGGGGCGAAGACAATCTCGTCAGCTTCAATGCTTCAAAAACGCAGGCGTGTCTTTTCTCCGCCAAAAGGAGTCCTTTCACCTTTTCTCCTACTTTTCGGGGTACATCTGTTCCAGTGACCAACACTCTTCAACTCCTTGGCATGGAGCTGTCCTCTGACCTCAACTTCGGCACCACCATCGAGTCCAAGGCTCAAATTGCAGCTAGAAAGTTGGGCGTCCTGAATAAAGTCAAGCGGTACTTCACGCCTGAACAGCTTCTAACTCTTTATAAAGCTCAAGTCCGATCTTGCATGGAGTACTGCTGTCACCTTTGGGATGGCTCGGCTAAATACCAACTTGCTGCACTGGATTCGGTGGAACGCAGAGCCAAGAGATTAATAGGCGATAAAAAACTGGTGGCGACCAAGCTTCACAGCCTGGCTCACCGCCGCAAGGTTGCTTGCCTATCGGTCTTCTATAGATTGTACTTCGGAGAGTGTGCGCGTGAGCTGCATGAGCTCATACCACCGTCTCCTTTCTTCCATCGGACATCCAGACGCACGGCCGGCTACCATCCGTTCTTAGTTGATATACCCACATTACGCACTAAGCGCTTCAAATCATCTTTCATTATGCGCACGGCTAAAGAATGGAATTCCCTGCCTGCGTCTGTATTTCCGAGTGCATATAACCTGAATCTCTTTAAGTCTAGAGTGAATAGGCATCTTCTGGGCAAGCTCGCTCCACCGTAGATCCCATCTCTGCTCTAGGGTGAGATTGGGGTCAAGAGTAAGCCCATCATAAATAAATAAAAATAAATATATACCTTATCAAGGACATTATTAAAAGTTTATAAAAACCAACCGATGAAACATAGTGAAAAATGTTCCTAAATTACACACGACGTAAATTATACGTCCTTTTCGGACGTAGCAAATAGGATAAGTTTACATGCAATCAGTTGAATAATTAGATTAAAAATTCCATACATTTCATTCATTTTACATAAAGTTACGCTAAATTACTATTACCTAATTACATTTACCTACCTTTATAGCCCTCATACCATGAATTAATTAACCTATGGGCTTGCTTTGTAACCTGTCAGAAACGTCCCAACAACACATGAAACCGATCGTTTATACCAGTGCGTCGCGTGTTGAATGTAACCTAAAAATAAACTTCCTGCTTTGCTCCGCGGGATTACTTGATAATCAATGCCTTTTTCTTTCCTTGTGCATTGTAATTTAAAACACATATATATTACCTTGTATGTTGTGTAGAGGCATAAATAGCCGTAAAAAATGGTCCTCATCGCCTCTTGATAAAATAAAAACAAGCAAACTGAAAACATTTCATGGCTAACCAACCCTTAATCCAAAATTGCACAGAATTATCTCAAAAATCAGGCAATACTCCTATTGTTTTTACCTCAGTATAAAAATTTACCGAGCTATCTTATGAGATCTAAATTTTTTTGTGTTTAGTTACAGGGGTGATTTACCCCTTGGAATATCCCAGCGATTTTTTACATCACGTAGAATAGGTAAATAACTAAAAAAGTTTTTCTGTAGGTTGTAGATAAAGGTCGTTTATTTTTCAGTTCAGTGGGTTGTCCCTTGTCTGTTCTTCTTACAAATCTGTTTGTACAGCCTTCGCTTTACCCATATCGAGTGCGATAACGGATAAACGAGTTTGTTTTTTATACGTTCTATACTATAGTATAGTTGAGCTTTTTCATCCTCTGATTATTAACCATCCGGATTGTAGTATAATATATTATTGACTAGCGGTCCGTTAGCAGTTTCACCCGTTGCAACTCATTTTCCCGCAGGAAAAGGTCATTTTCCCGGAATGTGTTATACATATCCCACCAAAAACATTTACTTGTAAAAAGAACCAAGTCTCGCCTCTCAGTTCATCTACTGTAAAAAGTTGTGAGATCCATGTGATGCCAAGTCGGTTATTGATTTATTCAAGGACTACTTCAGGGAACTTTCATCTTAAGCTATTGTGTAATTAGGTAACAGACATCATCTTACAGTAACTATATCGATATTTAAAAACTTTTATATTTACAATAACTAGAATGACCCGGCCATCGCACTAGACCATCGTATTTCACAAGCAAATAGTGTGCGATTGCCAAGTCATACACAATAGCTTAAGATGAAAGTTCCCTGAAGTAGTCCTTGAATAAATCAATAACCGACTTGGCATCACATGGATCTCACAACTTTTTACAGTAGATGAACTGAGAGGCGAGACTTGGTTCTTTTTACAAGTAAATATTTTTAGTGGGATCTCATTTCTTTTTGTAGATAGTCTTCCTCTTTCTCTTATCTGGAACTACTTCTTAAGCCTCAGCTAAAGATTTCCTCAAAGCCCATCCGCAAAGTTAACTTTGTAATCCTATACATTTGTATGGAAATACAAAGTTAGTTATGCGGTTGCAACCGAATTTGCAGAATGTTATAGTTTTCCCTTTATTCATACACTAAATACAAGGTGTATTCTAAGTTTCAAGCTTCTCAGTCTGCTAGAAGTACCTTAGAATTTTGATGATCGGTCAGTCAGTCAGTCAGTCAGGCAGAAAATTTAGAAACTTTGACTAACTATAACTTCTAAACTACTGGTCCAAATTAAATGAAATTTGAAATGTATCGTGTCTATGCAGTGCTTGATAAGATATTTTAAAATGAGGGTTCTAAACGTATCGACAAGGGAGTTATGGGGGGGTCAAAAATGGCCTGAACTGGTTCGAGAAAAGGATGGTACGGCCGTGCCGCTTTCAGCTCGACTTGGTAGGGGCACTGCCGTGCCCCCAGATAAAACTTCCTCTTGAATCACTATCTGTTACAACTTATTAAGATCCGTTGCGAGGTTTAGGAGGAGTTAGCGAACTCCACGACAGACAGACAGAGAAACGCAAACAGCGACTTCATTTTATGCTATGTATTCATTCATCGAAGCTCCTCTTGGTCCTTGATTTGACCTGTCTGTCAAGTAGCGGATTCTCAGAAATTGTACTGATAAAATATCCGTAAATATGGTTAATCCTCATTACATTTACTATGAAATTTCTGGAACAATATCTTGCACGGTATAAATCTCCCAAAATATCTGTCTAATCCATGATCCGAATGTCGACATCTCACGTCTCTTAGTGATGACGATAGAACTAGAAAATCAAAATCAATGTATTTATTTCTCAGTAGGAATTAGATTCTATTTAAGAAAGTCACATTCTAATTCAAACTAAAAAAGAGAAAATTTGTAGTGTAAAATTGTATAAAATTTTCTCTTTTTTATAACAATTTGTGTTGTTACTCTAAACGCGGCTCGGGCGGGATAAAAAAAATAAAAATAAAGGCACTGCCTCGGGGCTGGCCAGGCTAACCACACAGCATGTACCTATCCTTATGCCCTAATCCTACTAATATTATAAAGGCGGATGTTTGTGTGTGTGTTTGTTATGACATCACGCTAAAACGGCTGATTAGATTGACATGAAATTTTGCACAAATATAGAAGAGTATCTAGATTAACACATAGGCTACTTTTTACCACGGGAAAATGTCTTATTCCTACGGGATCACGCATATTTCAATATTTTTGCAAAGGTGGCGTGACTGAGCCGATTCGCGTTTTAAACGCTTTCGCCGAAAACTAACAGCGACATCTCTTGGCGAGTAATCCTTTTTTCCCTAGGCTGCAGCGGGTGAAACCGCTGACGGGCAGCTAGTGACAAATAAATGGAAATACAATATGTCAATCTTTTAAAATAAGGTGTTACATGTGTATAGTTAGCCGGACCCCCTGGACAGGAAACCCCCCAAAGAGATTTTAGATTATTGTACTATTATGTCCTTGTTTAAAATGAAAACGGCTTGGAATTGAAACAAAATGGATGGTCCTTGGTTGGTCTAAGACTGTGATCCATATTGGGTGCGCCAGCTCAGACTCGGGGTTTCGCAACTGCAATGCGATAGCTTGCACAGGCAACGCGGGTTAGTCATAGTTTAACAAAAGGGCTAGTGAATGTAATTATCTGTCTTGCTACTGGCATACAACTGACCCATTAAGTTGTGAGGTTGCTTTGCAATTAAGGTTCATATAGATCCACCGACTATAGATGAGAAAACCGTTGTCGCTGTATTCGCCGCTGTATGGCAGTCGTATGTCTCTCCCTTTCCCACTTGGTGGTAAATTCAAGTGAGAAAGAAAGCGCCACACGGCCACGAACGCAGCGAGTGGTCTTCTCGACTATAGTCTTGTGCGTCTCGATGGAATAAGACCGGAATTGTGTGGCACCCTGTCGAGTTTAGTAAGTGCAATTATGTTTAGGGCGTCGTGCAGAGTTTTCGTGTTAGCTAATTTGAGTCGGCGAATTACACGTTTATCATGAAATTCGCTGAGCTAAGAATGCTACCTACGTATAAGACCAGCTTTATTAAATTTATTCTCAGTTCTTCTTTCACTGCGCACATGCAAGAATATCAAGCCCTTGTAAATCCACGTTAAAACGCATCCTGAAGCCGTAGTGTACCGAGTTACACGGACTACTGTTTATGCCGACAGACGGCTCGGCAGCGCCAGCTATTCAAATGTAAACAAAACACTACTTTTCAGTTTTACGCGTGCCTGCATACAGAGTTACTTCTAGTGGAATAGTGTTCATATTGAAATCGCTTCAAATAAGTGCTTTTATTTTATTTATATTCAGTGCAAATATGCAAGAATATCAAAAACTTGTAAATCTACTTTTAAAAGTATTTCTACCCAGTTACACGGACTACTGTTTATGCCGACAGACGGCCTGGCAGCTCGGCAAAGCTATTCAAATGTAAACAAAACACTACTTTTCAGTTTTCTTCGTGTGTGCTTACATAGTTACTCCGAGTGGAATAAATCACATTCATAATTAGATCGCTTTAATCGAGTACTTTTATTTTATTTATTCCCAGTTCTTATTTCACTGAAAACATGGAGGACTCGTAAATCCACTTTCAAAAGCATCCAGAAGCCGTAGTTACATGGACTACTGTTTATACCGACAGACGGCCCGGCAAGCTAGCTATTCAAATGTAAACAAAACACTACTTTTCAGGTTTCCACGTGTCTGCGTACAGAGTTACTCCTAGTGGAATAGCATTCATATTGAGATCGCTTCAAACGAGTGCTTTTATTTTATTTATTCTCAATTCTTATTTCACTGAAAACATAAAGGACTCGTAAATCCACTTTCACAAGCATCCAGAGAAGCCGTAGTTACATGGACTGCTGTTTATGCCGGCAGGCGGCCTGGCAGCGCCAGCTATTCAAAATGTAAACAAAACAAACACCACTTTTCAGTTTTCCGCGTGTCTGGATACAGAGTTACTCCGGAATATTGAGTTTGCTTGGTTCGTTTCAAACTGTTGTGTAGTTTCGGGAAATCGGAAATTTATCGTAAAAGTATTTTTCATTTTGGCTGCTATATTTCACGATATAGCGGCAGCTGGTCTTGTTCGACAATACGATAAAACTTGGCAATACTCAGAAATCGTACTGATAAAATATCCATACATATGGTTAAACCAGTAAATTAAGTATGAAATTCGTGGAACAATATCTTGCACGGTATAAACCTCCCAAAATATCCGTTTAATCCATGGAAATGAGAACTATTACATTTAATCCTTCGTCAAGCTTGGCTTACATTGGCTTATATTATCTTCCGCTGAATCAAAGGGCCCTCCACATCATATTTACATTGATAAAGAGGAAATAATCACTCGAGTATCATCAGGTTTATCTGTAATAGATACTTCCTCAGTGTTACCAACTAATTCAAACGTTCTATTCAAATAATTTTTATGTTTCAAGTAGCTATTAATGTTTTACTGTTTTTGTAGATTTTTTTCCACAAGATAGCAATTTCGAACACTTGGTGTTTCAATCAAACACTAGATATTCAAATAAACACGTCTGACCCGGCTTGTCAGAAGACGTGGGTTCGAATCCCATCAGTGGCGGAATTTTTTCCACTTGTTTCGTTTGTATTAATTTTGTAACCAAAAAGTTAATAGGTATTAGTTGTTATAGGCACTTAAATATTCCTTTATATGCAAACACAATGCATTGCTCTGAACAGGTTAAATTCAATAAAGGCTTAAACAGGTTAGTAACAGCTGTTCTGACAGGTGCAAGATATCCCAACAATTTACAAGATCTTGTACACCCACGCACACGGGTAATGCTGAGAGCACTTCATATCTCCCTTGGATGGGAAACATTCACTCAGCTGCATAGCAAAGCTTTTGATCTGTACTGTACATAAATATACCTATTTTGAATGAGTCTGCTCCTGGCTACGTGAATGATAAAACTTGCAAGTAGCAGCTGCCGTTTTAAAGTTGGAAATAATTAATTTAAAAGCATCCAGGCCGACTTTAATCTCCTTATTATAGAAGTATTTTAAAATGATATCCGTCCAGCTCTGTAAAAAATGGATTGTCTCTCGGTAAACTAAGGACAGGTGATGGTATGACGGGTTTATTTATCCCTATAGTTCATCCGATGTCCTATTTTTTCGTGTCATAATTTTTCGTGGTTTAAGTACAATTTATGGAGAAGTTTCGCGTCTCATAAAGCTCATAATGTCATCATAATATCCGATTTTTGAATCTCCGAAATAAAATTCTTTAGAAGCAAAGTTAGTCTCACTCTAGATTTCAACACCAAAAGTTTGCACAAACACAAATGCGGTCGGCGGATACACAGAAGGATGAAATAAATATTGCAGTGAGATGTCCCCACATCTGACCCAAACCACAGGATATAATACCCAGACGTGAATCACGCACGAAAGTAACGAAACCAACGACTATACAGCCTCCTAGACAGCACACAAGGCTAATACTTTTTGACTAGACATCAAATATTCAATGTCAATATAATATGATCACAAAGTCAAAATCATGGGGCTCATAGAGAAAAAAGTCACTCATGTCGTTCGCGCATGATGACGTCACAGTTCTGTGTGGCGGCCCATGTTACATCTATCCTGAATTCCTGATGCAAGATCGCGTGCATTGCTCAATCATTGGTTATTTATGTTATCTATCATATGAGGTTACGCAACCACTGGTCAATCAGCCTGCACACATTACCCTGCTCCCGACCCGCGCACCTTGCTTGTTAACAGAACTGTTTGTTTATAGAAATTAGGTACATAAGGCGTCTAGTACGTTGTGTGGTCGTTTTCGCACGAAAGTAAAGAAACAGAATTTGTAAACACACTTGCGTTTGCGGGGGCGGCTACGGTTGCGCATAAGATATAACTTGCTCCCATGCTTGCCTCTTATAATGCTTTTAGACCTCCCATGGGAGTGTCATTATAAGAGCCGAGCAAATATCACATCAAAAGTTGCACTTCACATAAGTACCTATAGGCACAGATAATATAATATACTAACCTAGAGGGTACCATGTTTGAACGTAGGGGAAGACAATACAATTTAGTATCGTATGTGACACACTTTTGTATGGCGAAGTAGGTTAATATGATTTATAAACTTACCTACATGTATTTATCTAGCTTATATATTATGTTGTTCACTGGTTCACTGGAACCAGTGAACATAATGCCAGAAGCTGCAGATTGCATGCCAAAACTAGCTACCTGGACTGAGTTAGATGATCTTCCTACCATAAGGGAGTACCACAAGGCTGTTAAGCAGCTTAAAATTGGAAAATCACCTGGAAACGATGGTACCCACGCCGAAATTATCAGGCTCAAGTGCATATTACCCATCCTGCACAATCTGTTGTGTAAATGTTGGGAAGCGGGATATATACCACAGGATATGCGCGATGCTATCATCATTACCCTATACAAAGGCAAAGGTGACCGCGGTGACTGTAACTGTTATCGTGGAATATCCCTTTTAAGTATAGTAGGTAAATTATTTGCTCGGTTAGTCTTAATAAGACTCCAGAAACTTGCTGATCGTGTATATCCCGAATCGCAATGTGGATTCCGCGCCCAACGTTCCACAACAGATATGATCTTTACACTTCGCCAACTGCAGGAAAAGTGTAGAGAGCAGAAAACACCTCTGTTTGTGGCGTTCGTCGACCTTAACAAAGCCTTCGACACCGTGAGCAGGAAGGACTCTATACTGCACTTTTAAACATCGGGTGCCCTCCAAAACTTCTAAGCCTCATTAAATCCTTCCACGAGGACATGAAAGGATCTGTTGTTTTTAACGGCAATACATCCGAGCCGTTCGAAATGCGTAGAGGTGTTCGCCAAGGCTGCGTGTTGGCTCCTACCCTGTTTGGTATTTTCTTCTCATTGCTTTTTAAAGTTGCTTTCGGCGATGACCAACAGGGTATACACCTGCACACTAGGGCTGACGGGAAGCTGTACAATATCTCGCTTCTTAGGTCAAAGCGTAACCGCGATGACTTATTCGTCGATAGCCTTTTGTTCGCTGACGATGCAGCCTTCGTTGCTAATTCTCAAAGTGAGCTTCAAGACATTGTTGATAAGTTTTCCCACGCGTGTTCTCTGTTCTCAATGTCCATTAATGCCAAAAACAGTAGTGCTAGCTCAAGGTGGAGAAACACCACGTATTTTGCTCGATGGCGTTCCCTTGAACATAGTTGACAAGTTTTGCTACTTGGGGTCGACTGTGTCGAACAATCTCACCCTCGATGCTGAGATCAATACTCGTATCGGCAAAGCGGCGACCATGTTCGGCAGGCTCAGTACAAGAGTATGGAATAATAAACACCTGACCACAAAAACCAAGATAATTGTTTACCAAACTTGCGTTCTAAGCATACTCTTGTATGGAGCTGAAACCTGGACTTCGTACGCAAAACAAGAACGTCGACTCAACACATTTCATATGCGCTGCGTAAGAAACATCTTGCATATAACTTGGCAGGACAGAGTCACAAACGAGCGAGTTCTAGAAATTGCACAGCTGCCTAGCTTTACCGCTTTGCTTAAGCAAAGACGATTGCGGTGGCTAGGGCATGTGTACCGCATGGAACCTTCGCGTCTACCACGGCTTGTCCTGCTTGGCGCCGTAGCTAACGCCAAAAGAGGAGTTGGAAGACCGATGCTACGTTTCAAAGATTGCGCCAAACGGGACATGGCTGCGTTTGACATCGACCATCAAAGCTGGGAGAAGCTTGCTGAGAATAGGGATGTATGGAGAAAGCGTGTGTTTGATGGGCGTAAAGCTCACGACGATGCCTGGTTCGCTGGTCTCGCAAACAAAAGGCAAAAACGACATCTAAACATGCATGTGCCAGTCTCTAATTCCACCTTCGTTTGTAGAGCGTGCGGAAAGTCATGCCGCTCCCGTATCGGCTTATACAGCCATGAAAAATCTTGCCTCAGACACTGAATAAATCGTCTGTCACAGACGTATGAGGCCAATGATGATATTATGTTGAGGCTCGACTTACCTATTGTCAATGGAATGTATTTTAAAATCATAGTGCCGTGTTTGAAGATGCGCTTTCTATTTTGAGAATACTACGAGTTCTTAAAACTATCATAAAAATAATCTTACTTTTTCTGCTAAATGTCTTATCCTATTTTCAAAGCTTCATTCTATCAGTAATCTACTGAGTCGAAATAATCCCCATATTTCATTCATCGCCTCGTTTTCTCGGCTTACTTTTCTGGATTTCCCGTAACCGCATTACCTTGAAACTCCCGGTAAAATAAACAGTACTGTGTCTTTAAAACGCTACATCATCCTTTAAATAACCTTGATCTCAATAATTAAGCTTTTATATTAAGCTTAGGTATAGGTACTATATAAGTAACTAGGTGGTCATCTGGATTTCCCAGGTTTCCTAACAGCTTATTCTTCTTCTGCAAGTGGGACACCAAGTCGTCCAACTCCCCGATGAACCCTAGTGTCAGAGTCATTCAACCGCCTACTACAAGTAGCAGGCCTCTGACATGGTAGTGTAACGACCGCCATCTAAGTGATCATAAACAGCAACCGGGACCAATGGCTTAACGTTAGCACGTTCAGCTTAGACCGTATGATGATTTATTCTCAGTTTGTGAGCTATGGCCTATGCGTCAACCCATCTTAGTTTCTTATGGTAAGTAAGAAAGGCCGCACCAAGAGTCTACCCGAAACCGACGACGTGCAAATTATGAAAACTGATGAATTTAGAGTGACCAAAAACAAATATGCAAGGATCGTAGCAAGTGAAAAGATTCTCCCTATCACTCCGGAAAAGAGGTGTGGATTTTAGTGTACCTATGTAGGTAGGTAGGTACAGGAAAATTATTTAAAAAAATATGTGATGTCCGTTTAGATTTTTGCTTTTGAACAAGCAACTATTATAGTAGGTATAAAACTACTCTGCTAGTTATTCTCCATTGTCAGTTGCATCTGTCCGGATGTTCCTGCCAAAAACACCGTTTGCAACACGAACTAGCCATAACTCACGACATGAACTTTAGTGCTTGAAGCTCATAGCACGTTCTACCACCATATAACAGCAGAGAGTTCAGTACTTGTTTAGTTTTCCGCTTGCTGTCCGAACTTGTGGGAAATATGGAAACTATTGTCACGGGATGTTCAAGCAGTTTAAGCCCCAAACTCCACAGAGAGGACATGGAAAGGACATAGGACGTAGGGCATGACGCTTGACGTTCGACATCGCGACGTTTCCATACAAAATGTACGAAAAAGTATTGACAAAGGCACACACAAGCGTCGCCAAAGCGTCGCATCTATGACAGCTAGCGTCAAAAACTAAGAAGAATATTTGACGATCACTTGTCTGTCAACTGTCATTCTTACGTCCTATGCCCTCGTCTTTTTGGTGGAGTTTGCGCCTAAGTTACTTGTTCAAGGGATCCAGTTATTATACTGGTTTTCCATGTTATTCAGAATATCAGTATATTTTCGAGCTGTACGTACAGACAGGTTATACAGCTGTAGCAGCAATGTCGTTGTCGTTTTCGTCCGTGGGTGTACTTGAATGGCCCTAGGCCTTGGCCCTAAGCTTAAATTACCAATAGTCGGACCTCATACCGCAGCGCTGTAATTTGCAATAGGTAAATGAAACAATGACCTGTAACAATGCTACTTTATTACGAATAAAGAACTGATAAATGATGAAAAAAAAGAAAAATCATCATTATAAAGTAATCAATCATCCTGCCAACCAAGAACCTGAACCTACGTAAATAAAAAAATTATAGGTACCCACAGTATGTAAAAACAAATAACGACACAAATTTTTACGGGTTAATCAGTCCATGAAATTAAACAACGTTTCCCACAGAACATAGGTAGAAATATAAAAAAAATGCTGTTCATCCCATTTTGTATGAGAGGTCCACATTATATTTTCTACCTAGGGTTTTAAGGAAATATGTTCAGTTTCGTAGTTCGTAGGTTCACCCCTTAAAATATTTGCAGTTTTACACCTTATATGATCTTGTAATGTAGTTGTTTTGTTAGTATTTCCTCGCATCTTTCATTGCCTCTTCATAATGATTATGACATTAATAAACATTTAAGCAACAAAGGCCCATAACCGCCATATACAGCATCTAGACAGCATAACCAATTAAACCATGATTCACGTATGACTAATTCCAGATAAAGAACGTTAATTGGCAGTCACGTACACCGTAAGAAAAACATAGCGTAGCGTAAACTTATCAGATCATTTCCATAGTGGAATGGCAAAGCGCTACGGTGTAATAGAGGGCAAATTCTTAACACTGTTACAAACGTCAATCATCTTGTTTGAGCATTACATTTCTTGTTTACAACTGTTGTCGACATTGTACTTGTAAATGAACAAGCAATGAAGAAGTATGCATATGCGTGTATCGGATGATCACGTTTGATGCACTGAACATCTAAAGTTAATGGTGCATGCAGGACGTTGCACTCTTCATAAATAATGTACACTTTCTGTACAATCAGCTCTTCGAATTATTGACTTACAGATCAAGTTGTACGAGTATTCAGTATAGTTTTCAAGGGTGACCTGACCAGTAAAGGTATGATGATGATCCTCCTAAACGATCCTGATTGTAGGGTATGAATGAACCAGTTTATCACAATGGTAGTCCACTTGCCTGCCGCTTAGAGGTAGTAGGTCTGATTTCCATTTAGATCGAAACGGATATTTTTCTAAGTTTTTTGTGTGTTATGTGCATGACAGCTCGATCATCCTCGAGGTAGGTGATACTATTGAATCTTTATATGTGTGATCTTGTTTCTATCGGACAAGGAATACTTACAGATGCAATCAATGCAAAAAAAAAACTCATTTAGAAAATAAATTATGCATTATATTCAATTCTGCTCCAAAGCTCGCGAGTTGATTGCAATTTCTTTGAATGCGCTACAGACAATGAAAATGAGATAAAAAGGAATGTATGAGAACATTTGCATAAGATATTGAATCATATAGTTTAATTATATTGGATACTGGAATGCCTGGCTCGGTTTTCCAATTAAATTTTCTACAAAGCTTGATACTTATTTTTCCATTTCACGTTTCTTTTCTATTATAGCTACTAGTTTATTCTATGGTGGTATCTCTTTTTTCGTGTGAGATAACTCACGATACCAAGTTGTCCAACAACCCGATGAACCCTGGTGTAAAAAAAATTTCAACTACAACTAGTGGGCCTCTGTCATGCCGTCTAAGTAATCAATCAGCAATACAGTGCTATGAGCCGATGAGCGAGTCAACAACTATGCTTATACAATACCCTGAAAAATTTACTAATGCCTTGTCTGCACTTTGTTACTATTCTAGCATGCAGATAAATACGTGAGATTCACTGAAAAGCTCGTAAGGCTTTGCTTTTCAGCAGCAACAAGCTTTACCTTTCAGTTCAAAGCTGGACTTAAACCTATGCACGCTCCTGTAAAAAGCTAAAATGTCCTACATTCCGATCATGCGTCCAAATACTCTTTTTATGGACTTGTACACACGTTGATAAGTAAGTATCTCTTAAAAGAGCGTCTATAAATAACCGTGTAATGGTCCCACGCGCGCAATTCGCGCCTTCTTACCCGCGCGTGAGTGTTGCCACTTGTCTTTGTTTACTTCAGCCTTTGGGAATCAACCAGAACCTGCTATCCGTTAAAACTTTTTACCTATACAGAGAGTCAGCGCAGTGCAAAAAATATGCCATTGCGTGGAACCTGTCCCACATTCCATTTGCTTCCAAATACCTTTTCATGGACTGGTACAATACGTTGATAAGTGTCTCCTAAAGGAGCGTCTTTACATAACCAGCTAATGGTCCTACGTACGCATTGCGAGTGAGTGTCTCGCTTGTCTTGTTTACTTCGAATTTGGGAATCGACAGCTTTCTGATGAAACTTTTTATACTTACAAATAATCCACGCAGTGCAAAAAATATCTGTACTATTAGTATAGTGTACCTACTACCCTAGTGTCAAAGCGCAACACCTTTCTTCTTTAAATTGTGTTTACGCTGAAATAGTTTTAGTACTTTCAGTTGCATTGTTATTGCTAGCGAAACACAAACTGAGAAATTATTTACCGAGTTCCCGAACTAGGTACAGTTCATACAATCAAACTGCAAACTGCATTTTCCATTTGGTGCCGTGACCAGGAATTCATCAATCACTAACAATTGGTAGCATTCTGTATCAGTTTCTGCCATTAAATAACACTTTAACGATGCCACACACAATCCAACACATGTTTAGTTTATAGCTGAAATCTCGCAATTGGTTGGTAACGTTATAAACTAGCGTTAATTTAATAAGCGGTGATCGCGAGTGAACACTTAATTAAGTGTACTTCTGTTTGCTTTTGCTGCTGAATGAAATATAAACAGAAAACGTTTTGTTTTTGAGCATTTCTTACATACCTACCTATATCTTTTTTGAAGGTATAAGTAAAAAACAATCAGAAGTTTAACAAAGTGTTGAAATATACCGAATCCTTCGAACCCTTCTTATATAAACTAGCTAGCTATAATATGGTTTTTCATCATATAGAAAGGTGGTGTGGTGTCCCACTCGAAGAAGATCGTATAGAAACAATTTGTTTCCTACTGCATAAACCTTAAATTTTACTCAGCGTTTTCTTACATATAAAAACATTAATTGGAATTGACGTACTGGTACTACTAACTACCTATAATTTTACAGTTATGTCAAGCATGAAAAGGATGTTACATGAATTACGTATGCGATAACGAACAGTAAAAACCAATAAATTAGCACATAGATGCTGTTATTTACATAATTAAATAGGCCTTGTGAATTATCGATGAAACGTGTTGATGCACTGAATTATTATTGATTTATTGAAGTTTTTAAGAGAAAATGTCTTAGGAGCTTAGATTATAAATAAGCACGCTATAGAGTGCCCCTTACATTATGTAAACGGTTGGCACGGGTACGAACATAAATTCTCTGTCAATCAGTAGCAAGACAACACTGTTATATCTACATCTATACCTATTTCTCAACTCTCTATTTCTCGATTTCTGAATTAGGTATCAATACTTGTAGAAATCTCTGTCTGTCTTTCTGTCAGGGAATTCGCTTACTTCTCCTAAACCACGCAACGGATTTTGATGCGGTTTTGGTGATAGATTCAAAAGGAAAGATTATATGTATAACACATGCCGGGAAAACGCCTTTTTCATACGGGCAAACGAGTTGCAATTTGTGAAACCGCTCACGGGCTGCTACTTTTGCTTACGCTTGGCAGTACGGAGCGGGGCGATACGCGCACTCTATATAGCTTGCTTATTTATACTCTAAGCTTAGGCGTTTTTACTGCATAAAGGCATGAAACGATCGGTTGATCTTGTGTGTTGATCATGTTTTCTCAAGATAATAATTATCATAGTGCACATCTTAGCGAAGTTAGTCTCGTGTTGACATATTTGTTCACTGCAGCGAAGAATAGTATCTGATATTGTGATCACAATTTTCTCCTCTTGGTACTCGTTTATAAAGAAAATCTTTGGCTACTTACTTCAAATATTTCACATGCCTTACTTACCTCGAAGACTTTGTTGTTGCAAATAAAAACTCGAGGAAGTATTCTGCCAAACTCTACCAATCGTAAATTGATAATCATCAGAAACTACCACAGAATACTGGACCTTCCCTCCAATGATATTGGTATGTTTCCCATTGCTCGTCACGCTTTGAGGCGGGTTGGCAGGCGTAGTACAAGTCGTCACCTATTCCCTGTTTTCATCCCACAATCGTATTTTAGAAATAAAGTGATGCTCCTAAGCCGCCACTACGAGTCAACACGGCACATTATCTCGTCTTATCAATTACCTTCCTACGTATTGAATAACTGTCTGGTTTCTTTGAACTTGGCCTAGCTTTGTTAGTACTATGTTTAGATCCCAGATTCCATCAAGTTCTGAGTCCTCAGTCACGCGAGCTAGGCATAAAAGCTGAATTTATTACAAAGATTAACTTCAATTTCCTTTTGTATGCGTCATGCCGGTTCAAGAACCGAGGCAGATTCAGATTTGGGTGGAGTTTTTATTGGGACATTTTATTATAGCGGGCACAAAGTTTATTTTAGCTGATTTCAAAAAGAAGGATTCTGTTGAGTGTGTGTGAAAAACTAGGTAGGTACTGGACAGATTTCGATGATTTGTTTTATTGGGTTAAAGATTTGCGTACTTTGGAATTAGAACCAATACTATCAAAGTCGGTTGACTTTCTGAATTACGGCTTATCCACTCGGACATTTCATTATTGCGGCCACAAAGTTTATTTTTTCTGGTAGCTAGCTGATCAGATATCCCTCTCCCCAAGTGAAGATAACATATCGAGTTTACATAGAGCTGTATTGTGTCCACACGTATCGTGGGATCTATCGAGAGGGCGTTGTCCGTCTGGGAAGCAAAACAAAAGGAAAGACAGCATTCTTCGATAGACGTAGAGAGAGCTACTCATCTCCTTGAATACTTTGCATACATAGACACTGTAAGGAACATAATTTTTTATTTTGTGCCAAACCAAATCGTAACTACACTGCAGGATTTATTACTGCGCATAGATAGAACGACAAAGATTAGGATAGGTATAGTCCACATGGACTATGAATGCAAATCTGCGAGAGCGTTTTGCGACAACTCTTGTGAGTTTCGTACTCTACAATAAGCCACTGAAATGTAGGTGAAGTAACCAGCATCTTTCACCATTGGTACTTCGGCACTCATTTTTAGCTTAACTGCTGACTAAACGACCAAAAATGTTACACTTTTTTGTGTCACAAAGCGAAATTTTAATAATATCAATGTGTTTCTTGCACCGCATGTGAATTTTGCTTGCATATTGAAGGAGCAACCGGTTCGTTTTATGCCCTTATTTAAATGTTTGCTAAACCCAATATTTTAACACACTCAAAAAAAGGGGTTTGCTGACGTTTATCAGTCGAGAGGGCGTTGTTGTCTGGGAAGCAAAGAAAATAAAAGGAAAGCCACCATTCTTCGACGGACGTAAAGAGCTACTCCCTGAATGCCCTGCTCTGCATACATTTTGAATGACACTTTGCTTAAATATTGAAGGAGCAATCAGATGCTTGCTCCGTTTTATGTCCTCACTTTGCGAATGCCCAAATATTTTGTGCCTGTGTGCTAAAAGGGTCAACGCCCAACTGCGCGTAAAGATGAAAAGGATCTTATTGTCACTTTGCAATACTTCACAAATCACTTTGAACTTTCAGAAACCTAGGTCGTTGGAGATTATTCTTTTGCTAGCCAATCTCATTATCATAATTTTTTTTACAGATTCACGAAATAACGCGCGTATACGAAACAAAATTTCGCTGATATAAATAAAATATTTTGATGATGAGACAATTTATCAAACATCCTACCAATAACCTGTATAGCTTCCGGTTTGCATTGTTGTCTTGCGTTCACATATTAAACTTGATGATTCACGCAGTGATAGCTGATTCACGAGACCAACTTTTTCGGGCGTCACCCCTAAGCAACATCCAACCAAACTTTGCAGACCCCTGACTTTGCTCTCGTGGAGTTCCTAGTTCTATGGGGTTTAGTAGAATCACAGGTCTATTTAAGTTGGTCTCGTAAGGGGATAATTCCAGGATTTGTAGTATGATGTAATGGGACTGCTCTTATTAGCGACTGAACACGTGCTCAGCTATATTTATATGATATGACTCACTGAATCGTTTCGCTTAGTTTTGGTTTCTTCATGTGCGGTAGTTTTATTGGAGGTTGACACGTCATCGTCAGTAGTAAGTAAGTAGTAAAAATGTAAGGTTATCTAATAATTATACAATGGGGTTACCTTATTAATAATACCTACCTACTGGTAATGGTCGTAAAGTTCTTTAGATAAAACTTTTCGGCCTATGTTCCCTGGAGAAAGTTCTTCTTATTATAGCCTTAGCGGCTCGCTGGCCGAATGTATGGAACATGCTGCACCTGAGAGAAGAGTTCTGAAATTTGGTACACTTAATCTTTAGGGTAAATGAATCGATTTGACCCGTAGTACACAATTTTAAAAAAATCCTATGAGGAGTAATGACGTCATCTTTTTTTTGAATGGGAAAAAAAAATTTTGTTCCAAAACCTATCGTATGTGGTATCAAATGAAAGGCCTTGCTAAGCCGATTCTAAAAATATATGACATTATTATATTTAAGTCACTTGTATAAAATTAAATAGGAAATAATTCTCGAAACATGCCACGTTTGGGCTTCTCCAGGTATGATACGGTTGAATCATTACTTATGAAATAAACGTAATATAATGTGTAATATCCTCATCTCTAACCTCAAGAAAGGTACTACGGATTTTTTGTCTTTAAGTAATTTTTTTTGAATTTTAAAGTTACAGAAATTTATGAAAACACACTTAGTTGAAACTTGGCATCAAAAGTTCAATTTTGGTCACCGAGGATGATGAAGATAAAGCCAGATGAGATTTTAATCATATTTACATCATATTCGTTTTGCAAAAAAACATGTTATGTGCTTCGGAGGGCACGGTTAACTCTCGGCCCCATCGTAGTCGCTCTCTATGAATAATAACGGCGGCGGTCGGTCAGGGTCAATAGTTAGGGGCCGAATAGTAACCATGGTTCATCGGGTCGTTCGTAGACTCAGTGTCCCACTTGACAGAACAAGATTTTTTAATTATAAGATGATAAATACAGATGCGAGAGGAGTTTTGGTTCATCTTTATAATTTTCGTTTGTCTATACACACATTATTTCCACACCAGCATCCTTACATTTATTCCCAGGGTATCCATCACCTTCATTAGCTATTTGCCCGCAGAAATGTCCCGCCATGCTAAATATACTTTTTCTTGAGGCCATATGTATATCTCATGTACCTATTTAAGCTGGGCTATTTTTGGTACACCTGATGGTCTACATCAGGTTTTCAAAACCTTTGATTTCTAATTGCTAGCAGGAGGGCCCAATCAAGCTGAATTATTTTTGCTTCGGGGCCGTATATGTATCTCCTGTAGTTCTCCAAACCTTCGAATCATATTTTCCAGCAGACACGTCCCATCGCGCTAAACAATTTTTGCTTTGGGACTATATAATATGTGTCTCCTGTAGTTTAGCTGGGCTCTTGTAGGTGCACCTGGTGGTCCACATAAGGTTCTCCAAACCTTCGATCTATGTTTGTCAGCAGAAGCATTCCATGATGCTAAACAATTCTTGTTTGGTGCCATAAATGTATCTCCCATTGTTTAGCTGGGCTCGTGGTTGTGCTTCTAGTGGTACACATCAGGTACTCCAGTCCCTCAAGTGGAGAAAAAAAGTTGCCTTTACCTTCTTCAATGCGATAGCAATCTTTGTACCAAATTTTATAAAAATCCGTTCAGTAGTTTTTCAGGATGCTGTCACATACAAACATCTAAACGGAAAACATACGTGAATACTTTTGAAACGTGTTTTGTTATCAATTTCAAGAATTTGCTGGCAATTTGTTTTCCAATATCTTTTATGTACAGGCTTTCGACCCTCTACAACTTTATTATTATGTATAGATTCCGTTAATTTTGCCGGTGTGTGTTTAATGTGTGTATAGAGAAATGATCACTATAACCATCAATCGAATACTTCTCTCGCATTTGTATCCTATAATTAATAAATCTTGTTCTGAAAAGTGAGACACCGAGTCTACGAACGACCCGATGACCCATGGTTACTATTCAGCCCCTAACTGACGACCCTGACGGACCGCCGCCGTCTTATTATTCATAGAGAGCGACTGCTATGGGGCCGATGGTTAACCGTGCTCTCCGAAGCACATAACATTCTTTTTGCAAAACTAATATGATGTGATGTACATAATAATATGATTGGAATCTCATCTGGCTATATTTTTATCATTCTTGGTGTCCAAAATTGAACTTCCGATGCCAAATTTCAACTAAGTGTGTTTTCATAAATTTCTGTAACTTTAAAATTCAAAAAAAATTACTTAAAGACAAAAAATCCGTAGTACCTTTCTTGAGGTTAGAGATGAGGATATTACACATTATATTACGTATATTTCATAAGTAATGATTCAACCGTATCATACCTGGAGAACCCCAAACGTGGCATGTTTCGAGAATTATTTCCTATTTAATTTTATACAAGTGACTTAAATATAATAATGTCATATATTTTTAGAATCGGCTTAGCAAGGCCTTTCATTTGATACCACACACATGGTTTTGGAACAAAAAATTTTTTTTTTCCCATACAAAAAAAAGATGACGTCATTACTCCTCATAGGATTTTTTTAAAATTGTGTACTACGGGTCAAATCGATTCATTTACCCTAAAGATTAAGTGTACCAAATTTCAGAACTCTTCTCTCAGGTGCAGCATGTTTTGAACTACCGCTAGGACTATTATATCACCAGTCCACCTTCAATTCCCAGTAGGTATAGGTAATTTCATCCTATAAAGTAGTCATCGTGATAAGTAAGTTCTGATTGTAGTCTGCGGAACATTTATTCATATCACTTTCTGAAATATTGAAAAGAATAGAGCATTTCATTTTCATTGCATTGAGATATACATACATGCACTCACAGTGTATATTATTCTCATAAATTGTAAATGAGAAAATTAAAAATTTCATTAGCGACCGCCGGGACTTAAACCCGGGACCGTGGGATACCGTCTCACTGCTCTGCCAACTGAGCTACGGGTGCCTGGACGACCCTGATGAATTTCTCAATCTCTTGATGCTCGTCTCGAAGCGACGAAGTAGTTTTTACAACTAATACTTTGGTTATCATTGTTACCAAGCTAGTATAATTAGGTATTCAGAGGTCGGTCCCGTTTCATATCGTGGCCCTGACAGCGCTGGCGGACAGCTTTTGATAACTTTTCCACTCCTCCCGCATAAATTATGAAGGCTTCTTAATAATCCCGTGAGGTCATCAGTTTGTAGAGGTTTTCCTTTATGAGAAACGAAACGGATTTCAAAACTTAATGTAAATATAATTCTGTTTCGTCAAATTCTGAATTCTAACGAATATCATTTCAGATACAGAACTCGAACTGCAAAACTGTAATACAATAACCATTTATTTCAGCGGATTGGTGTTTTTTAAATTAAAAAAAATATATATTACTATGCAGTACATTAAATCAGTGTAGAATTAAGTAAATAAGCCCTATTAAATAATGTTTCCTACCTAGCTATTTAGTTTTGTTGTTATCATTGCTTGTTGTTTTTTTGACGACAAACCGTAAACATTAGGTACAATACAAGCGACGGCAGTAAAGTTGCCTTGAGCAACCCTTTAAAAAGGATCATCCTATACTAGTTAGCCCTAATCAATCAATTATTATAAGTAATTTTCTTTGTTTCCTCCTTTCAAAACTAGCCTACCTACATACATCATAAAGAAATGCAATTCATAAACTGAAATAAGAAAATTGAAAAATTCATCAGAGTCCGCCGGGACTGGAAACCGGGACCGTGAGGACCGGAGCAATACGATGGTTCCCCACGGTCCCGGGTTTCAGTTCTGGCGGTCGCTGATGGAGTGATGAACTTTTCAATTCCTATTTTCAATTTATGTAAATAATATAGCACTGTCAGTGCATTAAAATGTCCCGATATGCAGTCCGATGTGAACAGGAACCCGGACCAAACAAATGCCAAACAAGGCAACGAGCACAAGCGGATAATCAGCTAAATTACACCAGTTTCCTGACATTGTGAATGTTTCGCAAGATCGGATTTCACCAGCGTTCAATGGAAGAAACGTACAGATTCGTTCGATTCGGCACCGATAGCTGGCGGTTGTTCTGAGACATTTCAAGGTTGACGTGTTTCCTGCTTTTGGTTACTGTGAGACTTGCTGCCCGTAAATGAAGGCTTATAGGCAGATGTAGCCAAAGGGTTGTCTATCAGCCTTCGATCTGAATCCAGTACCAGTATCAGCGTGTATCTTAATGTGCGAATTGTCTTTGCCTTTTCGGTAATTCCTGTAGATATGACAATCACTGACAATGCATTGACTCTGCCCACACAGAAGCCTCATTCCAGCATAAGACTTGGCGGCTAAAATAGTTACGCTACCAAAAATAGTATAAAGCTATTAATAGTATAAAATACAGTATAAAATTTGTACAAAATTAAGACGCATTTTGTGTTTCTTAGTCGTTGAATTCGTTAACTTGTCGTAATCCACGCAATTGATTTTGATGCGGTCTTTGATGAGTGATATTAATGGAAGGTTTATATGTATAACAAATGCCGGTAAAGCGTCTTATTCGCGCGTGAAAATGAGTTGCAGCGGGTAACACCGCTAATCTTAATAAAATAGATGAACAAGCCCATTCTCTCAGGGCATTTTTATCTGACCTCACCAAGGATCTCAACCTTTCTCTAGATAAAACAAAGGTTCCTGACAAGTTAATTTAGATAGCTTTTAAGTATGCTCCTATTGTTTTACGTTGTAGGATTAAACTAAAACAGAAAGATGAAAGGCAGATATCAGTGACCCTTTCCTATTATAATGTCTGTTACCTTTACAAAGAAAATCTTTTCCACTTTTGCCCAAAACTGAATCCATACAAGATCTATATTTTGGAAAACTTGCAAAATTTTCCACCGCAGAAATTAATTGCTAAGATCTATCCCAGTAGATAGAGCCCTATCACGCGTTAGTGGTCAAAATACACTTGCAAAATTCGCTGGTTTGGAGTGAGCCGCTGTAGCCCAGTTGTTGAGGAGTCGCCAGTACAGATGGCGAAAGTCGCTGGTTGTAATCCAGTAACCAACGATAGAAAATTTTGCAAGTTTTCCAAAAATTGTATACGTTGTATGTACTCGTATTTGGGTATCTAAGATTTGGGTATTCAAGATCTATAGTACCTTCTCCTTTGTTACAGGTGGTTCCCAGACTACTAGGTTCACTAGTAGGCGGCGGGATGAGTCCCACACAGCATCTGGAGCAGCAGCAGGCACTAGTCAAGCAATTCGCTGAAATACTCGAGTTTGTACTCAAGTTCGACGAATACAAAGTAAGCTTAATTCTTGTATACTCGTACTTCAACATTTACTAACCATTGAAGGTGCAAGTTTCTTTAGAACAATCTGCATTGTTCAATTTGCTGACAATACTTACGTCTGTATAAAGCTGAATGCAACGCTTTATTTCATACCAAAAATATCGACTCATTGATTTTCAGTTGACGGCGTTATGCAAAAGATGTCGCTGTATGTAATTAAAACGCGATTTCAAGCATCTTGAACTTGATTTGTCACAAAGAACATTATTCCTTCTCTCTTTTACTGATGGTAAACAAGTTCTCTAATAGTTGGGTGTGTACACCGGTGAAAATCGCAAAATACGGCTGACGCTTATTACAAGATTTCCTTTCTGTAGGATTAGTCCTTACGGCACATGGAGCCATTTAAGAAGTGGGGCCACCTCAATTTTTTGTGTAATTTTTTAAACAAAAATAGTCCAGTTTCTTTAGGGTTTCATACAATATGTTAACTACTATTTTGCCTATTTAGGAGGCGAATTACAAAAAAATAAAATACAAGTATTTCATAACTTGCGATGTATAATAATTGTACAAAAATTCAGCGACATTAATAAAAGGAATAAAAAGTTACTTAGAAACTTTCATCTCCTGTTTTACCCCCTTTAGGGATGAGTTTTTATAAAAATTATTTCATAAGGCTCTTTCGCACTATTTTGACATTCTATGCGCAGAAATTCATGTTCCTAGGTTATCTGTGCGTTGATATATTACTATCTTCTGATCACCTACTCTTGTTTTTAATTTAGATAGAAAAAATAATTTTAATATGTAATGACCCAAATTTTATTCCGGAATTGACTTTTTGACATATGATTTAATCGAAAATGATACCAAACTTGACTATAAACTAAATCGCTAAAAGAAAATATCACAACTGAACTTGAAACCCCCCCTCCCCCCATCTGCAGCAAAAACACAGGTGGCCCCACTTCGAAAATCCATCTCAGTAACCTAAAGATTAATCGTACCAAAGGAAATTTCATTATACCCTTCAGCCGTATAATAAGAGCTACACACGCCACTATAATCAAAATAACGAGTTATGAAAGTCGTAACAATGAAAAGCAAGTCCAATGCTAGTAGCCACGGTACTTAAACTATTCACAAGGCAATAACGTCGGATCTCGAAACGGTTTTACGATCTACGAGTAGCACGTAGTTGGCGAAACCACCTCGAATGCTGCAGTGCGACAGAATACGGCTCTCTAGTGTAGTCTGCACGTGCCGGACCGGCGGAAAAAGGACGAAATGGGGATAGAGAAATAAAACAGGTGCAGGTACAGTCTGCGGTGCCCAACCGCGCCGCATAAAGGGTTCCCGCCTTAGTTTCCCATAGTCGTAGCGCTGTCATGTCATGTCAGGTCAGTTTATAAATGCGTCTCTCATCTAAATTCTTATAGAAAATATGAACAACTATAACACTGAATACTTGATTGAATATGACTCAATGAAACTTGAGAATGAAAAGAGTAAACTAAACCCAGATTCGCTGAACAAGTAATATTAATAAATTACTTGTAAATTTTTGATTCCTCTGAGACACGTTTAGGTTTGAGATAGGTACTTAGGTTAGATATTTTTACTTTGACGATTATTAAACTTTGATAAACATGATTTCTGGTTGGGAATTTTTAATGTTGGACGTTTTTATGTAGCATAAATCTAACGGAACGGCCTTGCATGCAGATAAGCCGCTAGAATCTAGCGGCTGGATTCACGGTCCACATGTGTTAGGGTCTTATCACACAGGCGATTTTCCGCGTGATACCGGCTTAGAATAGCATCACCCCAATTCTACCTGTGGGTGTCGTAAAAAGCGACTAAGGGATAATCATCCAGGGAATGGGCGTTTTCTGTAAATGCAACATCTTGAACTGCGCTCGCCAATACGCCTGCCATCATGGTGAGTCACCATGATGGGTGAGTATGGCAATATTCCCCGATAGGGAGATGCCCATGTCCAGCAGTAGACTGTTGTGTCTGTTATGGATGATGGCGGAACGGAGACGGATGCGCAGCAAATTAGTCGCGGACGCACGGCGGATACTTGTACCAAAACGTTGCAAATCTGCAGGGCCTCCGCCTTCGCTGCGTGTCCGCGTCCGCTCCCAAACCGCTTGTGTGATAAGAGCCTCACGGTGGTAACACACCACTGCAGTCATCAATATGCAGCGTTTCTTATGCGTAAACGTGCTGCATATACAGGCATGGGTAGTTCAAGCGTATCGTTGTATGCAGCAGATTTAATAATCATTCGATTTACCACTCTTCCAATACATGTATCTGTAATAGAAGAAAGAGAGGGCGTTTATTTACCCCATGCAGCCCGGGTTTTGATCACCGGTCGATGCATGTAATTTTTCAATTGCTAATTTTAATTTACGAGAAAAAAGATTGTTTAGTTTTCGTATAAAATGGGCGCGCGGTGCTGGCAACACTGCTCTGTCATTGTCACGTCCTCTGCCGTCGCCCGTATCGTTGATGCGAATTTTAATTATAAATGGTGTAATTAGTGTGCCTTCGGTTTTCTCGTGTGGTCTTCCCTGTTCGGTGGGGAAGTGAACCAAGTGATTTTGGTTCCGGCGCTTTGATTGAGAGTCACGCGACCGCCGGCAAAATATAACCTCACTTTTCGTTGGCTCGCGTCGTGGCTGCCGATAGCTACGTATTTTAATTATAAATGATTGGAGGCCAACGGGGCCGATTTCTCATTCGGAGAGAAATCTTTTAGTTATTTTGTGTTAAAAAACATTATGTGATGTCGAACTGTGAACTATAGTGCAGATTGGAGGAAAGGAGTTCGAGAACGAGCGGATGTTCCAGTGCCGTGAGTTTAGGTTATTCCCTATTCCTGTGCTCCTCACAATATCCTGAATACCTGATTCCTGTCATACTTAAACTCACAAAGAAACGGCGTCATCGTTCGCTCGGTAAGCAATTCGTTGCTGGGCCCTGTTTAAGTAGATTTTGGAAACAAGAATTTCTCGGCCGGAAACTTTCCGGAACAAAATTCTCTCATTAAATTTATTTTATTTAGCTATAGTAAAGAGCACTACGAATCGTAGTCAAATGTTGTTCCGAGGCTGATCGACCATTTAGTTTTAGATTTTAAGATAACTTTAATTTGCTTCCACTGCGCTAAGATCAGCTTCGGAATCAAACATTTTTGGTAGCAGAGCGTGGTTGCTTTATTGCAACATAGTTAGCCGTAATTTAGTATTAAGCGTGTTTTTATATTACCCACATATTTTATTAATTTTGGAAAATATTGTTTCGGTTTTTGTGACTGTATTGTTTGCCTAGTGAACGGTACCTTATCGGTAAGGTCTAGGCCAGTCAACTAACATTTATTTTGTGGTATTTGTTTATTGGTTTTTCGTTTTATTAAGTCGAGTGTGTAAAAGTTGGTACCATGGCTCCTCGATCGCCAGGTATAAGGCTGCTATAAAGACAGAATTAAGGTGGTTTACTACCACAGCGGCAATGATCGGCCGCGAGGACCGGGAGGACGCGCTCTTGAAAAGTGCACTACAGGCAGATGAACGGGTTCGGGTTGTGTCGGAACACCTCACAGAGTGCCTCATGCTCCTTGAGGAAGCTCCTAACCCTGAAGATAAGGAGCTGGTTGAGGGCGATGTAAGCCAGTGCTTGGAGCTGGCACAGGACATTGCGCAGGCAGCTGCGGACATATCTAGGCGACGTGACGGAAAGGAAAAGCCATTCCGTGGTAAAGTGGGACAAGGATTACAGGTGCCTCTTCCGCCTGTTACGGTTCCAGTCTTTGCAGGCGATTACGCCGACTGGCCGGCGTTTGAGGACCTGTATAGCAGTGTGGTCCACACACGGACGGACATAACGCCGGCGTACAAGATGGCTCAGCTGATGTCCAGGCTACATGGAGAGCCTCATGAATTGCTGACGCATTTGGCTGTCTCGGATAGCAATTATGAGGTGGCGTGGAAGATCCTTACCGACCGGTATCGAAACAAGCGCCTGATTGTAGACAGGCTGTTAGACCAGTGGCTGTCAATACCAACCATAACGCGAGGTACGGACCTCCGCGAGAAAATCTTCCACCCAGTCAGTGTCGCGGTCAGCGCACTAGAGCGACAGGGTTTGCCAGTGGCGGGCTACGGTTATACGGGGTGTTAGGGACGGTGTAACGAAAACTTTGCAGGCATGCTCAGACCATGAAACTGAACAACTTTTACTATGGAGCTAATGGTGGAACCATACAAAGTCAGTCAGCTGATCGTGAATTTTGTATGGGAGGCCGGAAATTTTTTTTCGTTTCCCACCATTGGCTCCATAGTAAAAGTTGTTCAGTTTGATGGTCTGATCATGCCTGCAAAGTTTTCGGTACACCGTCCCTAACACCCTGTATCTTGGTCCACACAGTGCTTCGCCGCCTGCCGAGCGAAATGGTCGCTCGATTCGAGCAGCTACATGGGGGCAAGTCCTCGGACCACCTCCCGACCTACGAGGATCTGAAGTCGTTCCTCGAGGCCGAAAGCAGGCGAGTGGACGTCCAGGCTGGTGAAGCCCCTCGCAAGGAGACCTCTGCCCCTCGCCACCCGGAACGGCCGGGTGCACCGGCGCGAGGAGGCAACAGTGGGCAACCCAGGCGGTACAACACCGCATTGGAATCAGGGTGTGCCTACTGCAGGGAGACAGGCCACGGGGTGGCAGCGTGTCAGGAGTTTGCTGCGCAGCGGGTTCAGAGGAGACGGGGTGTGGCACAGCAGAGGCGTTGGTGTTTTCGGTGCCTGGGGCCGCATCAGGTGCGAGTGCCCTTCAAGCACCAACTGTAGGTACTGCCAGGGTGCACACCATCCGCTGCTCTGCATGAATCGCTCCGGAGGCGCCGGGGCAGCGCTGGATCGGATCAGCGAAGGAGCCTGCCCACCAAGGGAGGGAGCAACGCTCCCCACCCTCCAAGGAGGAGCCCACCTCCGCATCGGTCACAGGGACAGGCAGGGGACGTCAACAGACGGAGCCCACTTACCAAGGACGTGGGGACGATCCCCACCACGGCAGCAGGTGCCGGATTGGGGAAGAGCGGCACAGGAACGTGGCCAAGGACACCCATCCCAGGTACGGGATTCAACGGGCGGGTGTCAGGGGAGCACTAGGCAGCCACCAGGGTACATGCAGTATTCTGCGGGCTTGAGCCACCTGGTTGGGTCTCAAGACCCACGCATGCCTCCGCCTATGCCTGAGTACCCGCGGCTACAGGCGCAACCTCGGTACGGACGTTTGCCGTCGGGGTACTATAGAACTCCAGCCATGGCCTTTATGGGCAGACCTCCCTACCAGCAGGAGTGGGACCCATACACAGGTTTGGGTAGTGAGGGGATACCCCCGCGGGACGCGGCCTCACCGCGTTTAGATTCCCGCTAGGTAATCGCCGCCTACTCATCAGCTTCGGCTCCCCGTCCAATCACGGTACTTTTGCCAACGGCTAAGATTTGGGTATGGGGATACGGTGGCCGGACCATTCAAGTAAGAGCCCTACTGGATACAGGGGCTCAGGGATGTATTGTATCGAGTAAGCTGGTGAGTAGGCTAGGCCTAAATGTACGGCCAAGTGAGGATGAAGCTGTAGGCATCGGGGCCTAAATGTGCCTGACATTCGGGGTCAGACGAACTTTGAGTTCGCATTAGGTAGCACATGTACAGGGTCAGCTATCAAGTCTCAGCCGTGGTGCTGGATGAAGTGGTTGGGAAACTCCCTCAGGTTAGGTTACCACCAACGGTACGAGGGTTAACCACAGGGTTGGAGTTAGCTGATCCTGATTTTGATACTCCTGGTACGGTGGACGTACTTCTCGGGTCAGACGTCCTCGGAGATTATGGTGCGGTAGGAAGAAGGTACTCCAGGAAACTGGTTTGGTGGCCGTAGATACCACAGGGGTATGTTGTTTTCGGCCCAGTTTGGAGACCTCAGGACCTACCAGAAGGGGATCCGGTCCTCTATGGTAGTGTGCTGTCAGAGGTGCTGCAGAGGTTTTGGGAGTCTGAAGAGCCGCCCACGGCGGACAGACGGAAGCCAGAGGATGACGAGTGCGAGTTGTTCTATCAATACAACACTGCGAGATGCCCGTCAGGCAGATTCGTGACCAGGCTACCTTTTCTCCCAAACCGCCCCGCTTTAGGTAGTTCGCGACAGCTCGCGGAACGGAGACTACTCGGAATGGAGCGGAAGATGAGGCGAGACCCAGCACTTCGGCAGAAGTATATAGAATTCATGCGGGAATATATTCAATTGGGCCACATGTCGGTGTCCAGCCTGGATTGGAGGTGTGTCGAGCATTATTACATTCCACACCTGGCTGTCTTGAAGTCACCTGAGGCGAAAATACGGGTGGTGTTTGACGGTTCTGCTCCTACCTCGAATGGTGTGTCTGTGAACCAATGTTTGCACGCGGGTCCTAAATTGAACCGGGACATTGTGGACATTCTCACAGACTTTCGGTTACACCAGGTAGCGTTCGTCGCAGACGTCAAAATGATGTTTCGCCAAACCATGATACATCCGGATGACCGTCGGTATCAGCTGATTTTGTGGCGTGAGAGCCCAGATGAGCCGATGGTCACATACGAACTTAACACGGTGACGTATGGACTTAAGCCAAGTCCGTATTTGGCAGTACGTACGCTGCGAGTTGGCCGCACAGGAAAGGGTAAGATATCCTCGAGCCGCAGCAGTACTGGATCGCGACGTCTACGTGGACGATATCTGCACGGGTGCTGATAGCGTGGAGCAGGCGCTAATTCTACGAGACGAGCTGATCGCGATCATGGGTTCAGGAGGTTACGAGTTGCGGAAATGGTTGTCCAGTTGCCCAGAGCTCCTGGCTGGTTTGCCAGGCGAGTTCCATCAGGACCCGCACCTCTTTGAGAACCCGGACAATCCAAATACGTTGGGCATCCTCGGGGTGCAATATAGGCCAACGCATGACGTATTCACGTACAAGATCGAGCCCGACCTTTGGAGAAAACTTGGACTAAGCGGTCGGTACTGTCGACAATCGCTAGAACGTTCGATCCTAACGGATGGATCGCCCCGGTTACGTTCATGGCGAAGTGCTTTTACAAAGGTTGTGGCTAGCCAACTTAGGATGGGACGACCAACTCTCCGGAGAGTTGTTGAAGGATTGGCTCAAGTTTGTGACCACCTTACCAGGGATTGTGCACATCGCGATACCCCGCAAGTTAGTCCCATCGGTGGGATGTAAGGCTACCCTACATGGGTTTTGTGACGCCTCGGAGCGAGGGTACGCGGCAGCTGTATACCTTCGGACAGCAAGTTCAACGGGAACTGTGCACGTGCGTCTGGTTATGGCCAAAAGTAAGGTGGCACCAGTCAGAACTAGATGGACCATCCCCAAATTGGAATTGGCAGGGCAGCTCTTCTAGCGCGCTTGCTAAATCATGTAACCTGCAATCTGCGTGGTACCATCAACTTGGATGAAACGGTGTACGCGTGGACTGACAGTCGGATAGTTCTGTGCTGGTTGCAGACGTCGGTACATACACTTGAGGTTTTCGTGGCAAATCGGGTGTCACAGATTACGGGGTCGGAAACTCCGTTAGTGTGGAGGCACGTACCGGGAGAATGGAACCCAGCGGACTGCGCTTCGCGCGGGTGCAGGGCACCTGATTTGGTGAGTCACCCACTGTGGTGGGGACCTCAATGGCTGACTGAGTCGCCGCAGGAATGGCCATTCAACGAGTGCAGGGCGCCGCTTGGGCCACCTGATCGAGGTTTGCGAGTGAACGTGGGGCAACTCGTACCGAAGCCTAACCCAGCTTTCTTGCTGGAACGGTATAGCTCCTCGACAAACTTCTTGGGGTGACAGGTTGGATCAAGCGGTTCGTGAACAACTGCAGGAAGCCTCAAGCAGAACGGAACTTTACACCTGTCCTCTCGCCTGCGGAGCGGAATGCGGCTCTATGCTCATTGGTTAGAGTCGTCCAGGCGGAACATTTTGAAGAGGAGGTCAGGCTGCTCAGGGATGGACGTGGAAAGCTGAAGGGAGGAATTGTGCGCCTCAACCCATTCCTGGATGAGCAAGGTATGCTCAGGGTTGGAGGCAGACTTCGGAACGCTAGCCTGCCCTTTTCGGCTCGGCATCCACTGTTACTTCCAAAAGGGGACCCTTAGTTGAGCTCTTAGTCAGGGATCGTCATGAGAAAAACTCGCACGCGGGCTGTAATGCGCTATTGGCCATCCTACAGCGCGAGTTCTGGATCTTATCGGGACGACGAACGGTACGTAGCGTTGTGTTTAGGTGCTTGCCTTGTTACCGCTTGAAGGCAGCCACAATGCAGCCACAGATGGGAGATCTCCCACCGGACCGGGTGACGGAGGCCTGGACGTTTGCAGGTGTGGGAACGGATTTCGCAGGCCCTTTCATGGTAAAGGCATCACGCCTACGGAACGCAAAGTCTATCAAGGCGTACTTGTGCGTGTTCGTGTGCCTAGCCACCAAGGCCGTCCACTTGGAGCTCGTGGCCGACCTATCTACGGAGGCCTTTTGGCAGCGCTGGAGAGATTTACGTCGCGACGAGGGCGACCAGCGCTGATCAGGTCGGATTGTGGTACCAACTTTAAGGGTGCTGATCGGTGTATGAAGGAAATTGTAACGTTCTTAAGGGAGAACGAAGAAGCCATCAGCACGGGCCTCTCCCGTCAGGGCATTACCTGGGTGTTCGATCCACCAGCGTGCCCTCACTGGGGTGGTATTTTTGAAGCGGTTGTAAAGTCCGCTAAGACGCATTTGTTGCGCGTTGTAGGGTTAACAATTTTGACTTTCGAGGAGCTGGCGACCGTGTTTTGTAAAATTGAGGCTGTACTCAATTCGCGTCCTTTGTGTCCGCTCAGCTCAGACCCAAATGATTTAGAGGCCCTGACGCCAGGGCATTTCTTAATTGGCCGCCCACTTAACGCCTTGCCGGAATATCCTATACGGAGGTGAATAGCAATCGTTTGTCGCGTTATCAGTTGTTGCAGCAAATGACTCAAAACTTTTGGAAGCGTTGGTCGCTTGAGTACTTGCACATTCTGCAGCAACGCCTTAAGTGGACGGACAGGACTGAACCCCCCTGCATTGGGGATCTCGTTCTGGTTAAGGATGCCAACCTACCGCCACTGCGTTGGCGCCGGGGGCGCATTCTCAACCTGTTTCCGGGTAGTGATGGCACTCCTCGAGTTGCAGAAGTTCAGGTGGGGGATTCAGTCCTTAAGCGAGCAGTAGCTACATTATCACGCCTGCCATGCATAGAGCGGACCGATGGGTCGGTCCGGGGCGGGTGAATGTTTAGTTTTCGTATAAAATGGGCGCGCGGTGCTGGCAACACTGCTCTGTCATTGTCACGTCCTCTGCCGTCGCCCGTATCGTTGATGCGAATTTTAATTATAAATGGTGTAATTAGTGTGCCTTCGGTTTTCTCGTGTGGTCTTCCCTGTTCGGTGGGGAAGTGAACCAAGTGATTTTGGTTCCGGCGCTTTGATTGAGAGTCACGCGACCGCCGGCAAAATATAACCTCACTTTTCGTTGGCTCGCGTCGTGGCTGCCGATAGCTACGTATTTTAATTATAAATGATTGGAGGCCAACGGGGCCGATTTCTCATTCGGAGAGAAATCTTTTAGTTATTTTGTGTTAAAAAACATTATGTGATGTCGAACTGTGAACTATAGTGCAGATTGGAGGAAAGGAGTTCGAGAACGAGCGGATGTTCCAGTGCCGTGAGTTTAGGTTATTCCCTATTCCTGTGCTCCTCACAATATCCTGAATACCTGATTCCTGTCATACTTAAACTCACAAAGAAACGGCGTCATCGTTCGCTCGGTAAGCAATTCGTTGCTGGGCCCTGTTTAAGTAGATTTTGGAAACAAGAATTTCTCGGCCGGAAACTTTCCGGAACAAAATTCTCTCATTAAATTTATTTTATTTAGCTATAGTAAAGAGCACTACGAATCGTAATCAAATGTTGTTCCGAGGCTGATCGACCATTTAGTTTTAGATTTTAAGATAACTTTAATTTGCTTCCACTGCGCTAAGATCAGCTTCGGAATCAAACAAAGATATATTGAAAATGCACGTTTTGTCGAGATATTCGTACACATATTTAGCTAACCTGGTCCAGATGTGTTACGGTGGTATGGTAACACACCACTGCAGTCATGAATATGCTGTGTTTCTTATGCAGTTTAAACGTGTTGCATACATAAGCACGCATGAGCAGATAAAGCGTATCGTTTTATGCCGCAGATTTAATAAGCATTCGATTTACCACTCTTCTAATACTAGTATCTGTAATATAAAAGATAAAGATATATGGATAATGCACGTTTTGTCGAGATATTCGTACATTTATTTACCTAACCTGGTCCAAATGTGTTACGGTGGTAACACACCACTGCAGTCATGAAAATGCCGTGTTTCTTATGCAGTTTAGTGCTGCTACATATGCACGCATAGGCAGATAAAGCGTATCGTTTTATGCCGCAGATTTAATAAGCATACGATTTACCAATATTCTAATACTCGCAACAGTAAATAAAAGAACAAAAGGAGCTATACTAAAATGCACGTTTTTATCGAAATATTGTATTCTAGTCATCGCATGACGTATGCGATATTTGTTTTGCTGGCCTTATCCATATCGATGTCATCAATACATAGTATAAAATGAAATCGCTTTTTGCGTTTCTCTGTTTGTTTGTCTATCGTGGAATTCGCTAACTTCTCCTAAACCAAGCAATTTTGAATTTTGTTGCGATTTTTTGTAGATAGGGTGATTCAAGAGGAAGGTTTATATGTAGGTATAACACATACCGGGAAAATGCATTTTTTCCGCGGGAAAAGGAGTTGCAGCGTGTGTAACCGCTAACGGGCCACTATACAAAATAGGAAATATAATCTATCATGAAAGATAAGCTTACCATTGTTTAGTAGCATATATCGTTTAACTCATCACCAAAGTCAATAAAGTGACAAATATATTGAGTATACATTTCAGCATTTACGATGAAATAAATAACTCCACCATGTCTGCATATTTAAAGTTTTAATTAATATTCTTCAATTCACTTTAAAAAGAACTAAAGTGCATTAGAGAAGTTTATCCCCACAAAGCTAATGATAAATCCGTACTTTAGTTACTTTACTCTAGAGTTTTATTTTAAAGGGAGAAGTTTTCCTATTTAGTTCTTCAGTTGCAGTGGGGTTTTACTTTAATCCTCGGTCAGTGGCATTTGCCCTGTGCAGAAGAGGTAAAGTTCGTTGGAAACTTTAGTGTATGAAATAAACACTTAGGACAACAGGAAGGAACATACATTATTTGTAAGGGAAACCTAAATCAGCAAATTAAAAACTTAATTATCGGAATTACTTAAAAAAAGAAATCGGAATCAGAAGCTGCAATAAAACAATTCTCACAAATAGCCGTGCGAAAGCCATCATTCAATATAAACACCGGACATTGGGTCTGACGGAGGAAGCTGCGCCCGCGCAAGCGATGACAATTCGTTTGATCGCTGTGTCCGACTCGCGCTTGACTCTTTGATGGTTCTGTTACTTCTGATATTAGTTAGATCAGAAGCAGAAGCAGCAATGAAACTATAACTCACAAATAGCCGTGCGAGAGCCATAATTCAATATAAACACCGGACATTGGGTCTGACGGAGGAAGCTGCGAACGCGCAAGCGATGACAATTCGTTTGATCTCTCTGTTCCACTCGCGCTTGACTCTTTGATGGTTCTGTTACTTCTGATATTAGTTAGATCGGCAACAGAAGCAGCAGTGAAGTACTCACAAATAGCCGTGCGAGAGCCATCATTCAATATAAACACCGGACATTGGGTCTGACGGAGGAAGCTGCGCCCGCGCAAGCGATGACAATTCGTTTGATCTCTCTGTTCCACTCGCGCTTGACTCTTTGATAGTTTAGTTAGATACTCCTGATATTAGTTAGATCAGAAACAGAAGCAGCAATGAAGTACTCACAAACAGCCGTGCGAGAGCCATCATTCAATATAAACACCGGACATTGGGTCTGACGGAGGAAGCTGCGCCCGCGCAAGCGATGACAATTCGTTTGATCGCCGTGTCCGACTCGCGCTTGACTGTTTGATGGTTCTGTTACTTCTGATATTACTGAGATCGGAAACGCAAGCAGCAATGAAACTATTACCCACAAATAGCCGTGCGAGAGCCATCGTTCAATATAAACACCGGACATTGGGTCTGACGGAGGAAGCTGCGCCCGCGCAAGCGATGACAATTCGTTGATCGCCGTGTCCGACTCGCGCTTGTCTCTTTGATGGTTCTGTTACTTCTGATATTAGTTAGATCGGCAACACAAGCAGCAGTGAAGTACTCACATATAGCCGTGCGAGAGCCATCATTCAATATAAACACCGGACATTGGGTCTGACGGTGGAAGCTGCGCCCGCGCAAATGACAATTCGTTTGATCTCTCTGTTCTCTGTTTGATAGTTTAGTTAGATACTCCTGATATTAGAGATCAGAAACAGAAGCAGCAGTGAAGACTCACAAATAGCCGTGCGAGAGCCATCATTCAATATAAACACCGGACATTAGGTCTGACGAAGGAAGCTGTGCCCGCGCATGCGATGACAATTCGTTTGATCGCCCAGTCCGACTCGCGCTTGACTGTTTGATGGTTTTGGCAGTTCAGTTATTGGAACGGAAATAGACAATTATATTGCACGTTTCCGTTTTATATCTTTCAGCAATTTTCTTTCCGATATCAAGAATATACTTTTTAAAACTGACCGATCACGCTTCAGCTGGCCTTAAGCTTCTGGGCGATGATCCTTACAAAGAAACTAATCATGTTTCTTTATTTTTATAGTGTAGATTAGGATCATAATCATAACAAACAAGGCTTGGATGTGTCCTTCCCTTCAATCGTTTTAGCGCTACCTCTAACTAATCCATTGTACGTGTGTACATCATTTTAAACCACTTAGCCACAAACAATGCGAGATACCTACACACTACCAATTTGAATGACCCATTGTATTGCATTCTAGACCAATATTGGCCGTAGGTACAATATAGGGACTTAGGTGAATCAGTCCGTGACAGACTCAACATTGAAGTTACTTCAACATCTAAGTTGGCAAGCTTATTGCAACCAGCTTAGAAAGGAATAGTTAGTATCAACCGACTGGAGACGACATGTATAATACAATATTACAGTACCTACGTGTTCAATGCAAACACTTTGAGTTAGAAACGAGACAAAAATATGAAATACTGTTGGCATCAGATGCCTGAGTCACCTTAGATAGAATAAGTACATTTCCAAGACAACCCTTACACAATCTCCTAAATGTGTACCAGCTTTCAATGGCTGCTTATCATCTTTAGGTATGAAATATAGGTACACTACACTGTATGCAAACCTATCTGCCAATATCACATTTTACTTACTAGTAGGTATAGCTAAGTAGGTATATTCTGTTTGTAAACAAAGAGCTGCTGCTTGTATGATTGAATAAACCGGGGTAATTTAGTGGCAATTGCGAAGGACCTTTCGACCTTAGCCTTCGCGTGTCAATGATCCGCACTTGCTCCTTTAAACGGTGATACGGCTAGGGATATTTATAGACACAGGAAGGGCATGATGTTGTATCGTGTTGTGTTGTGAGTTTTGTGTTAGCGACTTGATATGATAACAGTCCACTGCTGGGCTGGAAATGGGTCTAATCCTTACGTCTATATCTGTGGAGCAACTGCTTACGCTTTGACAGTATGGCGCAGGGCCTTACGAGCACTCTAAGGCTTGCTTTATATACTCTAAGTCCATACTTATCACGTAAGCTTATTACTGTTAACATTAACAGGCTGATCTGATAGGTATTGGACTGGGACACGCAGTACAAGGTTATATTCACAGAAAACGTTTATGCCCTTTCCCTTAGTTCAATCGCCTTCTTTGACACCCTTGGAAAAACGCTATTCTAGGTTGGCACCAGCATCACATGGCATGACGTCTAATCAAGTAATCTGTAGTATTCCGTATTTTTCTTTGTCATACTTCTGGCTGTTATATTTCTGAAGTCAAAATGAAAATCTGCAATATCCATTTTCTGATCTATATTGAGAATCTAAACACACAATAGGTCACCCAGTGAACCATAGGCTAAACTAGCCATGTAGTTACACGAGGGGAAACCCAATAGGTCATCCAGATAATAGGTTCAGCCTTTGTCTACCTAGCTAGGTGTGCAGATTGGGACCTAAACCATGCCTAACCTGACAACTGGTCGTAAGTTATGGAAAGTAAACATGGTTGGATTAGTTTTGGTTTGCTATGTTGTTAAATTCGAAGTTACTAGTTAGCGATAATAAAAATATAGGCATGTTACTTACATAGGTTCAAATGCACTTCAATTGGTACGCAGTGTTTGTTTGTACGTACCTACTTATCGATAAAATCAGAAACTATTGGACTATTTTTAAAGTTCTTCCATGGTTTGAAAGTTGAATTATCACTAAGTAACATAAGGTTTCTTTATATCTCGAAAAACGCCTTAGCCATTCTTTTAATGGGTCCTTTAGTTTTCTCTTGCGACACCTGCGGAAAAGAAATGGGGTGATGCCATTCTAAGCTAAAATCACACGGTACATTCAGACGTAGCTGGCTCTTTAGTTAAGTTGCACGGGACACAGGTAAAACCACTCGTAGAAAATACTTTTAAATAATAAAATTGGCCTGAAAAAGCGGAAGCGACACAATTTTATTACCAGACAGTGGTGACTGGCGCGACCTTCGCGTTTCCTTTAGTGCTTTAGCTTTTCCCGCATAGCTTGAGTTTTATCAAATTTATTATGTGGTTTAATCTACTTCGCTTTGAAATAGCTAATGTAGTCGTGGTAGTGGCTTTATCTGGGAAACAATATTTTCCACCACAAGCCTTTATTATAACCTACTCCAGTAACTTTTTCTGATGATGACTTTATGTGGATTGGTTACTGGCCTAATACCACGTCGGAGGCCCATTAGTTACCTAGTAGGTTTAAAAAGTTAGACACCTGCGTTTAGCGGGTCGTTCGTCGACTCGGTGATGCATGAAAAGAGAAAATTGAAGCCTTTGAGTGTGGTCTTGACAATTTTAACGGCCTTATCCGGAATTTGTGCTTAATTGGAATTTGGCAGCGGTAGAACACTTTCTCTTGAAAACGCCTGTTGGTACTAACTAGTTTGTTATGCTAAGAAGTGTAGGTAATAAAACGACTTTCGGAAAATGTACTTAATTTACCATCTAATATCTATATCATCATCATCATCAATACATAGTATAAAGTAAAATCCCTTCCGGTGTCTCAACGGATTTTGATGCGGTTTTTTAAGTATATAGAGTAAGTTAAGGGGCAGGTTTTTAAATATTCCTTACCTCAAATTTTAACCCCCAAAGGGGTAAAAAAGGGGTTAAAAGTTTTTATGGAAAATCATTATTTTTAAATGCGATCTGTTTCAAAATTTGTGATTAGATCAAAGAGCTAAAATAATTAAACACGTGTTTCAGGGATTTTTGATTTTTAACCTCTAAAGGGGTAAAAATCGGGTTAAAAGTTTGTATAGAAAATCATTATTTTTAAATGCGATCTGTTTCAAAATTTGTGATTAGATCAAAGAGCTAAAATAATTAAACACGTGTTTCAGGGATTTTCGATTTTTAACCTCTAAAGGGGTAAAAATCGGGTTAAAATGTATGGAAAATCATTATTTTTAAATGGGATCTGTTTCAAAATTTGCGATTAGATCAAAAAGCTGAAAAAATTAAGTACATGTTTCAGGGATTTTCGATTTTTGACCTGTAAAGAGGTAAAAAAGGGGTTAACAGTTTGTATGGAAAATCATTATTTTTAAATGCGATCTGTTCCAAAATTTGCGATTAGATCAAACAGCTAAAAAAAAGAAATACGTGTTTCAAGGATTTTCGATTTTTAACCCCTAAAGGGGTAAAAAAGGGGTTAAAAGTTGTATGCAGAATCAATATTTTTTAAATGCGATACGTTTCAAAATTTGCGATTAGATGAAAAAGCTAAAAAAAAAAATACGTGTTTCCGGGGTTTTCGGTTTTCGACCTCTAAAGGGGTAAAAAAGGGGTTAAAAGTTTGTATGGAAAATCATGATTTTTAAATGCGATCTGATTCTAAACGTACAATTAGATCAAACTGCTAAAAAAATTGAGTACGTGTTTCAGGGATTTTCGATTTTTACCCCTAAAGGGGTAAAAGATGGATTGCAGCGGGTGAAACCGCTGACGGGCAGCTAGTTTATTATAATTTGCATCTAACTAAAAATAGATTTTTCCAATACTTAGTACTTACCTATTTTTCTTATTCGAGTAGTGGGACACCAAGTCGTCCAACGACCCGATGAACCCTGGTGTCCCAATTGTGTAACGACCGCCGTCTAAATGATCATAGACAGCAACCGGGACCGACGGCTTAACGTGCCCTTCGGAAGCACGAAACCATCTTGCTTTTCGGAAAATCAGGTGGTTTAGTCTGCTGTGTCCTAACCAGACTGGGAACAAATTCACAAAGTAATAAATATCAACTTTTTGACTGACCCCACCGGGAATTGAATCCGGAACCATCTGCGTAGCAGGCAGTCGTCGACCACCGCGCCACATCGTCTGTCTACTGACACTCACCTGATACTCATACTTACCTATGAGGAACCAAAATATTTTACCTTGAATCTCATGACCTTCTATCTCGCTTAACTTTCCAGTGACTGTCTCCCACCTTGTTTAGGTAAGTAAGTAGTAGCTGGGCTATAAAACCTGAAACGTTTTTTCATTACGTTTACGTAATAGAGTTTTATGACAGTCATACGGTTCTTTCGTTCTAGTATTTATGTTTATTTACTTAGCTATGAAATGAAGATAATATTTCGTTCTATTCACGGTTTTCAAGACAGTTTTGCATTAACTTCGTAGACTGCGTAAATATTGAAACTATCTTTCATATTATTATGAAAAACCTTTAAATTCCGGTGAGAGCATTTGCTTTCTCTTTGTTATTACAGGTTATTATTAAAATATACACTTCAAAGACCGTGGTCTGTTATGTTTAATCAAAAGCAATATAAAAATCTGAAAGACCAGTTAGAAAACGTTTAAAAACTTATCAAACTTGGATACTCCCATCAAGTTTTATTTACCAAAACCAATGAGCTGTCAAATTCACTCGTTTTTCCTCTCGATATTTTCGTCCTCATTTGCCAAGGGTCTCCCAAGGTCTTAAGGGTGCAAGTTATACGCTTCGTCCCCTTATTAAGCGGGGACAGTCACAGTTTATAAATAAAACATTTTATCGATCTCGTCGTTGTTAACATCCACTTCACATCCATCGGAAAATATTGTGGCTTTATTAGCTCGCCAGAAGGGTCACTCTATTTACAAAATGTACTACTTATATAAAAAAAGGGTAAAACCAACCGAAAGATGGTCAGAACACGCGTAACTAGCATTTGCTGCCTACATCTCTAACGTACACACTATAGGTATGCTGAAATTGTATTAGAGACAACACTGAAAACTGGACAGGCTGATTATTTAAATATATAATGAACTACATCGTGGATCCGATCAGGAAAAAAACATTGACCTTCCATTCGAAATTGTGAAATAAGTACATAATTTGAGTTACTAAGGGATATTGCATTTTTTTATATTCAACAATTCACCAGTCGGATCTGTAACTAGTTTTAGCGAGAAGTCTAGCAATTTTGTAAAAAAATATTACACTGTTTTACTTACTGTCGTTTTCTTCCACAGATGAAAACGCCAGCCATCCAAAACGACTTCAGCTACTACCGAAGAAGCGTATCCAGAGGAGGTCTCATCAACGCTGATCTTCCACCAGGAGAAGAGCCCCACATAGGCGGAGAAGTGGCGAACAGAATGTCCCTATTCTATGCGCAGGCGACGCCCATGTTGAAAGTTTTGTCAGAAGCTACGAGTCAGTTCGTGAATGACAATCAGCAGGATCTAGAGAATACCACGGAAACGCTCAGTACGATGGCCAAAGTGTGCTTGAGGATGTTGGAGAATCCGTAAGTGTTTATTTTTTTATCTGAACAGCCTTTTTATCTTCATTTTGACGTTTGACGTCCTGAACTGTTTTGCAATCCGACGTGTCGATTGGTAAATTAATAGTAAATATTGTGGTAAATATCGATATTGAAAACGATTGTTTATAATTTCCAAATTGTTAATTGTCTTTAACTCGTATTTACACCAACAACGACTCTGAATGTTTGAGTTATTAATTAACATTGCAAGCTTAGCAACCACTAGGGATATCCTTAATAGACTTCCTCTGCTAAATATTTCCTCTAAAATTGTAGCCGTAGCACTCGCTGGTTTTGGCCAAAAACACCCGTACAACATTTCCTATACATCATCAATTCATCATCATCATCACACACATCAGCCACTGTTTGTCCACTGCTGGACGAAAACATCTCCTAGGGTAGGCACGATCTCCCGTTTTTGATTGACCCAAATTGCATAGCAAACTGTTATTCAGCTTGCCTCTTGCAAATGGGTCTGTCGTACACTGCGACACCAATCCATTATGGTGTCCATCAACTCATGTGGAGATTAGATTACTATGCTAGACTTGACCTATTGCAGTAAATGGATCATCTGGATGGGATGAAAATTGAGATGACAGAGGTGTGGCTTATGATGTTTTAAGAACCGTGTAAGTTTATAAATTGACTGACTTAACTGAATAAGGCTTTTTAGTTTATATACTTCGTTTGATGAAACTAAGGTTTTGGTAAGCCCAGCGGTTTCAACTGCTACTTACCGTTTTTCAGGTTATTCTTTATGAAGTTAAAGTTATTTTTGAAATTAATCTAGTACTTTCGGAGTTTGTCGGTTACATACGTACACACAAGAAACAAATCTATCCTGTTTGTATTTTTAGTACAGATTTAGAAATTCATTCAATAGGTAAACATTGTTAAAGATATTCAGTCCTACACAAGTTGGTCTACCTCTGCAATACCTAACTACTTGATACCCATCAATTGGTCGTACTCGTATGCAAGATTATATTATTAAGAAGTGGGTGACATAATTCCAGCCAAGGACTTGGATCAGTCGGCATACTGACACACATATCCTGCACAATGTTGGAGTATTAAATAACTAGGGATAAAGATGAATGCACATGTATTAGTGTAGATACTGTAGATATTGAGACTTTATTCATTACACAAAGAAGATATTCCGGCCTGCATAAGTGGGTCTCCCACTGCAATACCTACCTACTTGATATCCATCAATTGGTCGTATGCAAGATTATATTATTGTGGAGTGGGTGACATAATTCCAACCAAGGACTTCGGATCAGCCGGCATACTGACACACATATCCTGCACATTCTTGGAGTATTAAATAACTAGGGATAGAGATAAATGCACATGTAATGTATTAGGCTAGATAAATATTTAGAATTCATTAAATACAAATTGTCTAAGATATTCCGGCCTGCATAAGGGTGTCTACCACTGCAATATCTAACTACTTGATACCCATCAATTGGTCGAATGCAAGATTATATTATTGTGAAGTGGGTGGCATAATTCCAACCAAGGACTTCGGATCAGCCGGCATACTGACACACATATCCTGCACAATTGCACATTGTTGAAGTATTAAATAACTAGGGATGGAGATGTAATAGGATGGGAGGAATAAAAGTAGATGTATTATGTGATTCAAGTGTGGAAGCACAGTAACTGTAGCGAGATAACTGGCATAGGACTTATTAGGTACTTTAAGGAATATTGATTATCAATATAACTTTTAAAGCACTCGCGATTACTTTCACACAGCATAGTCACGAGCAGACTGGTGCTCGCGACCACGACTGGTGCAACCCAGTCGAAACGTCGAGTGTCCAGGTAAATCGCTTATTTACCTAAAAAACTATCGCGATAAGACTCGTTAAAGTAATTATTATGATTGATTATCAAGATATTAAAACACTCCCCATGTTAGGTATAAAATTTTTGGAAAACTTTAAAATGTTACATGCTTGGGGTGAAAATTCTACAAGTTTTCCAAACTTTGGGAACGATTTTAGGAAAACTTTAAAATGCCTGCTTGAGGTGAAAATTCTGCAAGTTTTCCATGAAAATTCTGCAAGTTTTCCAAAAAATCGGTGGCGATTATTTTTTCAAAACCTGTCAGTAGGCAATGAATAACTTAACTGGATGCCATAGCCTATGCTTTGTGATTTAAATTCCAGTGCTTTGTCTCAGAAATTGCGAGTAGTAGAACAGCTTAATCGTGTTTGCAGTCGCATTCATGAATATCGATCAGTGTGGGGCATCCCTAGCACAAATTACGTACGGTATGCCTGTTAGATAACTAAGTACTTTCTATATTGTTGTACAGTAGGTGTGTCTGTAGGTTGTCCCATAAGGATCTAAAGGGGAAAATATCTTGCACGCTGGTTCTACGCACGGATAACCCATTGATATTCGATCATAATATGATTGAAACTATTATAATAGCAATCTTTAGTTTAGTTTGTTATTTTCTAAAGTAGCGTGAATGAACAACAGTAAAACTCTTTTATTTTTTGTCATTAATGCCTTAGCGCCAAAATTAGGAAAGCTTAGACGCGTTAGACCACCTAACACCTAACATCTAACGATGTATTGTTAGATGAAAACAGAATGAATAATTAGGTGTCTATTTCCGAAGTAGGTAATGTATGTGTAGTGTAATTTATACAAAAGGCTTTAATGATTCGAAGGCGTCTGATCTAAAATAACAGCTTTTGTGTCAAGTACAATTGCACAGCTTTAGTGAAGATGAGTATGTCTTCATCGCCACAATAACTAATTTGTTTGAATAAAGGTTTTATTCTGAATACTCCATGAATACATTTGCACTACCTACTCACAGCAAAGGAATAAGCTGCATAGCTACTCTAAACTAATTGATATATTATAATCCCTAATGAAAATATAACGAATGTGGAAATAAATTCCGGTAAAGGGTGTCATTTTATATTAGAAATAATTTAAAGATTCTTAATATTTTACCTATACGTAGAATAATTAAAAAAAACCATTAGAGTAGCCCTTTGTAACTTATTCATAATCAGACTATACTAGTTTGCTTACCTTATAAGGGAAAGTCAGCAATGGCAGACCTAGAAACTGGTTAGATTTAGTTAAGTCCTGACCGAATAAATCTCAGGTTTCCCCTTCAAACCAGACCTCTACCATTACACTGTTTGTGCCCACTCTAACTAGGTACGACTATACAGGGTCCTGATCAATAAAGAGTTCTATTTCTTCCTATACTAATAGGTGTACCTAAATAAATTAACTGCAAACATTTTAAGGGGTGAATCAACCCATGAAACCGAACAACTTTCCCCAAGGAGCCTGTTCCTTGGGGAAAGTTGTTCAGTTTCATGGACTGGTTCTCTTCTTAAAATATTTGCAGTTGATTTTTTTGTACACCTAATATAGGTAATATAGGGAACAGTTAAAAAATAATAACAATAATATTAATAGAAAAACAGCGTATCAATCAAATCTAGGTGATGTTGCAAAAACGTTCATCATTAAGAATGTTTATCTTTGCTTTTGCGTCATATGAGCAAAGCTTCCGTAATTTTGCGTGAAAAGTCTCCTAAAGACAGTAGCCAAGACCATAAGCAACGTATCATCGGAAGTATAGAATCTATGTAACTACACGAAGTTGCATGACTGACAACCTGGACTATTCTTTAAACTAGGATCATCTACGTGTGGTCCCTGAAATCGTAGATCCTGTATATCGTATCCTACATTGAGCTAGAGCATACCAGGACCGGTCCGTATTGTTCGCAATATCACGACAATGTCTACCTAGTTAGATCCTGACTTGTATTCATGGACTGAACTCTATTACTTGAATAGCTATCTGTAAGGTATAGTAACAGAAATCCGGATGAAAGTTTTGCTAGTGGACGCTTGTTTAAAAAAAAGCGGCCTAGAGCGTGTGAGACACGCTCACAAATAGGTTGTCATTAATCGTCATAGAATGAAGAGGCCAGTCTCATACAAAAATTAACTACCTGAAATACAATCTAAGATAGTCTACTAGGTATACTGCGTACAATACAATGTAGGTAGAGAATATATCTTGTAAATATATCTTGTAGATATATAGGGAGAATATATCTTGTAGAATGTAGGTAGAGAATATATCTTGACGATTATAATTTTGACGATCACATTATCCTCTGACATTTTTATCTAGTTTTATTACTGTATGTAACTATGAATTTGATGATGTGTAATAAATGAATCTGAATCTGAATCTATACAAGTCTAGATTGGTTAGAGAAACACATTCAGTCATCAAGTGAGAACATAACGCACGGCAATTTTCAAGATTGTCACCGTTCTTATCTCGATGATGTTTTGTTGACATAGAAAGATAAAATAGAGATCAGAATGCTTGTGTAAGTTGGTACATAGATCGTTGTTTGCTGTTTTGTTTTTTATCTGGTGGAAATAAATAATGAAAATGGTTACCAAATCTAACAATTTTTGAGTCAATCATGCAAACATAGCACATAACATAATACACAGAAGTAACTGAGAAGAATGACGAAACAAATCTCTTAACTTGCAGCAACCAATCAGTCATTCTCTTTTCGCATTTCGTGAGCGATATGGAGTTATCTATCAAGCTGATGAATAAGTGACAAAATTTCACATACTGAACGTTAGCTTGCCAAGATACCCTATTTTATATGAACTGTGTGAACTATTTGATCATGGCACTAACACATGATGATTGACATACGTTATTAACCTACAATACAAATATCGTAGTCACGTGACGCCGACTTAGAATAGCATCACCCCATATCTTTCCCGTGGGTGTCGTAAGAAGCGACTAAGGGATTTGAGAGTTGGTGTGTATTGCAATTTTAGGCGTCAGGCTGTCAAACTGTCACTACAGTGATACACCGTCTCATGAATGACTCTCAAACTTTTGTCAGACATGGTGTAATTTTTTTACAGCGACTTACACTCCTTCCTACCCCGTAAGAGATATGAGCTTGATAAATGTATGTATGTACAATATATCGGGCTGATATCTAGACATAGACATGTTGCTGCACCAAGGGCGTATTTATTACTCGAACACCGGGATCGAGTGTCGTGACACCTACACCGACACGCCTTGCGCACTGCGGCCTGCGCATACGCATCTAGTATGGATCTTCAGTTTTAGTTAATTATCGGTCAAAGCAAAGGGGATAATCAATTGGCCATACAAGTTCACAAATGCCTGATATCTAGGCATGTTGCTGCACCAAGGGCGTATTTATTACTTGAACACCGGGATCGAGTGTCGCGTCACCCACACCGACCGACACGCCCTGCGCACTGCGGCCTGCGCATACGCATCTAGTATGGATACTGCAGTTTTAACATGATGCTACTCGATAAAATCTTAGTTATCGGTCAAAGGAGATAATCAATTGGCCATACAAGTTCACAAATGCCTGGTATCTAGGCATGTTGTTGCACCAAGGGCGTATTTGTTACTCGAACACCGGGATCGAGTGTCGCGACACCCACACCGACACGCCTTGCGCACTGCGGCCTGCGCGTGCGCATCTAGTATGGATACTGCAGTTTTAGCACGATGTTACTCAATAAAATCTTAATTATCAGTCAAAGGAGATAATCAATTGGCCATACAAGTTCACAAATGCGTCATGTCTAGGCATGTAGTTGCACCAAGGGCGTATTTATTACTCGAACACCGGGATCGAGTGTAGCGACACCCACACCGACACGCCCTGCGCACTGTGCATAGGTACGCGTCTAGTATTGATACTGCAGGGTAGCACGATGTTGGTAAAATATTCTGCAAAGTAGGTCCCTCTCTTCGTGTGGGACAGCGAGTCGTCGAACGAACCGATGAACCCTGGTGTCAAAGCTGGCGACACGCATCTAGTATGGATACTGTAGTTCTAGCACGATGTTTCTCAATAAAATCTTAATTATCGCTCAAAATTACCACAAGTTAGGTAAAACCAACCACACACGTCATGAATGGATAGTTATTGTCCAGATGGACTACCTATAAATGCAAATCTGCGAGGAGTGTCTTGCGACAACTCGTGAGTTCGTCTTCATACATGAAGGTTTATCACCACAATAAGGAAAATAAAAAAAATTCAAGATCTTTCATAATGTAGCTTATTTACTTACTTACTTAGGTGGCTCAATGGCCCAAAGAAGATCTTGGCTTCCGTCACTAGAATTCGCCAGCTATCATGTAGCTTATTTGCCAATTTTTCAATTTCGTGTCTGGTATGAATCATACATAACGTAGGCAAGGTAATAGGTATGTTATTGTATTATTATATCAAATATTCATTATCAAACGCGTTACAAAAATAAACTCATATGTTGCACTTTATGTACATACCTAGCTGGCGTTTGAATTCGTTTGCAATTGTTTTATGTTCTTTATTCTATTGCGAACTGGTGACGTAGTGATAAGCCAGCTTTATCTGCTAACCATTTCACTATTTCCGCTAGGGGACATACTTCGTACGAGCGTTGTGATTTAATGGCGTACTTCCTTCTTCGTTATCAACTACATATTGTGGCCTAGTGGTCTGAGCATTGGTCTCTGGATCCAAGAGGCCCTGATTCGATGCTCTGGGGAGGGGACACAAGGATGGAATCTTAAACTGTTAGGACATTGCAGGCTGATTGCATAATTTTGTGCATAGATAGCAATGATTCTTCCGTGTTTTGCAGGATACGTTAAGCCAACATGCCGTCTATTAGTTCTTAGATTACATGGCATCCGTTACACAGCAGTGTTAGACCCTATTCGCAAAAGAAAGTGATTTATGAATTCGACCCAATTTTATCGATAGTATTTGTGTCAGTGTTTCGTAGTATCCTAGCGTGTAACAAACCCACAATTTCAAACAGTCAGTTCAGTAAATCACCAGTCTAACTTGTCTTGATTCACGACTCCTACCATTGAAAGTGACAATGGGCTCATGTGCTCAGAATAACAATAACATCACGCCTGCAAGTCGACTTGAAATGTGGTGCTATGTATGTCTGTAGTCAGTAACACCCCGTTACCTAAATATTCAATGCTTATTATAAACACTAGCAACTACTAGGTTCCACCCTTTATTGGTTTCCTCATTTGGAAATTGTAATAGGTGGCCTATGTAGGTAGGTATGTTACTCGGTGAAAAAGTATCTTTATAAATAACGGAAGATTTTTTGATTTCTGTCGGTTAGTTTCGGTAAATATCTATATTTGAACTACAAGACTCAAAGTGAATAATAAAATCTGTTTTAATAGTTGATGTTGTCTGTATTTGGCCATGTCGTAGGTACATAATGTTATTCTATTTCCAATTCAATTAAGCAGCAGTAATAATGTTATTATTATCAATTTTGCTATCGTAAGTGGGTACTCGCAACTTACCGCGTACTCGTAAACATAGCAATTACTTACCTATCCTTATTATTTTAATATTATTTCTGTACTCAGGACATCTTCTTTGGATCATATTTATAGTACCTACCTACTCAATTAAACGAGCATTAATCATGAGAATAGACGCCGGCGTTGCCTGGTAAATATCCAAGCGTATTTAATATACTATTGTAAACACCCCTTAAATAGTGGAAAGCTCACTGTTGAGGCTCTTGAAGTAAAACACAACTTAGAAGAACTCCTTAGTCGGAAAGTCAACCTATAAACGAACTGTCGTACAAATGCACATGCATAGTCAATCAATTACTGGACTTCCTGACTTCCTGCCTGAATTATGGCTATATGCGAAACTCATCAAGTCATCAACATACGCGTCAATTTGACAAAACCCGTCCATGGCGCAAGAATTTATGATCCACGCTATTTCCTTAACCCCATGTCCAGCAATAGTCTGTTGGTTTAAGACTGTTGTCGATAAACTCGTTAAGCGGAAAGTCAACCTACAAACGAACTGTCGCATGTCGTACGAATGCACAACATAGTTAATCAATTACTGGACTTCCTGCCTGAATGATGGCTGTATGCGAAAATCATCAAGTCATCAACGTACGCGTATATTTGTCACAGCCGTTCATGGCGCAAGAATTTATGTCCCATGCGGTTGTTGTAAGCAAATGGGTTGATATTTTAATTTATGAACATAACGAATAACAGGGTTGATGTGCTGTCCTGTGCTCCTTGCGGAAACTTGTTTCTTACCTGAGTATCAGCTTACATGAATACCAGCCCATCCTTAGCCTAGCCCACCATTAGTTGCAGTCACTAGTATTTTTTCTGCTACACTGCTCTAGTTGTTGTTACAGTTCAAATTCCAGATGAAATTAACTTGAAAACCCCAAATAGTTTTGTTTTTATACAAACGAGTATAAACCGAGTATAGTGTAGGACAATAGGTCACTCAAATTTCACTAGGTTCCTTATCGCAAAATAGGCGCATGTAGATGTCGAGTAGAGTCAGCAGAAAACAGCCCGTATAACCATTACACCATTAACATTATTAGGACACTAAAACAAAATTATCGAATCTAAATAATTCATCCAAAATGAGCATCGCTGGTAATGAAATCTAGAAGTAGTAAGCAAGTACTGTGCCATAATCATGTCAAATGTTTCGTAACTCTTTATGGTGATACGAACGTGCGCATTATTCGATGTCCCTAATTTAGGCAGTATGACATCAATCGGACGAATGCGCAGTTTCTACTGATACTTGCACAGATTTAAATCACATACATACAATACATCAGGTCTTTATCCCTTCTGGGGCGGGTAGAGCTTAAACTTAAACTACTGCTTACTAAGACAAAAATATTTTCAGATCATTTCAGAAAGTTGATTCACAGACGTAGGTATGTCTTCTGTAAGTATATCGCTAGATTTTTTTTCCTAAATGAATCCCTCGAGTGTTTTAGACACATATTATGACGTCAAGGAATGGGGGATGCTATTAGTTTGAATAGTCTTCTTCTCTTCGATTGGAACTCTTCAGTCCTCCAACGACCCGATTAACCCTGGTGTCAGAGTTTTTCAACCACTTAATACCGTCCAAACAACAAATAGCCGGCTTCTGACATGGTTGGGTAACGACCACCGTCTAAGTAATCCAACGGCTTAACGTGCCCTCCGAAGCACGGAACCATCTTGCCAAAAGACATAGTTTTAACCGGTGCCACACGGCACAAAAACATCATAACAAAATGATCGTAGTAGGTTCAGTCCTGGTATCAATCTTATCTTTCGTCGTCCTGCAAAGTGAATCTGCAATTTGTAAGTCCTGTCTGCGATGTCACTCAAACTGATACCACTTATCAATCTTGCAGTGAAACCACCTTGAAAGATAAACCATTATTTAGGTTAACAATAGCTTAACATGCTTAACATGTCCTATAGTTCAGAAGGCTCCTTTTCCTACATGGTGATAAACTCAAGAGAGAAAGGCAGCGCCCTACAGCCGCGAATGCAGCGAGTGGTCTTATCGAGTATCGACTATAGTTGGTCACTCGGTTAAGTTGAGGCTTAGAATAGCATCATCCCATTTCATTCCCGCGGAAGTCATAAGAGGCGAGGAATAAAAGGTACTCAAGGGTTTTAAGTGTGTTCAATTTTAAGCGAACTCTAATTTTGCCACGCTTATTTTTTTGCTATACTAGCTATCTGGCGGGCTTTCCACCCTAGTTTTGATCACTAGGTCAAAAAGTAACTTTAACTTTAATGCCGAATTTCAACTTTCTACTTTGATGTTAAAAAAATGAGGATGCTTACTAAACTTCCCCGCTACCTCTGTAAGAGATACAGGCGTGATTATTTGTGTGCAATAAAACCACCTTGAAAGATAACCCATTATTTAGGTTAACAGTAGCGCAACCGTCCTAGTTGCCTACTCGGCTACTCCTACAACAGTTAGCTGCTGTTTGTATGTTTACATGGGTCGGTTTCACTCCAGTTGACTCGCGGGATCGGCTGACCCGAATCTGTGGTACAGTCGACGGATATTTTTTTGTAGAGAGGAAAAATGTTGATTGAGGCATGAAATAAATGTCCCTAGGGCGCTGACGCTGGGGCTTGTAGCTGAACTAGGCTATAATGTTGTCACATCATATGTTTCGGAATTGAGATTTGTGTTGTAGTCCATTCTTACATAAACATACACATAAATTGCGCCTCTTTCCCTGAAGGGTAGGCAGATACGACTTATCTCCTTCTATTTACTACGATCCTTCCTTGCATGCTTCTTTCGCTCGATTCTAGACATTTTCTTAATAATTTGTCTGGTTTTTATCCAGTTAGATACTAATACTTTTTTCATACAAACATACATCCCAACCCAATGAAACGTAAACAGGTGCTTCCAAATTCGTGGTAAATGTTTATGTCTTATCCAAACATATCTGTTCGACCGTGACACAGAAACAGCTTCTTTATTATAGGTGTGTGTACGATAAATTATGTCCAAATTGAAATTAAAGTCTTTGAAGTTTTTTAGTAATCATGTAAAAAATTCAAACGCTTTGATCCATCCAGGTTTCTTACCTATAACAATAGTATATTAATATAAAGTTGGGTCATTTATGTAAACATTTTGTTCTTCTTGTTAAAAGTTCTTTCCACTTTGGAGTAGATATACTTATATCTTTTACTTTAAAAAATATTACTTTTTCTCTTGTCATGTGTACCAGCGACTAACTTCCTTACGATGGTAGTTTTATTGTGCCGTAAACCTAGTAACCAATGATCGTGGCGTGTAAACATTGAGCTTACCACCCCAAATAGACTAATATAGGATTGTTTACTCTGTTTGTATGTATACCTTTAGCGTTTGACTGTGACGAAACAGCTGTAAGAATCAGTAGTTCTATTTCATTGGTCATTGCTTCGATGCCTTCGAAATCCAATTCTTTATATTCTTCCCATTTGAAATGTAGGTATACCAACCTAAACCTAATGTATCGGATCTGTACCTTTATTAGTACCTACTGAAAACTTTCCGTATCCGTATTCGCTAAGGTACTTAATAATAAATCATCATGACAAATTAGAGATACTTTCTGTATCCGCATCCTTTAGGTGCTTAGGTAGTTATAATATCAGCATGACAAATTAAAGATAGGTAGTTATAAGTAAATCCCCGTGATGGCTGTCTATAGAGTTGACTAGAAAGAACGAGTATCTTAAAAATACGTGTCTCTCATTCCAGAAAACTGGTAGCGCAGTTCAGTCGCGAAGAGACGTCCCTCCTAGTCCTACGCGTGATGGTGGGCCTGATCATCCTCTACGACTGGGTGCATCCAGCAGGAGCATTCTGCAGATCCTCGTCCGTGGATGTCAAAGGCTGTGTAAAGTTTCTGCAACAACAGACGCCGGCTAGAGCTGAACCTCTGCTTAATGCACTCAGGTATGGGTGCAATTGACTTTTGACTAAGAAATACCTATTGATAACACTAAATGAGTGATCGAGGATTACTTTCAATGACCCAAGAACCTAAGTTTCAGATTAATCAGGAATAATTGGCAACGTGTATACGGCGTGCATAGTAGTGGAATATACTTGTTAATTTGCACATTTCTTATTTATTTTTATTTTAATCAATATTTATCTGTTCCAGGTATACAACAAAGCATCTGAACCACCAAACGACGCCGAAGAACATCCGCTCCCTGCTGGCGGCGTGAGGACAGCATTCCAGCCTTGCGTGCTGCTGCGGGGACTGACCGACAATAACTTCACACGTGACCCTCACCACACACTACACAAACATACGGGGGAGACCGACAACAATATGCGTTGTGACCTGCACGACTGCAACTAAGACACTTATTGTAAATCGGTTTTCCAGTGACAATATTTTGACAATTTTGTACATGAACGCGCACGCAACAAGCCTTAACTAACACGTCTGGATATTTAGCCCTGGGCCCGTAATTAATTTGGGAAAGGACTTGTTGATTTCTTACCAACACATGCCTTGTAACTTTTTCTACATAGATGCTGTCGGAATTAAAACTTAAATCGGTCATTATTTGGCTATGACTTTATTTGTCCTGTTAAAAAGGCACAAAATTATTTAAAGCATTTGAGTCTAATACTTTTAATATACAGTCAAAATTGAACAGACTTTACTGTTTATTATTTAGTAAAGGAGATTGCCCATTTCTGGTCTAAGAAATTGTCTCGCCTCAAAACGAAAATTAAAGCAATATGTACTATCCCTCATTCTAATGAAGAATAGCTATGGCAATTGTTGCACAAAACAGGGAAACTAACTTAACTGTTAAAGGTCTTTCTACCGTTAGGTCCCAAATAAGGTTCTCCCAAAGATTTTACTGTGGTGTGAACCTTTTTTGCACTGTTTACTTCGGTATAGCTAACGATAACGATTTAAGAACGAAATACTCGATATACAGCCAAACTTCAGAACTTTTGTCTCTTCCGATACCCAACTTTAACATTCAATAACTTCTGAACTCCTGTCATAATTAAATTATTTTCAGTTACAAAATGTTAAGCAATAATTAGTCTTTATAATTATTTAATTTTGGCTTTGATGCGAGACCTGCAAGTAGTGAGGCAAGCAATGGACGAACATCCATACTAGAGTGGGCATGATTCTTTGGAAACTTATCAAAACAGATGGTAATTTTGACTAAAGCATGTTTTATGCTGTTGTCTGTGAGGCTTATCAACAATAATCTTAATCGTTACTTAATAAACCACCTCAATAGGCTAGCGAAATATTTTTCAAAAATTTGTAAGTGAATAAGAAAAGTATTTTTGAAATCTTAGGCCAAACCAAACTTGCATAATTCGTAAGCATAGATAAGGTATGCTTTAAAAGCGAAATATGCCTTATGTCTAAAGTAATAAATAAGGTTTCCCCTAGGATAAAGTCTGTCCCCAAACGAGCAAGGTTACTATAGTCACAACATAGCAATCTGTAGGTTAGATTTTATAAACTTTTAAATAGGTATGCTTATAGTTGATACTTTAATACCTTTAATCGTAAGAGAAAGCATTATTTGTGTTATCCACAATGAGAATTAATGGAACTACTATTTAATAATTGGGTACCTGTTTCGTCCTGAGTGTGCAATATATTATGGTGTCTCCATCCCAGTGTGTGTTTAAATAAATCGTATGGGCACTCTGTATAAACTTGTTATAGTATACCCACTACTTATGGTTTACTTTTAATATGTAGCACAAATTTACTGATTGTTAAACTTTTTGTTGTAAAAACATCTAGTAGATCTTTTTATAACTAAAATATACCTTGTTCCATAATTTGTTGACGAAAAATAATTACTTCGAAATAGTGTAACCTATCCGCTTTTAAGCACAAACGGTGTGTTTCTTTTGAGAAGACTGAAATTATAATGCTCGCGATTCAGTAAACGTAATTCTCATGAAAAATCGACTGTCATAATCTTGCATTTAAAATAATAAACAGAAATAAAACTTAGGATAAAGCCTTTTTGGAATAAAGTCAGAGGTATTTCGAGAAAGTCAAATCGCCTTTTAATTCTATTGTTAATAATAAGTCGTGTTACTAAAAAATAAAATAGTAAAAAAGACTTTTTACTTTTCTATCAGTACATTGGTAGGGACCGATGACGACTGAATGGGCATTTTACAAAGAAACAATTCAGAACGAACGCTTGCATAGATTTGTAGGATTAGCTGGCAAATCTTTATAATTATTCCGACGTAATCTATGCTGGTGTACAACACAATGCTATCTTACTATTCTTTGAACAACGCCCATTCTTCTTGAATTGCTTGAAAGTAATTGGTCTTTTTACTGTAACCCTTATAAGCATGTAATAAGTATTGTACCACTGCCTTGATGTTATCTATCATAGTAATTTAAATGGAATTTTATATAACGCGTTTCAATATTGACGAATAAGTAATAATTTTAAATGATTATTACTTATTCGTCACCGTTTTAAATTAATCATGTTTAAGTGTATCTGTCCATTTACATCTGTTATTTTGAACTATATTGATTTGAATTTACCTACAAGTTTTGTAAGATTTTTAGATGCTGTATTCGCTCAAAATGTAATTGCTAGATAGATTTCTTGTCAAGTACCTACCCATACTGATGATTACCGATATTGTGTAAAAAGCTGGCAGAGACAAAGTACCTTGCTTTACTGTAAAAATTACTGGAAGCAAAAGTAATTTTGTATTACTAGAAATACGATCTTGCTTGCGCCAGACACCAAAGAGTGGTTTATCGTGGGAGTTTGTCATATTTCTAGTAATTCGAAAATACGACTCCTCAACTTTTTCCTACAAGTAGGTACCTACCTATTTTCATCGCTTTGTCTCTGACAACATATTTTTTACCCTTTCTATAAAAAGTTTTATTATAGCCCGAGCGGCGACTGGTCTAATCCATACCTCACAAAAGAATAGAATAATTTAGCTATGTACGGGTAGAGGAGCTCGAGTACTTCGGATTGGTCGTGGTCTGCCGCGGCGCAGCTTGGCACGTTTGGCGGAGTAGCTAAAAGTTTGCCCTCTGAAAAAAGTTAAAAATATCTCATCGAAGAATAGAATGAGACATGGCTGTAGCGATAGGAGCAGTTTAGTAAAGCTTATAAATCTTGGTCTGCCTTCTGCTATCTTGGCACGTTTGGCGGAGTAGCTAAAAGTATGCCCTCTTAAAAAAGTAAAAAATATCTCATCGAAGAATAGAATGAAAATATATCGTACCGATAGCTTGCTTGAGTCTGCCTACATATATACTGGTCTGCCTGGCCACAGCCTGGCAGTTTTCCCGGTCCGACCACTTTTACTTTTTTTAGTAAAATTTTTATCTCTTCGAATAAAAGAATAAAAATATGTCGTACCGATAGCTTGCTTAAGTCTGCCTAGAAAAATACTGGTCTGCCTGACCACAGCCTGGCAGTTTTCAGATACGACCACTTTTACTTTTTTGAGAAATTTTATTCTTCGAATAACAGAATAAAACTATGTTGTAATGATAGTTTATTTAAAGCTGAACACATATCCCTTGGTCTGCCTGAGCTCAGTCCGGTAGTTTCTCCGATGCGATCACTTTTCACTCTCAGTAAATTTCAATTTTAAAGGATCCTGACTTTGTTTATTAGGGAGTGGGCCCCGTCAATAAAATGAAAATTTGTCGGTGTATAGAAGTGAGATTTACAGAGCTGTAATCTCTCAATGTCTAGATGAAGAATAAGTATGTTAATTTCAAGAATCTACAACTTCAGATGTATTCGTAGTAATTATTTCAAAAATACAATACTTGGGAAAACATTTTCTTCATCTGGACATTGAGAGATTACAGCTCTGTAAATCTCACTTCTATACACTGAAAAATTTTAATTTTATGGGCCAGGCCCACTCCCTAATAAACGAAGTCAGGGTCCTTTAAAATAGAAATTTACTGAGTGAAAAGTGATCGCATCGGAGAAACTACCGGACTGAGCTCAGGCAGACCAAGGGATATGTGTTCAGCTTTAAATAAACTATTATTACAACTTAGTTTCATTCTGTTATTCGAAAAAATAAAAATTTCTCAAAAAAAAGTAAAAGTGGTCGTATCTGGAAAACTGCCAGGCTGTGGCCAGGCAGACCAGTATATATATAGGCAGACTCAAGCAAGCTATCGGTACGATATATTTTCATTCTATTCTTCGATGAGATATTTTTTACTTTTTTAAGAGGGCATACTTTTAGCTACTCCGCCAAACGTGCCAAGATAGCAGCCGGCAGACCAAGATTTATAAGCTTTACTAAACTGCTCCTATCGCTACAGCCATGTCTCATTCTATTCTTCGATGAGATATTTTAACTTTTTTCAGAGGGCAAACTTTAGCTACTCCACCAAACGTGCCAAGCTGCGCCGCGGCAGACCACGACCAATCCGAAGTACTCGAGCTCCTCTACCCGTACATAGCTAAATTATTCTATTCTTTTGTGAGGTATGGATTAGACCAGTCGCCGCTCGGGCTATTATAATTAATGTTGTTTTTACTATGAATCAAACACGATTTCTTGTTATCTATTTTCACTTGAGCACAATTATAATGTCTTCTCCTTCGTGTATAGTGTTAAGTATTATTATATTGTAAGTAAGTATACATAGATATAACTTGCACAGTCAGCACAATATTAGGCTATGTTAGTTGGTATATATTTCTTGTTAAAATTTGAACATAAAGTCATTAATTTCTCAACTAAACGTAACAGTGTAGCATTTAATATAAGGAATTGAAAAATTCGAATTGATAAAGGCAAATTCCAAACACTGCCCGAAGTCCTTTTGTATTTTTTTACAATTATAAGTTTTATAAAAAATATTCCATTGTAATAATTCCAAGGAAAGGAAACTCCCAGTGGAGTCTAAATTTGAGCTAATTAAGCGTTTGTGTAATGTAGCAAAGTAAAAGAAGTATTGCTTATGAATTAAATTAGGACTTGCAAGCATTCTAAATATGTATAAAGTTTTAGGGAAATATCGTGAAACCTGTCTTGTGTAAAACTAAACAGCTTTGGATATTCAACATTATGGAAAGTCACAAAAAAGAGTTGAGATTATTTTTTATGAAAAACCTATTAATTTCTTTGCGATATTTTCCTACTATCCTGCGTATCGTAGTCCAATACGCTTGGTAATGTGTATGAAAATTTAATTGGTCTTTCGCTATTTCAAGAGTGAATTGTATGATGGTATTACTGAAAGTTTGAACGCAGTTAGGAACTAGTATTTTCACATACCTACTACATTTTATTCAACCTATATTATTGTATATCCTGAGGGCCGGCACATATATATAACGACATTTGACTCTTTTTCAGTAAGAAATTTAAAGTGAACTGTGTCGTTACGTATTGAAATTAAGTCGATATGCCAGGTATGAGCGGCTAGTTGTGTGTGCCAGCCCTTTGAATAATTTCTAGCAAATTTTTCTAGGAGAAATTGACTTGTTTGTTATTCGAATGAATATTGTTTACATTATGTGAAATTCAAGGTAGTTTGTATCATAGAGGTTTAGTTATCATTTATTTATTGTATATAATAAACACACCAAAGTTATAATAAATTTGAATAGACTCTTGTAATAAATGTGTTTGATTGTGTCCATGACCATTCCAGTGTCGCAATGGTTGAGTATGCAAAGTAATAAATAAATAAGGTAAAATCGCGAAAAAATAATAAAATCACAAAAATAAGGAAAACAAATAGTTTATTCTTAAGTAATATTTACACATTAAATGAGGTATTTATCCTACCTTCTAGTTAATCAACATATTACAAACATACCTTCTTTCTAATTTACATGAAAAGAGGGGGATGCAAAGTAAGTACATTATGTATTTACAAATCAAAGGCACCAAGGCGCAAAATGTCTATTTCTTATACATGACGCAAAATGTGTTAGAATTGTCATTTTGAAACCGCTGACATTTTGCAAATAGGAAATTTTGCGCCTAAAGGGGTAATGCTTTATAATCTGTGATAAATGTCTTTGTCTGCGATGGTATGGTATCTGAACTTGTATACTAGTAAAGTGAACATAAAAGGGATTCGTAATTGTTTTCGATTCTGACTAAATGTATCCTCAGCTGTTCTTGTCACTGTCTTAAATTAGCAGATAAAAAGAGACAGGAGATTTTAGTCATAAATTAGCCATTTACCTGCTTAAATGGCCGGACTGTATTTAGAGAGCGTGGTCAAATGGCGTATGTTTTAGACTTGATTTAGAGAGAGCAGTCAAGAATGCTTCATAACGAAACAGGTGACATTTTTGAAATAACAGGTTATTGGATTCCCATCTCTTGTCATTTGGTTATTTGAGAAATTAATAAACATTTGCTGAGAACGTGTCCTACCAGAATCGAAGCCTACGGGTTCGTATTTCTTGCTAAAGATATTTTGGCGGAATATAATAAAAACTAAAGGTTATCTCTAAGTATTAGCGGGACGTGGTTTGAGTATGAGTTTCCCGGTGTCGTCACACGACATGTTGAAGTCATTGAGCACGGAGCGTGTTCGAGCTGTGATGATGCTGGGTGCTATCACTTTACGGTGCACACCTAGCATAAACAGCACCACTGTAACAAGAATTTCATTTTTTAATACATTTAAATACTTGCCCATCAATTAACAAATCCTTAAAAACTAGGCAATATAACAAATGTGGTTGGCTAGTATGAAGAACCAAACATAGTTATCTCTCTCTCTCACTATGTGGGACACTGAGTTGTTCAACGAAGTAGTACACATAGTTAAGAAGCAAACACTTTGAAAGGCTTCATTTTAAAATAATCATATCTCTCAAAGAGAGAGAACAATAAAAAATATAACAGTTACAGGCTCATTTAAAATGATTATTGCTATATATTTCCGTGTAATAGCTCAGATTGTTATGGAGAAAAGTAATACACTTACCCAAGAATGTGGAAATGAAGGCAAAGAAGGGGTGATTCCGCAGGGACTGAGACAGTGAAATCACTGGGGTGAGCGGGTCACTCAGTCAGTACCAGGCCACCACACAGACAACTAAAATAGGAAAAAAGTGGACAAAGGCATATTTATGAACCAAAGTCGGAAATAACATTATGATTCAATTTTTATATGAAAGCCTATAAGACTAGACTTTGGTTTCAAGATGCCTATGTGTCCACTTTTTTCTGATATTTGCCTTCTGTGCACCATTGATGTATATAGGCTGACATCACCGCTAGCAGGACTGAACATGAATAAACTATAAATATACTTACCCAAGAATGTGGAAATGAAGGCAAAGAAGGGGTGATTCCACAGCGACTGAGACAGTGAAACCACTGGGGTAAGCGGGTCTGTCAACCAGTGCCAGGCCACCACACAGACAACTAATATCGGAAAAAGTGGTCATAGATAGACATATTTAAAAACAAAGTCGGAAAAACAACCTAATTGAATTTTTATATGAAAGATTAGACATTGGTTCTAAACATGCCCATGTCCACTTTTTTCTGATATAAGCTGTCTGTTCACCATTGCTTTGTAGACTGACACTACCGCTAGCAGGACTGAGCATGAATAAAGCATTGATATACTTACCCAAGAATGTTGAAATGAATGCAAAGAAGGGGTGATTCCACAGGGACTGAGACAGTGAAACCACTGGGGTGAGCGGGTCAGTCAGCCAGTGCCAGGCCGCCATTGCTGTACAAACTGACACTACCGCTAGCAAAACTGGAAAAGAAAACAAATTATACGTTAATTAAATATTATAGGTAATAGGTATTATGGGTAACAACATACTGGGATTATCTCAAGGGCCGAATCCGAATACGAAATCAAATAACTTTGTATATGAAGTCCAATATTAATTTAGTTTTAAGTTACTTACAGAAGTTTTACAATAAACTTGGTAGGTATCAGTGGCGAAGTGTGACATGTCTATGAAGATAGGCCAGAGCAAATAATAAACTAAATTAAAGAAGATTTGTGAGAAAGTATGGATTTTTAAAAATTTCTAAAAGGGAAGCCGATGGGAATCGGCATAAAAGGACCCTTCGCCACTGGTAGGTATGATGAAAATAATATTAAGGATCTAGTTCAGATTAATCACACTTACTTCTCCATCTCAAAGTGGCAGGCTGCAGACATCCAATAACCTCAGTAAGGCGGCGTTCGAAGGCTTTCAGATCTGAAAATAATAAAATACAACTTCATATGAGAAGAGAAGGAATCAGCAATTTGTGTAATATAATAACTCGATGTTTTTCTTTGAGATAGCTTTCAATTACATTATTATCCAGATAAGGTGGAGACAGGGTCAATGTCGGAGCAAGCTTATTCACTGTTTATGCCAAAAAGGTTTCCAATATGCCGACAACGGAACACGATAAGCTTTTGAAAACTTGGCATGTTTTACTTGTCTCTCTATACTTGTATGCGAATTGTCGTTCTGCAGCATTATGAAGGGTGATATCCTGTATGCCAATCAATACTAAAACTATAGCAAGAGATAGATATTAATGCGAAAATAAGTAAAGAATAACACCCGACGGTTTCATCGGGAAAGCGTCGAGGAAAGAATAGTAAATAAACTTACCATCACAAGCCGTTTGCTCCAAAGACATCTTAGCTTATTTATGTATCTTCCTATGCAAATATTTTTGTTCGTAACAGCATTTATTTATGAAAAACCACAAAATAAAACAGCGAGCCGTTTCAAGCTCGTTTCTCGATTTTTGACATTGACGACAGCGCGTCAGCTGATCCACGTAATTTGCATGATTTTATGAACCAACGCTTTGTTAGAAAGAGAAGTAATCATATCTTATTTTCTCTGTTGTGCGTCATATCGATGCATTTCCTGTGAAAAAAAGCACGCACGGAGTTCCGTTTCCGGGATCGCTGGCAACCGGAAATTCTTATATTTTGGCGCCTTTTGTTTTAGCTTTTCAATACAGTTTTCGCGCTCTTTTTAATTTGCGGACGGACGATATTTATGTAAGTACTATTTATTAAACACTTCTTTTATTTTCGATTTAAGCCAATAGTTATAGCCACTGTAGGTGCCTATATTTTTTTCAGGAATTTGCCCTGGAGGCGTAGTTTTACACTATGGAAGAAACAAATAAACCAAAATCATTATCCAAATAAAAATACAGGTAAGGCCGGTTTATCAGTGCTAATCAATAATTATCAACCGTTTATCAACACCAGTTTATGAGTATAGATAACGTACATACATTCTTAGCTAAGTATAGACATTATTTTAGTGGCCATCGCTGACCGGCATAGCAGTGACCCTTTACGTAGTTTTATGCTGGCTATAACTTTAATAAGTTTTGACGAGTGTTGTGTAAAGGATTACATTCTAGCTTATTCCCCAGTCAGCATCTAAAGGTGTGTTTTTGTACGATTATACTTTACAGCGCGTTCACACTGAGGATACTTTGGCCGGCGACTTATCGGAAGTCTCTTTCACACACGTGGAAAAGAAAGAGAGATCCGGGTTGCACAAAAAGTTGCACGTGTAAACGCGGTCGTAACAGACAGCATATTTTGCGGTAGGTATTTGTAATACCTACTACTTACTTGTAATACCAGCTGTGACTGTGATACCACTGCCTTTATAGGCAGCACCCTTACTCAGCAGCTACATAAAAACTGGAAGTAGCTTGGTAGTGTAAAACTGTCCAATATTGAAAAGTTGGTATATGATTTTAACAAGACTTCGAGCATGACTTCGAGTAACTATACATGTAACCTGATTCATTAAAGTAAGGGATTATAAATGACGGCGGTTCCTTAAGTGTGAGGGGGAAAGCCTGCCATGTGTACGTAAAAGCCTTAGTGCGAGTAAGAAAGCATGACCTTCAGCTCAATTACAATCCCTTTCTTTAACAAATCAGGTTATACGAGTTCAGAGAGTGTCTTTTGCTCAATGCAGTTGGTATTGGTAGCCGGTACCGGCTCGACCTTCGAAATCTAAGCTCGAGCTCATATTAAAAAAAAAAACTAGTGTTTTAAACATTTTTCAGATTACCAATCATTTATTGTTTTCCAGCGACAGAATTAAATTCTTACCTAATAATAAATAATAGCGCATTTAATCAGTCGATCATGTTATCAATATGATAACGGCATTTACATGGAATCCGGCCACAGTCGACTACTGAAGTTTCTGCTACCAAATATCGAGTAAGTTTTTCATTGATTTTGTAATACCTGTGGAATTATATTAGGATTACATGTAGGATTTTAACAATGATATCAGATATAAATGAATAATCAAAACAGTAAAAAATCTGAGAGAACTACATCATAGATGCAAATGACTCGAATCATCGAATCCTCAAATCCATATTTTCACACTTTTCTGAGACATTACTCTTGTCGTGTGGGATACTGTGGGGCGTTTGGCCTGTGCCTTGGGCTTGTGTGTAGGCGCATTACTTATCAACCTACCTAAGTGCTACGCCGAACATACTAGAGCTGCTAACTTCCTTTCCTTCTTTAACATAGTCTTTTGAAACATTGGTTTTTACTCAAGTACTACATTTATTCATTTACAGACTAAACATGTCGACGCAAGAGGTGATGAGAGTAGAATACGTGAGGTCACCAAGCAGCGTAGAATGTACCGTACCAAACGAACAACCAATACGCCAACCAAGCGATGACGTCGTTTCCGCAGAAAACGGCGGGAACCAATCAGAAGACGCAAATAACGGCACGTTCGTTCCAGTGTACAGCATGAGGGTAGAAGAGGCTGCGTTCACGAAAGGCGATCAGAAGTTGCAAAAAGTTACCGTAACGGAAAACATTTCGGTAAGTTACCAGCACTTGTTCAAGAAGCAAACTTTGCCGGGTAAAACTGTTGTCACGCAGGTACAAACGTTCAATTACAAGTATTAGAAAATAATGGTGTTTTATTTTATTAAAAGTTTCCTATAGGAGCAGTAACTCCCTATCTAAATTTAGCCTTAAAGAGGGCCTATGTTCGAAGAATAGAATATTATATCCAGAAGAAGTAAAAAGGTACCTACAGGCTCAAAGAAGCAAGATCTAGATTTAAAGAGAAATAGAAAATAATACCCCAGTCCCTAGTCACGCTTAAAAACATGGATGTAACTTATGTGTTTGGGCACAGATTTTTTAGTTTAGCAACGTATCATGAGATACATGCTTTTGTATCGAGAATGCATTTTGATAAGACGAGATATTATTCATCAACGTCATTTACTATCAAATAAGTATAATCGATTGATATGTTTATGTAGGTATATATGAATCATCTATATAAGTATTTGAAATGATTGTTATCTACTAGGCACCACAGAGATGCATTTATACTAAAAAATATTTTTCAGGACAACGATATCAAAGTAGTTAATCCGATGTACTCAGAGATCCACAGCGAGGTGATTAGCGATCAAACTTTGAGAATAGCTAAAGACGATGATGGAAGTGGTAAGGTTATTATTAATTAGTAGGTAGTGTACCTGCATATTTTATTACCTACCCTCGAGCACTACATCGGAATAGGGGCGGAAGACCTTGTTGCTCGAAGTAGGTACCTCAATATGCTTGGGTCGAACTTAGGCCATTATATGATTCCCCTGAGAGCTGTCAGTTATAAAAATCGTTCGTCCTTTCCACATTCACATAGATTTCTATTCTATCTGACCTAGCCTGATAGAATCTAGCCTGTTGCCACAATCATTCCAAATTAAGAGAGAATAGCATTCAAATCAAAACGAACCCAGTATCATTGCTTGTAAGACGATATTTAGTCAGTTCATTGTGGTACGAAAAAGTATGTTCTACAGCGATGTATGTATGTTGTATTTTAAGATGATGATTCTGAGACGAAGAAGCCTAGAAGCCGGATACCTAAGTTGAGACAAGTGGCAGAGAAATTTAAACAGGACAGGAAAGAAGAAAGAGAAAAGGTAAGGTTAATAAACTAAAGGTAAAAAAAGTATTGTAAGTCTTACTTAGGTAATGTACGTACTATTGCACATTTAATTTCAGAATCCTTCTAGACAAACTCGACGCTCTTCAATTCCAAAATTAAAAAGAGCTGAAGTACAAACTAGTAAAGGCACTATTACGAAAACAGAGGAAGCCAAACATGACACAAACAATTTACCACCCGAAGAAGAATTTGATAAAATGTTTGACGAAATAATACAAAATGAAGAAGAACCAGCCTTAGAAAACAACATAATTGAAAATAACTTAGAAGATCCAGAGAAACTGGAACACAGTTTCGAAGAAATAATACATGATTATGAAGATAATAAAGTAAAACCCATCGACATTGACGAAATCAAAAATAACATGCTTTTAGCTAAGCGAAAAAGTCTACCGAATCAGGCATTACCAAGAAAACTAGAAAGGAGATCTTCTCTTAAAGATAAAGACGGTAAAAGCGTTTCTAAAACAGAAAAAAGGGTTAGCAAATTAGACCAAATAAAGAAACGATTTGAGACTATCAATAAAAATGTAAGCTCTAGCCCTAAAAATGTTGTAGCACAAAATAAAAATACCAAAAAATTAGAAACTATTAAAATAAATAACAACAAAGAAAATACTAAGCGTAAGGAAAAGCTGAAAAAATCTTCAGATAGTAAACAGGAGTTTGAACTAGTAGAAATGCAAATCATATCAAAGTCTGAAATAGAGAGCGAACAAGCAATAAATGATATTAAAGAAACTATCGTTGACTTCAAAGATGGAAGATTACACAAATATAATTCACAAAACATTAAAGACATGTCGTTTACAACAGAGGAACCACTTTCCATGATGCCATCTAAATCAGACTATCGAGAAGAAGTGCCAACAAAAGTCAATATTATTTCAGATGTAATAACTGGGGCAACTATTGAAGAAGCAAACATTGACAATGTTTCCGAGAGCAATACTGGAGATTTACTAGATAAAAATGAAAAATTTATAGAAGATTTAACTAAAGCGAAAACACCAGAGTTCCGAAACGAAGTACCCCGAATTCATCTAGAGAATCTTAATCTTAATGAACCTACAGAATTAAGATTAAATAAAAATACTACTCCTCCTAATACTCCGCAAGTTCATGAAAACGAGTTGTACCGAGATAGTGCTCAACTAGCTGGTGAACCTAAAATAATTAATATTGACAGTGATGATGAAAAAGATTTATCGTTAAACCAGGATAATGTATATAAAAGTCAAATACCAACCGTATCCACTAAATCAAAGCGCAGACCACATAGGCTTCAACTTTCAGCTAGAGATGTGTATAACCAAATAGACCAACAGACTCCAAGTATAGATTTTGAGTCTCCGAATGCTGATGAATTTGATAGAGCTCCACTATACGAAGCGTATAATAAAAAGATAATCACTGAAACTGAAAACAAAGAAAATAATTTACCATTACAGGGGAAAGTTAGTAAAATACTTAACAGAATCGCATCGATTGAAAAAATTTCTGAAAATTACGCTAAATCTGAAATTGCGCCTGATCTACCGATAAAGAAATCGGTGTCTTCAAGGATTGCTATTTTTGAGGTAAGTTTTGGAAACAACATTTTGATATAAGTAAAATAATGCTTTGGTAATTAGAAAATTATCTACTTCTCATGTTTAATTGTTTGTTTACAGCGTCAAGTCTCAAAGCCATCTGAAGTCAAACCAAAAATACTACAGCAGAACTCAAAACCTAAAATAATAGAACAAGTTCTGAAGGCGCAGCCGCCACGACCGACCGCTCTTGAAAGTCAGAGTAATAATGCAATTCAAAGTGAGGAAATGAAAATTCCAACAGGATTAGAAAATAACACAGTAATTTATGAAAACAAGAGACATACATCACACGTTGTCGACGTGCAAGATGCTGTAGTTAGCAATATCCAAGAACACGTTTCCCAAGTAGACAAAGAGAGTATAGACATACAGGAAAATACTGGACAAGAACATAAAGAAACTCCCAATATAGAAAGGTCTGACTCAGATAAAATTAAAGAAAAACAAGAAAGAGATGCGTTGGTGAAAAGAGTTCAAGAAAGATTGAACAGAGTAACGTCAATCAATGATGAAGAGAATGTGAATAAGAGAAAAAAATCAGTGGTAGAAATAGATTTGGGTATGTAATTACAAATAATCAATTCAGTCATACACATAAGAATAAGAGCATACATCATCATCTGCCTGCCCTTATCCATAATGTTATAATGAAAATCAGTGCAAATATTTACAGGGCGTGTCTAACTCTTGAAATTGAAAAACTTTTCTTAGCTTCGAAATATGAAAATGCATAAGTATTCTTAGCAAGAACAAACTGAAAAGTTAAAAAATGTGCCACTTTGAATGGGAGGTCTATTTTAAGTCATGGTTCGAAAAGTTACTATGAAAGTTCTTTAGTTTCAAAAGTTTAGTTTCACGAGTAGATCACACTGAAAATACAACCTTGTATTACTTGAGCAGATGAAGAATAGATCCCGAATTGGCAACATTATTGTTTGCCTCTCTATCATATTACATGATACAATAATGTTGCCAATTCGGGATTCATTCTTTACCTGCGCAAGTTGCATGAAAATATGATATTTTTTTAGGTGATAAAATAAAGGGCAAGGTGAATACAATGATAGTAAGAATGAATTCGATGGAAACACTACTGGAACCGGAGAAGAAAAGTAATATCAACATCAGGGAGCGACCTCGAAAGAAATCTGTTTCGGATAAAATTGCTTTGTTTGAGGTAGGTGCAATAGATAGATACACAACCACACGCTAGAAAAACTAAAAGTGAGTACTATCATACATAATTAACTGAATGCACATTACGTTTAAGTATACTCTAAAGTACCACATTATACCAAAAAACACGAGGACCTCGTTATAAATATCCAAAGAGATAAAAATACTTGTGCCCGATTTTCAGTGAGTACCTACAGATAATCTAGAAACTGATGATAAGTTGCGTTCGTCGCATCTTCTCATTCATTTTTGCATACATCTCTTCATTTCATACTCGACTTTTGGTATCGGTGGAGATTGAAGACATAATAGTCTAGTAACTAATGTCAATAGCTGGTTATAACTATTCGGATTGACCCATGAAGCTGAAAATCGGCATGTAGGTACTTCTTGACCTCCTGATCAAAATTAGACATGGAGCCCAGCGGCCCCCCCTCCCCCCCACTTTTCGGGATTTTGGGCCCCATGGGGGGCCTAAAGGGTAATTTTGAAGGCACAATAAGCTTTAAGTGAGATTTTACGGACGATACGAAATAAAAACTACCCTCTAAGTCAATTACTTCAAGAGTTACACCTTGTAAAGGAGGGGGGGGTGGTAAAAGGTTAAGGGGGGTGGAGCCCGCTGGGCTCCATGTCTCATTTTGATCAGGAGGTCAAGAAGTACCTACATGCCGATTTTCAGCTTCATGGGTCAATCCGAATAGCTGTGACGTTAGTTACTAGACTATAAGTACCTTACCTAGTCAAGGCGGAACACACAAAAATGCAAAAATAAGATACCTATATAAATAAATCTGTTTTGTTGTTTCACCTTCCCTTTACAAAAACTAAGGCTCTGTGCAAACAGGCGACATTTTACTCTCATCGTAATTGATAAAAGCATGGATTTTTGTATTTTTTTTTTCATATTTCGTCCTAGATTCTTTGGGGAAAGTTGTGTGTGTGTGTGTGTGTATGTGTATGGCTAATATTTTTAAATAAATGGCTGTTTTTCTATTGACAGTTCCGAGTCAGCGCCTAAATGTTAAACCAGAGGGCGTAGTGCTAAATTGAAATTTTGATGTTATGATAACCTTATGTTGGGTATGTTTGCCAAGTCCGCGTGAAGATAAACTCATCTTAGATTAGATAAAATAATTTATTTCATCAATTTCACATGATATCACACTTACATATAATAAAATGGTCAAAAGAATAAGTGTCGTAAAATAAAAAGAAATATAACTGCAATCAATAATAAAAATATAAAATTCTATAAAATATATGTCGCAGTTATTTATGTATTATTTTAATATAAGTGTTTTTTTTTAACTAATTACAACTAAATTTAATGCTACAGTTCTAAGTTGTTTAGACATTTTTATTTTCATTATGACATAAAAAAGGTAACTAATTACTGGGTAGGCTCGAACTCCACAAGAGACTTAAGACGACATCTGGCAGAGAAGTGATCGTCAGTCGTCCTACAGTCTCACACGTCTCTTGTCTTACGTCTCGCCTGTGGAGTTAGCGCCTTACATATTATTATTTACAAAATACATAAATTAAAATAAAATAAAGCAATAAAACTAAAAATTTGAATTAAAGTATAATAAAATATAATATAAAGATATGCATCAAATACTAAATTTACTAAGTAAAAAATAAAATAAGTTTAAATAGGGTATAATACCTTCAATATCAATCAATGTGATGTAGATATGGTCCGGGCGCGATCTGATGGCTGGCACTCGAAAGCGCAGACAATATTATTATGACCAGCGCTACTTTTTGAGTCTCTTTCGGCTCGCTTTGAGCCCTCCAAGTGTACGGCCGTAGAGAATATATCCTTGTTCCATGGATAAAAGAGAGGAGTCCAACTGGCGTCGCCCAACCAGCGAACATAACAAAAAAGCGCGCGACAAAAAAGTCGCCTGTGTGTACGGGGTCTAAAAGTTAGCAAACTATCAACTTCCTATAAACGAAAAAGTTATGCAGTAGAGGGTAGATGTTAAACGATAAAAACCGTTAATCACGCGGCGTGGTCTAGGCGTTTAGCAAGGTATTGCAATTGTTAGACTTTTATTTCAATAATTCATTTCATAATTCAGACAATCCAGAAATTAGTAAATTTTAACGAAATGGATATATTTTCATCGGTGCCGCCAGCCATTCTATTTGTAAGTGATTTTTGGATATTTTTAATGTTATTTTATGACGTACTATATTTTTTGTATCGAATTCTTTCACTTGTTTAACTATTTGTGTTAATGAAATAAAAATAGGGAGGGGTGGAGTGAATAGAGGAGTTTGTAATCAAAAGCGCCGTCTGACATAAACTTCATAATTTTTCCATGTTGCCTGTCCGAAAACTACAATGGGTTTAATATACCGGGAGTAACGGAAAGGGTATAACAAGCCGGAAGTACAAGGTACTCATGAAACTAAACAACTTTCGCTATGAAACATGGGTCGAAATACAGGGTGTTAGGGACGATGTAACGAAAACTTTGCAAGCGTGCTCAGACCATAAAACTGAACAACTTTTACTATGGAGTCAATGGCGGGAAACAAAAAAAAATTCCACCCCCCCATACAAAGTCAGTCAGCTGATCGTGAATTTTGTATGGGCGGTCGGATATTTTTTTTCGTTTCCCACCATTGGCTCCATAGTAAAAGTTGTCCAGTTTGACGGTCTGATCATGCCTGCAAAGTTTTCGTTACACCGTCCCTAACACCCCGTATGAAAAGTAAATTTGGACCTCCCATAGTAATTATCGGCGATTTTGTATGTGAGGTCAAAATTTTGTATGGGAGGTCAAAATTCCATGGGAAAAGTCGTTCAGTTTCATGAGTACCTTGACCTCCTTTCGGCTTGTTATACACTTTCTGTTACTCCCTGTATAGTACAAAATGTTAAGAGGTCAAACTTGGGTCAAACGTATCAGAAAATAGGTAATTTGAATATCTATTTTCTTCATGTTTTTGGAAATAATTTACAATGGTAAATTAGTAGTAGGTTAGAATTTACAATGGAGATACTCATATATGGACCTTAATAATATACCTTCTAGATCTTGTACAGAATTTATTCGACATATAAGATTCCTTCTACTATAGAATAGTTCTATAGATTTCTACCCCCAACACGCGTTAGAAAAATACTGCACAGTGCTCTAAAATTAATCCAATAGATAGTTAATTTGCAAACTTCAACGCGATTTGATATTACCAACTCAACATTTAGGACAAAAAACAATCACTGATTGTTTGAAAGATTTCTTCACACAACGTGCCTTATCTTTATCTAAAATCGACGCAATTGATATATGCAAGGTGTTACCCAAAATATTGAACAGATCAATCGAACAAAGAGATTCGCACGAACATCACCCATTTTATTTATTTTTTAAATCGCATTGTAACTAGTGTTATTATATCAATCATTCTTATTGTGCTTGTTTTTATTATAGTGGCTTTATTACTCGGGTATCTTCAATCTTCACGCCATCGCAACCGACGACCACGATCACGTAAAACATTTTCATTCATTTCTCATATTTTTACCTATTCATTGTAAAAAATACAATTGTTTTAAATTTATGAATTTAAATTATTTTAAATTATCTTTTACTTTTTATACCTTATGCATCGCCTTGTGTATAAATTATAAACCTGTTTTATGCATTTTTTGTGTAATAATGAAAGTCGTAGATACCTCAATTACATAATATTTTGGATTTAGATAGGTTTTTAGGAAATTTTTGAAGAAATATAAAAGTGCGTGGAAAATTCAAAATGTCGTAACTTTTCAGAAAATGCTTTCAAGCGTAGAAATGACCGGGAGTCCCACTTCCAAAAATGGCTACGAAAATGGAGCTACATTAGCAACAACACCGAAACCGACTATCAAAAATACAAGCCCAAGGAATTACCAAAACATGTTCTCCTCCGTTAGTACAGAAGCCATTTGCATAGACAAGACTTCAACAGCTCCCACTGTGTATGATAATGTGGAAATAAGCACAACTCCCGAAACGCAAAAGATGACCGTTTCTAGTAACGAAGAAAATGTGATAGATGTAGAGGCCAGTAAAATAAAAAAAGCGAATGAAGAAAGCAATACAACTCCCAAACCAGCAATCGCAACGACGCTTGATCCCAAAAAGGTGGAAGCTTACAACCGCAAAATTGAAGATTTGAAAGGGGCAAAACAAAAGTATGGCACGGTGAACATGACCAAATTGAAGCTCAAGAATGGACAAGAAATGCCGGTTTTAGTTTTGGGCACTGCTTTGGTAAGATTTTATGTTTCTTTCTTATAAAAGTAACCAGTTAATAGTAACAAAGTGAAAAATAAACAAGCAAAATTACTGATTGTTTAATTCTTAGGAAAAATACTAAATTAAATAAAAAATGATCTTATTCTGCAGCTGGACGAAACCCTTTTGCCCTACGTGATCGGCGCCGCCATAGACTTGGGCTACCGAGCGATCGACACCGCGTTCATCTATGGCAACGAAAAAGCGGTCGGGAAAGCTATCCAGGCTAAGATCGACGATGGAACTGTCAAAAGGTAAGATAACTTTTAAAAAAGAATACTATTATGCTCCTTTTGGTAATAAATAATAACCACAAATTAGAGCGATAGCGCTTTTGTGTAAAAACCAACATTTATTTACCTTTTATTTACCTTTTCAACGACAAATTAATTTTGTCAATGCAAGAATAAAAATGCTGGGAAATCAGCTACAAATACAAACAGTTCTAAGAAGTACGACATCAATAATTGAGATTTACCTTTAATGACGTTTGTATTTATTTTTCAGGGAGGACCTGTACATAATCGGCAAGCTGTGGAGTACGTACCACCGCAAGGATTTAGTCGAGCAGGCGTGCAGAGACTCGCTTGGGCAATTGGGCATCGAGTACTTCGACCTGTACCTCGTGCACAACCCTATGTCTTTTAAGGTAAGTGCGATCAAAGTTAAATACAATGCACTGAAAAGAAACGCGTGACACCAAACTTTGAACGTAGGGAACATCAATGGATTTGCAAGGAAGTTTGTGAACCCGCTGGAATTTATTCGAGAATAATGGAAATTGCAACATATTGCAAGCAAGTCCGTGAACCCGCTGGAATTCTTCCGAAAATAATGGAAATTGCAACATATTGCAAGTAATGGTAGGCTTTTAAAAACCAAGCGACAGCGACAACGACGCGCGTCGTTGTCGCTGTCAAATGACTGGTTTTTATGGGGAACCAGAAAGACCGAGTGTCGGCGTCGTTGCGGCGCGCCACGACGCCGTCACGTTGACAGCGCGCTGAAAAGCTTAGAGTTTGTATGGGATGCGGTCGGGTTTTTCTACAAGACCGCAGCGACAACGACGCCGTCAAAATTTGACGCGCGTCGTTGACGCGCGTCGTTGTCGCGGCGCTTGTTGTCGCGACGCTTGGAAAATAAGGGTACCATTAGTTTGGGAACCCGCTGGAATTATTCCGAATATAATTGAAATTGCAACATATTGCAAGCAAGATTGTGAACCCGCTGGAATCCTTCCGAAAATAATGGAAATTGCAACATATTGCAAGCAAGTTTGTAAACATGCTGAAATTCTTCCGAATATAATGGAAATTGCAACATATTGCAAGCAAGATTGTGAACCCGCTGGAATCCTTCCGAAAATAATGGAAATTGCAACATATTGCAAGCAAGTTTGTAAACATGCTGAAATTCTTCCGAATATAATGGAAATTGCAACATATTGCAAGCAAGATTGTGAACCCGCTGGAATTCTTCCGAAAATAATGGAAATTGTAACATGTTTCAAGAAAATTTGTGAAACCGTTGGAATTCTTCCAAAAATAATGGAAATTGCAAGCAAGTTTGTGAACCCGCTGGAATTCTTCCAAAAATAATGGAAATTGCAACATATTGCAAGCAAGTTTGGGAACTCGCTGGAATTCTTCCGAATACAATGGAAATTGCAACATATTGCAAGCAAGTTTGGGATCTCGCTGGAATTCTTCCGAATACAATGGAAATTGCAACATATTGCAAGCAAGTTTGGGAACCCGCTGGAATTCTTCCGAAAGTTATGGAAATTGTAACATGTTTCAAGAAAATTTGTGAAACCGTTGGAATTCTTCCAAAAATAATGGAAATTGCACCATATTGCAAGCAAGTTTGTGAACCCGCTGGAATTCTTCCAGAATGATGGGAATTGCAACATATTGCAAGCAAGTTTGTGAACCAGCTGGAATTCTTTCGAAAATAAAGAAAATTGCAACATATTGCAAGCAAGTTTGTAAACCCGCTGGAATTCTTCCGATAATAATGAAAAGTGCAACATATTGCAAGCAAGATTGTGAACCCGCTGGAATTCTTCCAGAATGATGGGAATTGCAACATATTGCAAGCAAGATTGTGAACCCGCTGGAATTCTTCCAGAATGATGGGAATTGCAACATATTGCAGGCAAATTTGTAAACCCGCTGGAATTCTTCCGGAAATAATGGAAAATGAAAGCAAGTTTGTGAACCCACTGGAATTCTTCCGAAAATAATAGATATTGCAACTTATTTTGCAAGCAAGTTTGTGAACCCGCTGGAATACTTATAGAATGATGGAAATTGCAACATATTGCAAGCAAGCTTGGGAACCCACTGGAATTCTTACGAAAATAATGTAAATTGCAACATATTGCAAGCAAGATTGTGAACCCGCTGGAATTCTTCCAGAATGATGGGAATTGCAACATATTGCAAGCAAGTTTGTGAACCAGCTGGAATTCTTTCGAAAATAAAGAAAATTGCAACATATTGCAAGCAAGTTTGTAAACCCGCTGGAATTCTTCCGATAATAATGAAAAGTGCAACATATTGCAAGCAAGATTGTGAACCCGCTGGAATTCTTCCAGAATGATGGGAATTGCAACATATTGCAAGCAAGATTGTGAACCAGCTGGAATTCTTTCGAAAATAAAGAAAATTGCAACATATTGCAAGCAAGTTTGTAAACCCGCTGGAATTCTTCCGATAATAATGAAAAGTGCAACATATTGCAAGCAAGATTGTGAACCCGCTGGAATTCTTCCAGAATGATGGGAATTGCAACATATTGCAAGCAAGATTGTGAACCCGCTGGAATTCTTCCAGAATGATGGGAATTGCAACATATTGCAAGCAAGATTGTGAACCCGCTGGAATTCTTCCAGAATGATGGGAATTGCAACATATTGCAGGCAAATTTGTAAACCCGCTGGAATTCTTCCGGAAATAATGGAAAATGAAAGCAAGTTTGTGAACCCACTGGAATTCTTCCGAAAATAATAGAAATTGCAACTTATTTTGCAAGCAAGTTTGTGAACCCGCTGGAATACTTATAGAATGATGGAAATTGCAACATATTGCAAGCAAGCTTGGGAACCCACTGGAATTCTTACGAAAATAATGTAAATTGCAACATATTGCAAGCAAGATTGTGAACCCGCTGGAATTCTTCCAGAATGATGGGAATTGCAACATATTGCAAGCAAGTTTGTGAACCAGCTGGAATTCTTTCGAAAATAAAGAAAATTGCAACATATTGCAAGCAAGTTTGTAAACCCGCTGGAATTCTTCAACAAATGATGGAAACTGCAACATATTACAAGCAAGTTTGTGAACCCACTGGAATTCTTCCGAAAATAATGGTAATTGCAACATCAAGCAAGTTTGTGTACCCGCTAGAATTCTTATAGAATGATGGAAATCACAACATAACGCAAATAAGTTTGTGAATCCGCTAGAATTCTTCCAGAATGATGGGAATTGCAACATATTACAAGCAAGTCTGTGAACCCACTGGAATTCTTCCAGAAATAATGGAAATTGCAACATATTGCAAGCAAGTATGTAAACCCGCTGGAATTCTTCCAGAAATAATGGAAATTGCAACATATTGCAAGCAAGTTTTTGAACCCGCTGGAATTCTTATAGAATGATAGACAATGCAACATATTGCAAGCAAGTTTGTGAACCCGCTGGAATTCTTCAACAAATGATGGAAATTGCAACATATTGCAAGCAAGTTTGTTAACCCGCTGGAACTCTTCAACAAATAATGGGAATTGCAACATATTGCAGGCAAGTTTGTGAACCCGCTGGAATTCTTCCGAAATGATGGATAGTGCAACATATTGCAAGCAGATTTGTGAACCCACTGGAATTCTTTCGAAAATAATGAAATTTGCAACATATTGCAAGCAACTTGGTGAACCCGCTGGAATGCTTAAAGAATGATGGAAATTGCAACATATTGCAAGCAAGTTTGTGAACCCACTGGAATTCTTCCAGAAATAATGGAAATTGCAACATATTGCAAGCAAGTATGTGAACCCGCTGGAATTCTTCCGAAATGATGGAAAATGCAATATATTGGAAGCAAGTTTGTGAATCCGCTTGAATTCTTCCAGAATGATGGGAATTGCAACATATTGCAAGCAAGTTTGTGAACCCACTGGAATTCTTCTGGAAATAATGGAAAATGGAAGCAAGTTTTTGAACCCGCTGGATTTCTTCCGAAAATAATGGAAAATGGAAGCAAGTTTTTGAACCCGCTGGAATTCTTCCGAAAATAATAAAAAATGGAAGCAAGTTTATGAACCCGCTGGAATTCTACCGAAAATAATGGAAAATGGAAGCAAGTTTTTGAACCCGCTGGAATTCTTCAAGAATGATGGAAGTCGCAACACATTGCAAGCAAGTTTGTGAACCCACTGGAATTCCTCCCTCCCTCATTTGTGCCCTTCTTTGGCAACTACGGGCACATACCCGGTAGACATAGTCCGATCCGTTCATCCCAGAACAACTCGTAAGCCTAGTCTCGCCCCAAGGGCGTGATTGGGTTGGTTGTTTGAACAACCACCCACACACATCCGGGTGAGCCCTCGCTCCCCACCAAGTAGTTAGGTTAGGTGTAGTTTTTACCGGTCCCGGGACCGAAAAACATATAGCCCAGTACAAAATAAACTGGAATTCTTCCAAAAAATATAAATTGCAGCATATTGCACGCAAGCTTGTGAACCCTCTGGAATTCTTCCGATAATAATGAAAAGTGCAATATATTGCAAGCAAGTTTGTGAAACCATTGGAATTTTTCTAGAATGCAAATAGCAAACCAATCGGATGAACAATGACCCAATTCGCTACTTGACTGACAGGTCAAATGAGCTTCTTTTTAAGTCGACCGAAAACGATATTTTGTATGAAAATATTGAAATATGACGTCATATTTCAATATTTTGGATGGAGTCAAAACAATAACTTTCAAATAAATTTTGTGTTTAATAATTCTAACTTTGAATATTTTGAAAAACGATGAATGAAGTCGGTAGTATTATTGGACGCTATTTTTAAGCATTCAACTTTTGTATTTTATTTACGACCCTGTCAAGTAGCGAATTGTAGCTCAGAAATGGCAAAAGACATTGCCCTAAGTGGACCAAATAGCGACCAGCATTGAAACATAGTGCATAACGTTCCTAAGGCTAATACTAGTCTGAAACCCAAACCACATCAAACTCCGTCGCTGGAGTCTTGAGAAAAATGACATTATATTTCAGGTTTCCCATCAACGAAAAATCATAGCCAACAGCTTATTTCTAAAATAAAAGACGGTAATCATTGAATTAATCAACCAGTTTAATCAGTCTATTACTTCCTGAACATCTATTACCACCGGTGTTACTCAGGGTGTCGTTTTATCCCCTTTTCTTTTGTACGGGCGTTGAACCAAGTAGCGACCCGCAGTGAGACATAGTGCATAATGTTCCTAAGACTAATACTAGTCTGAAATCCAAACCACATCAAAATCCGTCGCTGGAGTCTTGAGAAAAATGACATTATATTTCAGGTTTTCCATTAACGAAAAATCATTGCCAACAAAAACTTATTTCTGTAATAAGAGATGGTAGTCATTGAATCAATCAACCATTTAAATCAGTCTACTGCCTGCTGAACGAACAGCTATTACCACTGGTGTTACTCAGGGTGTCGTTCTGTCCCATCTTCTTTTGTACGGGCGTTGAACCAAGTAGCGATCCGCATTGAGACATAGTGCATAATGTTCCTAAGACTTATACTAGTCTGAAACCCAAACCCAAACACCAAAATCCGTCGCTGGAGTCGTGAGAAAAATGACATTATAATTTAGTTTTTCCATTACTGAAAAATCATAGCCATCAAATAACTTATTTCTATAATAAGAGATGGTAGTTATTGAATCAATCAACCACTTTAATCAGTCTATTACTTCCTGAACAGCTATTACCAGCTTTGTTACTCAGGGTGTCGTTTTATCCCCTTTTCTTTTGTACAGGCGTTGAACCAAATAGCGACCAGCATTGAAATATAGTGCATAATGTTCCTAAGACTTATACTAGTCTGAAACCCAAACCACATCAAAATCCGTCGCTGGAGTCTGGAGAAAAAAGACATTATATTGACAAGACAAAACCTGAAATATAATGTAATTTTTCTCAAGACTCCAGCGACGGATTTTGATGCGATTTGGGTTTCAGGCTAATATTAGTCTTAAGAACATTGTGCACTATGTTTCAATGCGGGTCGCTACTTAGTTCAACGCCCGTACAAAAGAAGAGGGGACAAAACGACACCCTGAGTAACACCGGTGGTCATAGCTGTTCGTTCATCAGGTAATAGACTGATTTAAATGGTTGATTGATTCAATGATTTCGGTCTTTAATTTTAGTAATTAGCTGTTGGCTATGATTTTAGTTAATGGAAAAACTGTAATACAATGTCATTTTTCTCAAGACTCCAGGGACGGATTTTGATGTGGTTTGGGTTTCAGACTAGTATTAGTCTTAGAAACATGATGCACTATGTCTCAATGCGGGTCGCTATTTGATTCAACGCCCGTACAAAAGAAAATGGGATAAAACGACACCATGAGTGACACCGGTGGTAATAGCTGTTCAGGAAGTAATAGACTGGTTAAAGTGGTTCATTGATTCAATGATTACCGTTTTTAATTTTAGAAATAAGCTGTTGGCTATGATTTTTCGTTAATGGAAAACTTGAAATATCATGTCATTTATCTCAAGACTCCAGCGACGGATTTTGATGTGGTTTGGGTTTTAGACTAGTATTAGTCTTAGGAACATTATGCACTATATCCCTATGCGGGTCTCTGTTTGGTCCAAGGTCCATACAGAAATGGGCAATCTCCTTTCAATACGACACAAAAAATCGAAAGATCTGAGACTACTTTGTATTTTGGTATATTATTATACTTTAATCTTATTTTTGATAAAGTCCATCATATAAATACTTAAATGTTTTTATGTTTTTTTTTTATAGGAAAATAGCGGTCCCCTTCCGACGATAGCCAACGTTCTACAGTACTCCACAGAGGCAGACTTCCTCGACGCCTGGTATGGCATGGAGGATCTCATCAATAAAGTAAGTGATGAAAATGCATTATTTTAGTTGAAAATATTTTATTAGGTCCTTGGTGATTTTACGAAGAGCAACCAGAATGCTCAGTTCCACAGCCACAAAATAAGACAAATTCACAACATGATAAAAACATAACTTTTTATGTACCAAGTAGGTAAACTAAGTTTAGTTTTGAGCAAAAGCCGTGTCTCCTGCTCGTGTGTTTTCCAAACAAAACAAAACGTCGATAAACAATGCGGCGTGGACATTCAGATTTCTATAATGACGCCACAATGTACATCGATGTTTTGCTATGATTTATATTATGTTTGAAAAAAAAAACGGACAGGGACACCTTTAGATTCACCGTAAACGGACCGTTAAATAATCATGGTTTGCGCGGTTCCAAGATATAGGTATTTGTGTCGTAAATTCGTCATTTTTACACATTTGGAGAGCAGGCAGAATGCTGTGAACCTAAGGCTGTGAGCATAAAAGTTCAGCCTGTTTCACTGAGAAAACTCACAAGCCAATTTAAAATATTGACGTAAACAAGAAGACTGTTTGGTCTGTAAGACATTAGGAAAGCGATTTCCTCAATGCAAAGATTTAGATTTTGCATGGTGATTTTTTCTACGACACAGGTTAGGCTATGCAATACCTGCAAGCGTGGTGAGTATGGCAATACCCCTGCCTGACATAGGGATGCCCATGTCCAGCAGTGGACTGTTGCGGCTGTTAAGGTTTTAAAGTATTATGAAATTAGTTTCTTTTTAGTCGGTTAAAATTTGAGAAATGAAAGTTATAAAAACACACCTAGACCGACCGATATATTACAACAATTTATGTAGTTCAAAAATTATTTTGGAATGAATAATTAATTGTTCTTTTTATCGTATCGATTCTGGCGATTTCTTACTAAATTTGTTTGGACCAATACTCAGCCACGCGCACAGCGAACAATTTTGAGAGCAGGCAGAATACTCACACGCAAATTAAATCAATCTGTTTCACTGAGAAAACTCACAAACCAATTTAAAATATTTACATAAACAAGAAGACTGTTCAGTCTGTAAGACATTAGGACAGCGATTTCTTCAATATGAAGGTTTAGATTTCGCATGGCGATTTTTTTATACCACACAGTTGAACGACGAAATTAGGTTACTTTATTATTAGTCAACAAGACTTTTCACTGCTTTTTATAAAACAACACAACGACGAAAGTAGACAATTTTTATAGTCGACGACAAAAATACGGGATACGTTACGTAGCTTCAACCAACACAAAATAGTCAAAAAGACTTGAGTATTCGATAGAAAAATCACGGCAAAACAACACAAAATATTTAAATGTATTTTCCAAATATTTCTTAAAGACTCCACAACTGCACTGTTCACTCAACTAAGTAATCTGCACGACTGACTTTTCCAAAAACATACTTTAACTCATCGCCTCTGGGTGCATTGTATGACATAATTACCCTATTAACAACCCTTTGCTAATCCCTCTATGCACTTCAAGTATTTACCTGACTATTAGGGTCATTAGCTAATTAGTGACAATACAAGTAAGGGATTAAGTACACCAAAGAAGTTGTATAAGGAAGGAATACTTTTCAATTGAAACATAATTGCCGCCTCGTTCCTTTGTAACTACGATGTGTTATTTTGAAAATACCACGCTATCGTTAAATCGTTATGCTCATCTTCTTGGTACCTTTTAAACTACTCGTAATGTTTGAAGCTGTTTTGTGGTATAAACAAAATATGTACCGACCTACTTAAAAACTTGTAATCAATTCTATTCTACATCATCCCGCTACGCTACGGCTACAGTCACTCGCTACGCCGTAGTACTCCGTAGTACTAAATAATGCCTACTACGTGTGCCTAAGGGCTAAACTTTCAAACAAAAACAACTTCTACGACTGCTTCTGCTAATTTATGATACCGATTCTACCTACTTACCTTTACATCGGCTGTTTTCTGAACAAAGATTATATAAATAAATTAATTGTAAATGAATACAGGGATTGGCCAGGAGCATCGGCGTGAGCAACTTCAACTCGCAACAGATCGACTTGATCGTGTCCAAGGCAAGGGTCAAGCCAGCTGTCAATATGGTAAGCTTATGCACCATTATACATTATAATGAAGAGTAGTTTTATTAGTTTCGCTGGTTTCGCTAGAAACAGTATCTCCGAAATCACTGGCCCGCTTTTAACATAGGATAAGAACCTAGGCGTATATAACGTTCTCTAATATTCTATTGTGATCCGGCATCATTTACAAATGATGATGAGAAGATGAGTCACGTACAATAATATATCATGTCATATTGGCGCAAATATGTAGGTATTCCTTTTATGTTATATTAAATAAAAATAAAAGCTGTAAGAAACAAGCTGATGCATTAAATGAAAATCCGGTTGCGGTAATTTCAAATTGAGTTTCAAACCGCCATTTTGAATTTATGAAATTTTAATATAATATCGCGCTGCTGAGACGAATCTAACGACACATTATACATGTCAAGATCTGCCCAGCCGTTTGTGCTGTAGCCCATGAAAAAGAATTTCTTGTCCACATACATACATAGTATCCCCAGCCCCACATAGATACTATACATACATATTCTCGAAAAACATAACCTTCCTTCTGAGGCCGTCTAGTTAAAAATCATAGAAAGCTGCAAAAAAGTGAATCATCATAACAGTCGCCTGTTACACGAAATTTTACGGTTCCACAGGTGGAATGCCATCCATACCTCAACCAGATGAGCCTAGACCAATGGTGCGCGGACCGCAACGTCACCCTGCTGTGTTACGGAACCCTGGGGTCCAAAGGAACCCCAAAAGAACTGAAGGCGAACCAAGAGAGCGTGATTGATGACGCGATAATCAAGACCGCGGCTGCTGGGCTTGGTGTGTCGCCAGCTCAACTGCTTATCAGGTAATATAAACCTTTTTATTCTATCTTTTTGTACTCTTTATAAGCTAGAACCCCAGAGAAGGTATAGGTATAAAAGCAAGCTATAGAGACCGCGTATCGCCCCGCGCCGTACTGTCAAACGTAAGCAGTTTCATAGATACCTACGTCAAATGTATGAGAAGTAATAGAGGTTCAATAGTGTTGTCACTGGCGTTTTGCTACTTGATGGACAGAGAGTTTGTGTTCTTACTACTGCTACCCGTTCTAACTTTTTAGTTTAGGCGCACTCTATAGCTTGGTCATGTATACTCTAAGGCTAAAACAGACCTGCTGTGTTACGGAACCCTGGGGTCCAAAGGAACCCCCAAAGAATTGAAGGCGAATCAGGAGAGCGTGATTGATGACGCGATAATCAGGACTGCGGCTGCTGGGCTTGGTGTGTCGCCAGCTCAACTGCTTATTAGGTAACATAAACCTTTTCGTTATATACATATTTTTGTAATCTTTATATTAGCTAGAACAGAGCTGCTGTGTGACGGTACCCTGGGGTCCAAAGGAACCCCCAAAAAATTGAAGGCGAATCAAGACAGCGTGATCAATATCAAGATTTTGGCTGCTGCGCGCGGTCTAACTTTTATTAAGGCCCTTTCATTGTATCTTTTTGGACGCGATAATCAAGACTGCGGCTGCTGGGCTTGGTGTGTCGCCAGCTCAACTGCTTATTAGGTAACATAAACCTTCTCATTCTATCTTTTTGTTCTCTTTATTAGAACAGGCCTGCCGTGTTATGGAACCCTGGGGTCCAAAGGAACCAAAGGCCCAAAAGAATTGAAGGCGCGATAATCAAGACTGCGGCTGCTGGGTTCGGTGTATCGCCAGCTCAACTTCTTATAAGGTAACATAAACCTTTTCATTCTATCTTTTGTACTCTTTATAAGCTAGAACAGACCTGCTGTGTGACGGAACCCTGGGGTCCAAAGGAACCCCCAAAGAATTGAAGGCGAATCAGGAGAGCGTGATTGATGACGCGATAATCAAGACTGCGGCTGCTGGGCTTGGTGTGTCGCCGGCCCAACTGCTTATCAGGTAACATATACCTTTTCGTTTTATCTTGTACTGTTTATTAGCTAGTACAGACCTGCTGTGTTACGGAACCCTGGGGTCTAAAGGAACCCCGAAAGATTTGATGGCGAACCAAAACTTTGGCTCGGTGTATCGCCAGCTAAACTGCTTATCAGGTAAAATAAACCTTTTAATTTTTCTTTATGAATCCGCTATTATCAATTTATGGATTTTTTATATGCCTGTTAGTGGGAGAGCCGGCTGCAGAAATGCCTATCTCATCAGGTACCACAATAGACTAACTTTAGAACGTTAACTGACACGTAAATAAGTCGAAAGACGTAGGTCTGCTAGAGTACCACACTTTACGAACCTAGATTTTGAAAATCATGCTTTCTTTCACAGATACCAAATCGACAGTGGCCACGGCGTGGTCACCAAGTGCACCTCAGCCGCCCACCTGTGGGACAACTTGCAGGCTCTGAACTTCAAGCTCACTAATATTGAATTGGATGCGCTCAATGCACTCAACAAGGGGAAACGCACTTACGCGTTCAAGGGGTAAGCATTACAGTATAGTTACATACATACATACATACATACAAATGTGTTACTAGTTACTACAATAAAATTAGGGATTGCAATCCCGCAGTGTGGGATCCGCAATCCCGCGGGATCCTGCGCTATTTTTGGCCTTGCGGGATCCCGCACCTTCAAAACGCGGATCCGCGGATCCCGCACATTGAAACCTCGCACCAAAAACAAGTCAACTTTTGCTTCCCAATGACGAAAACTCGACATTCATTACCAAAAAATATGTCTTAACCATCAAAACATTCTAAACTATTAGCATAGAAACTGAAAGAGTATTTGTTAAATGTAGTTCTTTGAGACGTAGGCTGGGTAATACTCGTGAAACCAATAATACTCTTTGATTAAGAGCATTCTTCTATAACTTATCATTTATCTAGACGCTAGTTTTAAAAATCTCTGACACAAGGGTTTTTCGTGTCGTTGAATAACTCGGTGTCCCATACGAAAAGAAAAAGTTATGTTATCACCATAGGTAGTCCAAGCTGTTGGTAGTAAATTGGAAGTTTGTTATTTGAGGAGTATAATGAAAGTTTTGATCCAAATTTGCCCCCTAATTCTGATTTTTAGTCAATACAATATTAGAATTCATTCATATTATTAAAACAAACTGGTTAAGGGTGTGTCAGATACGCCCACAAATAGAGTTTTGTAGTTTAAATATTAAGTTTTTAGAGTTACAAAGTTAATTTTAAACGCAGATAGAAAACCTTTTATATTTTTCTTAAAACTTAATTGGTACAGAATCCGTTGTACACATTTTTCATTATGACTTTAGATTAAGACCTATATTATTATTTTATTTTTCAAATTTATAGCTTTAAGCTTTAGTACTTACAGCTGGAACAATTTATGACTCAAAAACGCCCCTTTTAAAAGCAAATATCTTGAGATAATAACATTTTCTCCCGTAGTTTTAAAATACCTATTCAACGATACCCTGTTAAATATTGTAGACAAATCAAAACAACTCTTGCCCCCCTGTCACATGTATGAGAGAGGGTTAAACAAATTAATATTAGCAGTAGTAAGAAAAAAGGGTAATAGGGTTTAATTTGATTACACTTATCTTTCCATTAAATTTTATTTAGTTATTTTAGCTCCACGTGACAGAAACGATAACTTTTATTGAAGTAAAGTCGATTTTTGAAGAAAAATCTGTATTTCAAATAAGATTTTTAATATGATTACAAAGATGCGGGATCCCGCGGGATCCGCGCGGGATTGGACCAATCCCGCAAATGAATCCCGCGGGATTGAATCAGGTGCGGGATTGCAATCCCTAAATAAAATGCTTTCATTTAAAGGGATATTACTTAATTTAAAGCGATAAAATAAAAAATACTACTGGTGATATTATGTTATGATCTAAAATTAAATGGCAGTACTTACCGCGCTACAATAATCATACTATCCTTTTTAAAGCCCATTTAATTGAAAGTGACAGTGGTATGTTTCTCACTATTATGTTTTATGACATTTGAGCAGGATGTCAAAAATGTAGTTATACCTATGTACAACCGAGTCCATTAAATTCTTTCTTTCCAGTTTATACCTACTTACAATCAAATCCATTATATCTAGACACACGGCAGTGTGTCCGCCAAGTTCGAGCAAAAAAAGCGACACACCGGCCGTGGGTATTACACGAACCATTTCGGGCCAAGTTCGACCCACCTATAACTCAAAATCTATTTTATCCACGCATATGAAATTTCTAGTATCTGTCGAGATCTACTTACTTATCTAAAATACAAAATTTCATTAATGTACCTATTGTAGGTCTTGAGATATTGACGTCAGAAAATCGCTATTTTTACTATACACTCACTGACTGACTGACTGACTGACTGACTGACTCACTCACTCATCAAAAACCTAAACCACTTCCAATGGTCGTATTGACTTGAAATTTGGCATGGAGGTAGGTCTTTAGGTCAAGGTAAAGGAAAAAATCTGAAAATGGCCAAGTGTGAGTCGGTTTTATAAATAATGAAGGTGTAAATTCATACCCCTAAGGAACTAAAACAAAAAATTTATCTATAAGGTGTAAAAAAATCAACTGCAAATACTTTAAGGGGTGAACCAGCCCATAAAACTGAACAACTTTCCCCTAGGAACATAGGTCGAAATATGAAAAAAAAAATTGGCTCTCCCATACATAATGTACTAGCTGGCCGAGTCAATTTGTATGGGAGGTCCAAAAAAATTTTTCGTATTTTGTCCTATGTATCTTGTGGAAAGTTGTTCAGTTTCATGGGCTGATTCACCCCTTAAAATATTTGCATTTGATTTTTTTACATCCTGTATATCTTCCAATCGTCGTACCGACCTAAAATTCGTTACGAAGGTTTGTATTTAGTCAAAGTAAAGTATAAATGAGATATTTCCTTACCTAACTTAATCATAAGAAAAAAAGAAAATAAACCTTACAAAAATAAATGAAATCCCACCCAAAACATAAATGTGAAAGGCTGCCAAGTTCGATAATATTGGAATGCTTCGCCTATAAAAGAAGTGAGATCTAAATAAGTACCAAGTTCAATACACAGACCTCAGTTAAAAACAGTTACAGGAATGCACACTGGATTTTCCGCAGTTTGGAAAGTAGATTCTTATTTCCAAACTGCGAAAAATCAAGTGTGCATTCCTGTAACTATTTTTAACTGAGGTCTGTGTATGGAACTTGGTACTTATTTAGATCTCACTTCTTTTATAGGCGAAGCATTCCAATATTATCGAACTTGGCAGCCTTTCACATTTATGTTTTGGGTGGGATTCTTTCTTTCCAGTTTATACCTACGTAGAATCGAGTCCATTATATTCTTTCTTTCCAGTTTATACCTACTTACAATCGAGTCCATTATATTCTTTCTTTCCAGTTTATACCTACTTACAATCGAATCCATTATATTCTTTCTTTCCAGTTTTTCTGCTAATCAATTTAGTGCTATTTAGGTATAATTGAAAATGTGTTTCTCTGATTTCAGCATGGGCGATACTCACAAAAACTACCCATTCAAGATCCCGTTCTAGAGAAGCCTCCTATGTACTGTCAGCAGCACTTCAACCTACCCACCATTTAAGAGATCAGCCTGTACTGGCTATTTTTAAAACTGTATAAGGAATCAGTTTATGTTGATCTCTTAAATTGAAACTTAAAGAACTGCGGATTGTACCAAGCCTACGGATTTTTAGTTAATTTTAAGTGTAACTATGAATAATTTTAATAATTGATTTGATGATGTATTAATTTGAACAAATGAACTATAGTTGTATAGTATTTTGAAATAAGTGTAATTTAATAATTAAGTTTTTAAGTAATTGGATTTTGTGATTTATTATTTTAGTAGACAACCAAATACAAATAAAATAAATTTTAATATGTACAATTAAACGATTTTTATTTTAAATTAAATTACATACACACTTGTTTTTACCACATTACATTACAATTCATAATGATAAACGTCACGTCAACACGACAATTTCTAAATAATAATAATTATTATAATCTACAATCTAAATCTAACGAAGCTCTACCTACAAGATGTTACATTACCTTCGGCTTGGGTTTCGTCAGGAGCCCTGCAACAAGATAAAACAGAATATTAACGATTGCATCTGCAATCCAGTCCAGTCGACTGTGTATATAGACTAAGCTCCCATTGACAAACTCTTACCTCACAAGGCTGCCGATCGGAAGTATGCTACAACGATAAATAATGTTTAGGAATTCATAACCTTGTATGGGTTGCCATCTGATATCCTGGCAGTTTTTTTTATCCGCATGGAAAAGGCATGAAAAACTAATTCGTTTGAGAATCCGCTAAGGTTGTTCGACACATTTTAGGGGCCCAAAAAGTCTCCATAAGAGGTAAGATTTTGTCAATGGGAGCTTAGTCTAGAAGTCTGGAATGAATATTCTATTTGCCGAATTGTCATTGATACAGTGTCCGTGTACAGTACAGCGTGATAATTTGTCTCTTTCACTAACACACAAAAGTAAGCTTGAGACAGTGTTATCTTTTTTATTCAGCTCGGCAAATAGAATGTAGCTATATCCAAATAATAATAGTAGAGTACTCACTTGGAATACCGGTGACTGGTTTTTGTATGGTTTTCTTCAGATTCACACCAGCCAGCGGTGGTTTTGTCTTTGCTAATGGTTTTCCTGAAACAAGCATTTGAGTTAACATCTTGAATACCTCATATAGCATGTTTTCCATACATTAATAAGAAACTGTTACATTATGTTTTGGTTCCATGTCTCAAGTTTCTTCTTCTTCTTCTGCCGTGTGAGTTGACGACTAAAAACCCTAGTGTCCGTTTTTTAAATTGGCAATGGCCTCAATTCGGGAAATAAAATTCTCTTTTAACTTATCCTTAAATTAGCGCTGTCACCATCAGTCAAATAGGTTTAGAAAAGGATGGGAGATATGTTAGTCATGCCATGTCTTATAATTTGAATTTGACGCAAAGCAAAATGCACGTCAGTCTAAATAAGGTAATAATGAAAAAAATTGCGACTAAATTAACTAGAGATGGCGAAGAACCCATTGACATTGGGATAGACGTATTTAAATGTGACATGCCTTAGATATCTTCTTTCATTTTCTAGTCCTATTTGGAGGAAAGGAACAGCGCTTATTTATATGTTTAGGTATGTTGAGAGAATTTATATACCGAATTAAGGCCATTGTCATGCATGAAAATAAAATAGTTTGTATAAATACTTACTTGGACTTTCTCTAACTGGCATCTTCTTGATAACACTTTTGGGCGAGTCGATCCTTTTCTGTGGTATTTTAGATGTCTTTACGATATTTTGAACTGCGTTTTCTTTCTGAATGCCTGTTACAGTTTTCTTGACATTACCAGAGTTGGCTGTGAAAATGGATTTCTTTGGCGGAATTTTCTTATCTTTTTGTTCAGTGTTCTGATTTGTAGTCTTAATGATTTTGGTATTTTTCTCATTCAAGGGGTTTTTCTTTTCGTTAGGAGCACTTGCTTGTTTTTTAGCACCTTCTGAACTTGCAACTTTGTCTTTAATAATGTTTTTTGGAATATTCGTTTTAGGTGCATTAGCCACATCTACTTTCTCTGTAGCTTTAGGCTTATCATTGGCAAGCTTTTTGACAACTTTCTTTACAACCTCTCCCTTCTCATTAGTGATATTTTTTACAACTTTAATAACTTTTCCGTCAGTTGGTTTATTAGAATCTGTTTTTTCAACATTGTCAGTCTTTTTTGCACTATTGACTCTATTTACTTCTTTGCTATTTTTCTCGTTTTTGTTAGGATTAACTTTATCATCAGTAACTTTCTTTACCGTAGTTGGTGCACTTTTTCTGGCTAGTTTTGATTTTGGTTGTTCATTGTTAGTTTGCATATTAGCCATGCTCTTTCTTTTAGCAGGTGCACTTTTGGCTACTCTCTTGACGTTGTCGGATTTCGCAGCATCGATATTTTTAGCAACATTTTGCTCATCTTTCTTGCCAGTATCTTCATTTGGTTTTTCAGTATTCGTTGGACTTTTATTTGCAATTTTTGCTTTTGCAGATTTTTTGTCATTTTCGCTAGTCTTTGTATTACCAGCAACAGCTTTATCTTGTTCAGTAATTTTAGCTTTATCTCCGTCAGATTTGTTGTTAGCGGCAATTTTTGATTCTTTATTTTTATCACTGAGAACATTATTTTTGTCGCTAGCAGTTTTAGCATTTTTTGCAGATGTTTCTGTCTTCTTACTAGTTTCAACACTTTTCGCAGATGATTCTGTTTGCTTATTGCCGTGGGTTTTGGCGCTTTTTACAGTCGTTTCAGTCTTTTTAGTCTCTTGTGTTTTTGTATTTTCTTCTTTATCAATTTTAGCTTTCTTGACATTGTCATTTGCAGGTTTTTCTTCTATCGGTCGTTTGTCAGGTTTGGGATCAGCCACTTTACCACTTGTGGGACTTTTGGTTTTCGGTTTAACCTTTTTGGGTAAGGATTTAGGAGGCGCCATTACCTGAAAATTGATAAATTGATTAGAAAATCTCAAGATCTTTTGCAGTGGCATAGTCTACACACGTCAAGATATGGTGTGGTGCCAACTTGGAATAGCATCACCCCAATTCTACCCTTGGGTATCGTAAAAAACGACTAAGGGATAATAATCAAGGGAATGGGCAGCAGCGTTCTCTGTGAATTAAACATATTGCACTGCGCTCGCCAATCCGCCTACCAAGCGTGATGAGTATCGCAATACCCCCCGATTCGAGGGAGACCCATGTCCCCATGTCCAGCAGTGGACTGTTGTGGCAGTAAAGATAAATTCTTTATACCTCACTATCCTTCTTGTTCTTCATGTTGGGCGGGTCGGGCTCCCGGTCGAGCGTGGTGCGCCTGCCGCCGGCTTTCACCGGACTTTCCATGTTTTGCGCCTCCTGAAAGTTGTTTAATAGATTTTGGAAAACTTGCCCGCGTAAGAAAACAATCTAAAAATCATCGAAAACTATTATAACGCAGGCAGGGTGTAAACTTGTGACTGTCGTTGATATCGTCACGCCTCTTTCCCTTGGGCTACCGCGGCATATGAAGCTAGTGGTGTTTAATATCATCTCCCGGTATAAGTAGTGTCTTACTGTTAAACGTTAGTTAGAACTTTTATATAGAAGGGCAAAAGCATGGTCCAAAATGAATTCATTGTTTTGAAATGAATTAATCATGGTAAGGAACGAATCATACAATCATATTTTCATCCCCTTTTTTTGTAAATATGTCGTGTTTTGGATGAATAAATGCCTTATTATCAAGACACGCGGCAGCGTGTCCAGCCAAGTTCAAGCAAAGAACTGGCGGACCGGGCCGTGTGTATATTTACACGAACCATTTAGAGCCACTTTTTACCCCCTCATAACTCTAAATCTATTAAAGATAGGCACACCAAATTTAGTAAACGTGTTCAGACCTCCGAGATGACCTAGTATACAAAATTTCATAAACATAGGTTGAACGGTTATGAAAATATTGACGATCAAAAATCGGCATTTTTATCATTCACTGACATATATATAGATCAAAAACCTAACCCACTTCTAGATGACCTAGAGACTTAAAATTTCGCACACACCTAGATAACTATGTGAATACACAGGAAAAAAATCAAAAATCTATAATTTTTCACTTTTATCACAAAAAAAATTACAAATTTGTGATTTCAGGGTTATTACAAACTTATATTTGCAGCTAAACTTCTGAAACTCCCATATACAATGTATGGGATTTTATTTTCGCAGCGGCAAAGGTAAATTGGTCTTTAGTACCGACCGAGTAAGATTTGAATGAATATTTATTTTGATGAACTGTAGAGAATAACGTAGAGTAGAGCTACTCAGCAGGTTGGTTCTAGAGTGGATGTATACAGGGTGTTAAAAGTATCATGGATGTATACAGGGTGTTAAAAGTTGATGTATACCATGATGTTAAAAGTGGATGTATACAGGGTGCTAAAAGTGGATGTGTACAGGGTGTTAAAAGTGGATGTATACAGGGTGCTAAAAGTGGATGTGTACAGGGTGTTAAAAGTGGATGTATACAGGGTGCTAAAAGTGGATGTGTACAGGGTGTTAAAAGTGGATGTATACAGGGTGTTTAAAGTATCATGGCTGTATACAGGGTGTTAAAAGTGGATGTATGCAGGGTGCCAAAAGTGGATGTGTACAGGATGTTAAATGTGGATGTATACAGGGTGTTTAGAGTAACATGTATGTATACAGGGTGTTAAAAGTATCATGGATGTATACAAGGTGTTAATAGTGAATGTATACAGGGTGTAAAAAGTGGCTATATACAGGGTGTTAAAAGTGGATGTATGCAGGATGTTAAAATCCAAATTAAAGCGCAAGAGACTTCTATAAATAGAGTACAATCGCCTGCGAACTCTTTACCGCCCTGATTTAGAAAGTTTAACAATAAGCAGAAAACGCAAAAAAAATGTTAGTGATAATGAATGGGCAATGCATTCAAGTGTGTCAAAAGTCCAAGAAAATTAACAGAACCGCAGAAAAGTCAAATGTTTTAAAAGTCTTTGTATCGTCTTTAACACTAACAAAAAGTAATGATATCCCACCAAAAACATAAATGTGAAAATTGGTAGCCAAGTTCAATGTTCTGCCGAAAAAAGTATTGATATGAACATGGTCGCCAAGTTCAGTAAACATTCCTGAAATTAATTTCTTTATAAGGTCGCTTAAGATTCTGTACTAAAATAAAACAAACACCTTAATATCTAGAGCACCTCACAGTTTTGCTTGGCTAGTTTTTAATAGGACTTCAAATATTGATTAGAGTAGATAATAAACAAGATATTAAACAATTAGGAAATTGTGAAAACTAGCCCAGTCAAACTGTAAGGTGCTCTAGATTTTAAGGTGTTTGTTTTATTTTAGTAAAGAATCTTAAGCGACCTTATAAAGAAATTAATTTCAGGAATGTTTACTGAACTTGGCGACCATGTTCATATCAATACTTTTTTCGGCAGAACATTGAACTTGGCTACCAATTTTCACATTTATGTTTTTGGTGTTATTATTTAAAGGCATAGATGTAAAAAAAGTCACCTGGTCAGAGCTGTCTTGCAATGGTTGGGCTGTAAGACAAGTGCTGATGATCTTGGCTAGCAGTAGAGTGCGCTCGTCAGTGTCCACTGCAGGGTCGGAGAGTTGCCGATGGGCGGTGGTGATCGTCTTTTTAAGCAACCAGGATTTAAACTTGCTTCTTTAGAGTATGTAGGTAATTATAAGCAAAGCTATAGAGTGCGCTTTACCGTATATGAACATTTGGTAGGTGAACATCCTCTCTATACATCAGTGGCGAAATTACCGTGACAACACTTTCTACATCTGACGTAAGTATCTATAGAACTTTGGCTTACGCTAGAAACAGTGTCTCGAATCGATACATGCACTCTATAGATTACTTATGTACCTATACTCTAAGCTTGCATCCTTCTCTATAAGCATATACCTGGTCGGAGCTGTCTTGCAATGGTTGGGCTGTAAGACAAGTGCTGATGATCTTGGCCAGCAGAAGAGTGCGCTCGTCAGTGTCCACTGCAGGGTCGGAGAGCTGCCGATGGACTGTAGTGATCGTCTTTATAAGCAAGCAGGATTCGAACCTGCAACCTTCGCTATATGTGCTTACCTGGTCAGAGCTGTCCTGCAGTGGTTGTGCAGTGAGACAAGTGCTGATGATCTTGGCCAGCAGTAGTGTTCGCTCGTCAGTGTCCACTGCAGGGTCGGAGAGTTGCCGATGGACTGCAGTGATCGTCTATATAAGCAAGCAGAAATCAAACTTGCCTTCGCTATAAGCACATACCTGGTCGGAGCTGTCTTGTAATGGTTGGGCTGTAAGACAAGTGCTGATGATCTTGGCTAGCAGTAGAGTGCGCTCGTCAGTGTCCACTGCAGGGTCGGAGAGCTGCCGATGGACTGTAGTGATCGTCTTTATAAGCAAGCAGGATTCGAACCTGCAACCTTCGCTATACGCACATACCTGATCAGAGCTGTCTTGCAATGGTTGTGCAGTAAGACAAGTGCTGATGATTTTGGCCAGCAGAAGAGTGCGCTCGTCAGTGTCCACTGCAGGGTCGGAGAGCTGCCGATGGGCTGAAGGGATCGTCTTTATAAGCAACCAGGATTCGAACTTGCTACCTTCGCTACAGGGTCGGAGAGTTGCCGATGGACTGTAGTGATCGTCTTTATAAGCAAGCAGGATTCGAACCTGCATCCTTCGCTATGCGTGCATACCTGGTCGGAGCTGTCTTGTAATGGTTGTGCAGTGAGACAAGTGCTGATGATCTTGGCCAGCAGTAGTGTTCGCTCGTCAGTGTCCACTGCAGGGTCGGAGAGTTGCCGATGGACTGCAGTGATCGTCTATATAAGCAAGCAGAAATCAAACTTGCCTTCGCTATAAGCACATACCTGGTCGGAGCTGTCTTGTAATGGTTGGGCTGTAAGACAAGTGCTGATGATCTTGGCTAGCAGTAGAGTGCGCTCGTCAGTGTCTACGGCAGGGTCGGAGAGCTGCCGATGGGCTGTAGTGATCGTCTTTATAAGCAACCAGGATTCGAACCTGCTACCTTCGCTATAAGTGCCTGTATACCTGGTCGGAGCTGTCTTGTAATGGTTGGGCTGTAAGACAAGTGCTGATGATCTTGGCTAGCAGAAGAGTTCGCTCGTCAGTGTCCACTGCAGGGTCGGAGAGTTGCCGATGGGCCGAGGTTATCGTCTTTATGTATGATTCGTCTGGGGAAAAGAAATTTTCAGTTTAAATAGGTATTCGAGATGACTCTCAGCGTCTTTTGTCAGACGTAAATGGCCGTTTTTAGGGTTTCGTAGTCTACTAGAAACCCTTATAGTTTCGTCATGTCTGTCTGTCTGTCTGTATGCCGCGCCCTCATAACTCCGTCAGTTTTGGAGCTATCGACATCAAATTTGGTATGAAGATAGATCGTGTTGACCCAAACTTAGAAATGTTGAGAAAAAAATATTTTAATTGTTTTTTGGACCCCCTTCCCATACATGTGAAAGGAGGGCAAAAATATTTTTTTTCTCCTTTAATATTGAGTAGGGTATCGTTGAATAGGTCTTTAAAAACAAAGGAGAGGTTTCTTTGAAACAAAGTCACCAAAATGTTCCTGTCTATTTTGATAGATATTTGCTTTTAAAAGGGGAGTTTTTGTGTCATAATTTGTTCCAGCTGTAACTTCTAAAGTACGCATGCTAAAAATTTGAAAAAAATATGGAATATAGTTCTTATTATAAAGTTACCATGAAAACTATAACGAATACTGTACCAATTAAGATTAAGAAAATATTAAAGTTTTTCAGTTTGCGGTTGGTCACCATACAGCTGCAAACAAACCAGCAACAAATTAACTTTGTAACGCCGAAAGACCTGATATTTAAACGTTGACTACGAAACCCTATTTGTGAGCATGTCTGACACGCTCTTGGCCGCTTTTTTTTAAACCGTTTTCACTCTGCCTAGAGTACCCTAAGAGATATGGACGTGATGTATGTATGTATTCAAGGTAGAAAAAGAAATCCCGACCGACGTTGTTATTTGTAGTAAAATTCTAATTCGTGTTACAGATAACCTTTATTCTTTCTACACTTTTTATTGCGTGAATGCCTTACCCATGTAGTCAATGTCGAACTTGAGTCGATGGTGGAAGGGCGCGATGGGGCTCCACTTGTTTTGAAGGGTCCACGAGATCTCCAGCACGCCGGCGCACTTCAGCTGGTAACCGCCACTTGCCTGTAAGAAAGTTTGGCTATTTGTGAAACACGAAATTCTGACTTGAAACAGTTAGTTAGAGTACTTAGAGTAGGTTGATATGTACTTGCCCTGACTTTTTTCACATGCCCTAAGGTAGACTGCGAGATTATGGCCAAAGGCGTTAGGTTCACCCGTGTACATTTTAGTACAAAAAGTTTTAATAAACAGTTAGGTATCGTTTGTCACGGTTGCTTCTTCTTTTTTTAGGAAGAAAACACCCGAGATCGAGGCGTTTAGTACTTTATTCTAACCTTTTTTATTTAACAATTTACATGCTTTGAATCTGGATTGCTCATTGAAACTGTGGCGGCGCGGCGCTCGAGTCAAATGTATGGCGTACGAGTCCTTAGCACAAACGATAATATTTTGTTTAAATATTAGCCGTACTTTTCGGTGTGTGTTTCATAGACAAAGATTAGGTTCAAAACTGTGTGTTTACCAAGGGTTCCATAAAGAGAGCGGCGCCAAATTTATCCGCCAGCCTAGCGAGCGAGGATCGCCGCGACCTGTGCGCCACCGCGTAACTGCGCAGCACCTTAACATCATAAAACAATTATATTGAAACAAAAAAATAACTCACATCATGGAATACTTAAAAGGCATGTTTTGTTGGAATACAGTGAGTAAGAAAAAGGGAAAGAAATAGATGTTTAAGAAATATCTTCCTTGCATCAGAATGTGACCGCAAAAGAGAATCGTGTAATTTCCTTCCTAGAAATAGTTTAAATCTTGATTCTTTTTGTATTGTAAGGTCAAATCTATGGAAATGCTGGACTAAATTAAGAGAATCTTTTTATGGGCGCGTCCACACTAAGCGAGGCTGCTCGCGTGCTCATTGCTTGCGCGGTAAACAAGCAAAATTTTACGAGGCAACGCATGCTAATGCACGGGTGAACGCGCGCGGCCGAGCCAAGATGTACGCGCCTCTGAAGTTTGCATATTAATTTATTTAGGCGTCCAAATCGGTCTGAACTTGGATCGCCTGCGCACGAGCGTATGCCCCGCGAGGCACTGAGCATGCGAGCAGCCTCGCTTGGTGTGGACGCGCCTTATCATTATCGGATTTAATAAAACTTGTGAAGCGTTACCTCAACAGCATCACTTGGGCGCCTCAACCCTGGCAGGACAGATTTCACCAGCTCAGCCTCATGAGACACTTTGTGTGGTGTTACTTTCAGTCCTCGGTATATTATTGGGGCAAATGTGCCTTCCTGCAAAGGGAGAAAATGAGTTTTTTTCTGTATAGATTTATAGTCTTGATTTAATTTTTTTTAAAGAAATCTTATCGCAGAAACATATACTTAGAGAAGCTCTAAAAATAACAATAATTATTATTATTCTTGAACAGGTAGGCAGTGTATGTACAACTGATAATCCGTCCAGTTATTTATAGTAAGTTTTAATTTGTTTTTATTTTCATTTAGTCTACTTTTGAATATATGTCGATGTTTTAACAACTTTGTTTGCAAATAAGTGTTTGTGATGAAAATTTTGTAAAGCACAAGTTTCATGATTTAGGTGAGGGCCTCTTAGATGGGTGTTGATTATGTAGTGGTATTATCAAAATGGATGTCTATTTAATGGTACATAATGTATCAGATAAAGTTTAAGGATTCATACTTACCCCACGGTGCGCATAAAATGTGATGGAAAATGGCACCAGATCCACACAACACTCTGCAGTCACTTCGCGCCATGTGCCTGGTTCAGTCACAGGAGCCTCTCTGTAAATAGAAGAAATGGGCACCATAAGACACTTCAAACTAGCTTCATTTGCAGTCTAGCATTTGGTACCAGTTGGTAGAGGTATCTGCAGGACAGATGCCAAAAGTTACAGGTTTAAAAAAGTTTTCTAAAAACACTCATTAGACTAATATTCATTGATCTACAACAACCCTAGATTACGCGCGGCCGGTAAAGGGGTGCACAATTTGCAAGCGAGCACTCCTTTTCCACAGTGCGTGGCTGGCCGCGAAGCCGTTAACATGACCAAGCGCGCGCTAATAAACTGCAAAAATGTCAGTACAAAGCACAAAAAACAGGACGATGTATCGTATTTTAAGTAAGTATATACATTATTCATCTTATTGTGGTATTATTATTGCAATTTATGCGGTAATACACATAAAAGTAATAATTTTAATCATAAATCATCTAAAACAACTACTTCGCAGCTGTCCTTCTGTGTGAAAAGGACAGAGTAAAACTCTAAAGTAGGCTACGATTTAATATACATTGCTGCTGCACTGGTTTTACTTGAAGTGAACTACTCAATATAAGCAGCAGTGTATGAAATCTAGTTAAAGGTTAGCCTAATTGCTGCTTATATTAGAAAAATATTTGTGAATGGTCGTAAGTTCGGAGCGTAGACACTAGAATTTCGACCGTAATAGTGGACAAATAAGGCTGAGATCAATAAATTATGGTGAGGTTCGTTGTGATATTTTGTATCGGGCGGACGCAATGAATCTATCTATCGCTATGTATGAATGCATAGTTGAGTAGGTGACAAAATCTTAGCGTAATTTTGTATGAGGCGCTAAATCTAGGGTTGTTGTAGATCAATGCTAATATTACTAATATTATAATGAGGAAAGATTTATCTTTGTGTGTGTATGTAATATAATGTGTATCAATAAACTCTGGGAGCCTGGTCCAATTTATAAAGTTCTTTGACCATAATAAATCAATGACTACTTTTTAACATCGGAAATTTTCTAATTTTCATGGGAAAACAATTATTGCAGCAAATGAAACCCCTTGGCAAGTTTATTAATCCTATAAAAACATGCAGTTATTAATTAAATGTTTATTGTAGCACTTAATAATAACTTCATTCAAAAACACGTCATACCCTTCAATAACCGGTGGCTGCACCAACACATTAACTTCAGACTCCAAAACCTCCAGGTTGGTGAGTTCTTGAGTGGCCTGCAGGCATGTCTTGAGCATGGCGTGCTGGCTCTTCAGCTGGGATATGGGAGGACCACTATCCATGAATAACTCGAGATCTGAGTCCGCGTCAGAGCTGGAATTGCGATACAAACAATAGTAATTGGTTACTGATATAGTCATGGAGATACATTCAAAAATACTAATGTGAAAAGTTGCTCAGTGAGTAGAAACGGTAGTTATTTGTATTATATTCAAATGTAGGTAGGTAATATATTGAAAAAACAAGATTTACCTCTCATTTTCTTCATAAGAGCTGGATTTGTTTACGTTGTTACGAGCCTCTGAAATTCGCTGATCATAGTAATATATTTCAGTGAGAAGCTTTTCTTTATATGTAGCAAGTGCCTTTTTCTTGTCTCCTTTGTCTTTTGTGGGCATTTTCACTGAATTTCTTAAATAATTGGTAAAATAACACGAAAACAATAATTTGAGAGGATCTTTCAAAATAACCGTCAACTTTTTTTTAATTTTCTTCGGTGTTGCCAACGTCTGACAGATTTGGATTTTTTGCAAAAAAAGGCCAAATCACATTGATGTTGATAGTCGCGCAGGACGTAAATGATACTATTTGCACTCGTGCGTAGCCATGTAATATTAGGCGACGTGACAGCCGTGAGCACTAGTGCAAACACTTGAATTGCCCTCCCGAGTTTAGGTACAGAGGGTACAAAGTTCAGAGAACTTGTTACCAACAGCTGTAATAAACTACCGGTGTCCAAGTCCAATTTATTTAGCCTTGCAGTTACATAAATAAACTTCAGAAAAAGTAAGCTCCAGTTAATCCATATTTTTTTCATTTACATCTCACAACATAACCTATCTCCTAGTTTATATTTATGAAGTTATTTACCCTATTCCTTTTGTTTACGTCGTCTATTTGTGAGACCCAATAAAAGAATAGAAGTATGTATGATTCTACGTTCTATATCTTTGTAATGGACCGTTATAGCCAGCCCTTCTAAGTGCATCCCAACTGATTGACTTCTATAGTAGTTATACTTACAAAATATTGTCCTCTTTTTCAGAATGTTTCCACTAAGGCAAATAACCAGCAATGCCGCGCGGCTGCTACCTGCAGTCAGGCACATGTCCGGCAAGGGTGGTCCACTGGTGGACCTGGCCGTGGACAACGAAGGCATTGCAGTGCTGACCATGCAAAGAATGCCTGTGAACAGCTTAAACTATGAACTTCTGCAGGAATTGAGCAAGTCACTGGATGAAGTGGCTAAGAACAGGTCTAAAGGATTGATTTTGACTTCAGTAAGTAGTGGAAATTGCTCCACCAACAAGAGTATAGCTCTTTTTGATGATGAAGTAATGTTTTACATCACAAATAAACTTAGGTTCACTGAGCAGTGGAGGTCTTGATCTTGACAACATTCAAGACTTTAAAGAAATAATCACAATTCAATATTAATTTGGCTTATCACAAGAAGCCATACATAAATAAGTTCATAGCGAGCTTGAAAATTAAGGCATTTGAAACTGTGGTATGTTACGGCTGTAAAAAAAAACTGCATGCAGCAGGCCCTTACTTGTTTCATCTATAAAGACTTATTTCATATTTATTATTCTAAATATTGATCCATATTCTTGGAAATAAGTTAATTTTAATAAAAGATAGATTTGTAAAACAAAAGTTCTGATTTCCTAAAAAAGAATGAAAGAAAGAAAATGAACCATTTTGTTTTTCAGGCATCACCAACAGTGTTTTCAGCTGGCCTGGACATTATGGAGATGTACAAGCCTGACCCTACCAGGGTGAAGGCCTTCTGGACCACTCTGCAGGATGTGTGGCTCAAGCTGTTCGGATCCAACTACCCTACTGCTGCAGCTATTAATGTAAGTTTCTCTAAATAATATTACATTCCAATAAGACTAAGTTATGCTTATTTATGATTCATTGTCAACATCATCTATCTGCTCTCTCTTGTCCTAATTTTGAATGAATTTTAGGTATTTATATTTTGAATATGATGTTCTTTTTTTGCTTTTTATTATTGATGATTATTTTAAACTTAATTTATCAATAAAAAATATATATTGTTGCTGCAGTGACCAGGTTACATCAACTACAAAATAATGACTCATACTTCTCTTTCTATTTAAGCATACCTATTGTTGGATTTTAGGTAACTTATTTAAATGACCTGTGATAGATTTAGAATAGAATTTACACACAAACCTAATAACAGAATATATTTCCATACCTACAATCTCATTGAACAATATACATTTAGAATTTGTGTGAATAAATAAGTCAATGAACTTTTGTCTCTAAACTTATATCCTGAATCTTCTCTACTACCTGGTTCAATAAAGAATAGGATTATAAATGGCGGCGGTTCCGTTCCGTAAGTGGGAAGCTGAAGGCATGAAAGTCTGGTGTATGTAAGAAGAGCCTTAGTGCGAACCTATGGTGCGAACGAAAAAGCATGACCGTCGGCCGCCATTTATTATTCCATTCTTTATTGATGCCTTTTTTTGCGCAAAATTGCACATAGTCTGTGTTTTACCATCGTTTTTCCGTTTCGTTTCAGGGCCACGCGCCGGCCGGCGGCTGCTTACTATCCATGTCGACGGAGTATCGCGCCATGGTGTCCGGCAAGTTCACCATCGGCCTGAACGAGACAGCCCTGGGCATGGTGGCACCCACCTGGTTCATAGACTCGATGAGACACACCATTTCTGACAGGGAGACTGAAATTGCCCTTACTACTGCCAAAATGTTCACTGTCGAAGAGGCTCTCAAGGTACCTATTGTAACATTGTGTAATGTACGTACTCTACTTTCTTTATGTCAAGGTATTTCAAACACCTACTAAAAGTAGCTGGCCTCTGACATGGTTGTGTAATGATTAGATACTTAGACGGAATCACAGACAGCAACAGGGACTGACGGTTTAACATGCCCTCCGAAGCATGGAACCATCTTGCTTTTGTCAATCAGGTGGTTCACCCTGCAATGTAGCGTTATCAGATCCATAAGGTCTTAATGAGACCGCCCTGGGCATGGTGGCACCCACCTGGTTCATAGACTCGATGAGACACACCATTTCTGACAGGGAGACTGAGATTGCGCTTACTACTGCCAAGATGTTCACTGTCGAAGAGGCTCTTAAGGTATTTAGTATATAAGGTTACATTTAATTAAGTACAGGGTTTGTTCTACTTACAAAACTGAACAACTTTTGTTTGAAACTTTTTTTCAAAATATGAAAAAACAATTTGGGCCTCCCATACAAAAATGTTGAAAATGTGTGTCACTTAGTATGGTAGGTCGAGTTACCTTTTTCATATTTCGAAGAAAAGTTTCTAACAAGAGTTATTCAGTTTTGTGAGTAGATTACATCCTCAAGAGATTTGTACTTAATTAAATGTAACCTTATGTAACTAAGTGAGACCCATTGGTCTAAACAAGACCGCACTGGGCATGGTGGCACCCACCTGGTTCATAGACTCGATGAGACACACCATTTCTGACAGGGAGACTGAGATTGCTCTTACTACTGCCAAGATGTTCACTGTCGAAGAGGCTCTTAAGGTATTTAGTATATAATATATAACATTATGTAACGTAACGAGACCTTAGTAGACCTTAGTGTGTACATAAGTCAGATAAGAGTGCGCGTATTTCTAGCGCAAGCAAAAGTTCTATGGATACTTGAGATGTCACTGTCAGTTTGATACTGATAAACAGATAGGTTATGACAACCTTCATACCTGGTTAGCCACGCTCTATAGTACTTATAACTCTAAGAATGAGACTCATCGGTCTGAACGAGACAGCCCTGGGCATGGTGGCTCCCACATGGTTCATAGACACGATCAGACACACCATTTCTGACAGGGAGACTGAAATTGCTCTTACCACTGCCAAAATGTTCACTGTCGAAGAGGCTCTTAAGGTATTTAGTATATAATATATAACATTATGAGAACCCAAAGGTCTGAACGAGACCGCCCTGGGCATGGTGGCTTCCACCTGGTTCATAGACTCGATGAGACACACCATTTCTGACAGGGAGACTGAAATTGCTCTGACCACTGCCAAGATGTTCACTGTCGAAGAGGCTCTCAAGGTAATAAATAACGTCACGTGACTTGACATGACATGGCGTGAATTAACGTAACTTGACATAACGCCGAACCACACAACGTGAATAAATAAATCGGTGTGTGAAAAGATTGTGACGACGATCTTACTTTGTTATGAAATCATGTATTAAGATTCTTTGCGTACAGTAAAAACGAGTTATTTATTATTCATTCCATCATTCTCTGTAAATCTTACAGTTCAAAGAGCAATTGACTAACATAGTTTCATTTAATCTAATAGGTACCAAACCAATAGTCGCTGTAAACTTGTAAGCCTTTAAGCTGTCTTATTATTCACCCTTTCTTTCTATACTCACTTCCAGGTCGGCCTCATAGACGTAACAGCCACCGACAAAGCGGACGCCATCGCAAAATGCAAGCAATTCATCAAGAAATTCGACAAAATACCCCCCTTCGCCCGCGCCGCGACCAAGCAAAGTGTACGAGAGGCGCCATTGAAAAGACTCATGGAAAACAGACAAAAGGACTTGGACATCTTCCTAGGGTTCCTAAAGGATGAGAAGACGCAGATGGCCATCGGAATGTACATTGAAATGTTGAAAAAGAAGGCGGCCGCTGGCAAGTAATCGTAAGTTGTACATATTTTGGATTTTGACGCTCCGATTAGATCAATGAAATAAGCATTATTAAACTCTTAGACTTACCCCAATTATAATAGGCCAAAGTACTGAGATTTTTATAGAAATATTATATACAGCCCCATGAAATCAAAATACAAAGTGTAAAGTGTGTAAAAAGAGTATATTGTATAGATAAACAACTAAGATAAGTCGATTTACGCAGTAAATGTACAATTTATCCTTTTTAAATACCTATTTTTACTGTTTAAACTACCTGCATTCATATTACAATGATTGATTTATAGGCAGATAAAAAAAGAAATATAAGTAGATTCATACATACATCACGCCTTTATTATCGCTTGCGGGGAGGACAGAGTATCGGCGGCAGCGTCCTAATACAAGATATTTCATTATAATTTTCTGATTACTACTACTACTACCACCCACAGCCACAACAGTCCACTGCTGGACAGAGGTGTCCCTCCCCCTATTGAGGGCTAATGCCATACTCACCGAATCCGGCGGAATGTCGAGCGCAGTGCAAGCAAGGTGTTTAGCTCACAGGGAACGCTGTGGCCGACTCCGTAGATAATTTTCCCATAGTCGCTTTTTACGACACCTACAGGTAGAATTGGATGACGCTGGGTGATCTGATGGTCATTTTATAATAGGTAGAGGCTATTTAATTTTACTGTTATCTTACGTGCAAGCTGTGGCATTAGAAAACAAATGCATATTATAATAGTGTCCTGCCAAGACCTGAATCGATACGACCTTCTAAATTGCTAAAAATCTTCTCCTAAAATAGCTGCGGTCTCCTTGTCGAGAGCTTCTGTGATGCTCATCTGAATGTCCGTCCATTCTTCGCGCTGGTTGTCTATGAAGTAGTTTATCTCGAGGATTCGGTCGCGGTTACGTTTGATCTCGTTGCTGTAAAAAAGTGATGCTAAATTATTTGCAAACTTCGCTGCATGCATGCCTCGCTATGCTCGCTCGTTATAGATATCAATGTGGTTACTTGTGTCTTACTTTGAAATAATAAACAAACCTTGCATTGATGATTGGTGCTGGTTTCACTTCCAAAGTAAATTCTAACGTTTATTTATTTTGTGGCAAGCCCGCTTCAACTCCCCGAGTCGGTTGTTGGTGCAGAAGTTACGTAATACTCGCTTCGCTAACTTTGGATAGACCGTCAGTCATATCATTACTACACTTCTATGATCCCAATGACAAATTCAAAAATACAAATTCCATAAACTGATCCAGACCGCACATATAAAATACTTGCTGTGTGATGCGCAATTATATTCTACTCTACTCGCTCGTTAGTATCATTGACGAGGTCCATCCTCCACTTGTTGGCTTGAGACATGAGCAGGTCCTCGCGAGCGTCTATGAACCGCATGTGGTTGTCAGACGAAGCTGCCACCAGGTTCAGCATCGCGACACGGTCGATCATCACCTGGACAGTAAATCTACTCACTCGTTAGTATCATTGACGAGGTCCATCCGCCACTTGTTGGCTCGAGACATGAGCAGGTCCTCGCGAGCGTCAATGAACCGCATGTGGTTGTCGGACGACGCTGCCACCAGGTTCAACATCGCGTCACGGTCCATCATCACCTGGAAAAATCACGGGTGTATTTCAATTATTGCTTGTTATTTCGTACATGGATGGATAGGCCACGTTTACCTAAAGTCAGCGCGAAGACAAGTGCACTGATGCATGCAGTTTATCCCTGCCTTCTTGTCGGGTCAATAGCAAAGCTAAAGATAGATTTTTGAAGTTGTCAGCCCAAAACATAGCCACATCGATGGCTCTTTGCTTGGTTGTTTGTGTGCTTGTTTGTGTCTGCATTATTATATTGAGTTCTGCATATTTGTTGTCAGGTCTATGAATCGCATGTGGTTGTCAGACGAAGCTGCCACCAGGTTCAACATCGCGTCGCGGTCCATCATTACCTGGACATAAATTCATATCTCTTTGTTTGTTCCCATTCTGTCGGACTTCTAAAATAGGTACCTACCTAGTCCTAATATCGAATTGACGTTCTGGTGAACGCCAGCACGGAGACAAGTGCTCTGCATGTAGTCATAGTATGATGAGTCAATGGCAAAAAATAGATTTTTAAAGTTTATTAGCCAAAACATAGCATGGCTCTTTGTTTGGTTATTGGTTATGGTGTCTGCATATATTTTTTCTTTCTTTCTTCGAGTGGGACAGCGAATCGTCCAACGACCCGATGAACCCTGCGTATATTGAGTTCTGCATATTTGTTGTGAGATAACCCGAAGCGATAATTTGCAAATTGGTGGAGATGCTGGGATTTCTTATTAAATTCGGATGTTTAGGATGAACAGATTAAGGTAGCGAACTATTGACGAGACCTCTAGCATTCATAAAATGTTTTGGTATCCTAGCTCACAGTATGGACTGGAAGTTTGGACAACATCTCGTGCTGTCGCTTCTATCCATAAAAATCACATCAGCAGGCCTGGACGGAGACGGCAATATACATACAGATCAGTGTGTCGACCACACGCTCTCGCTCTCCCGCCACGCGCCGAATGCGGCTCGAGATTGTTCTAGAATCTTAGTCTAGTAACTAACGTCAATAGCTGGTTTTGATACTGCTTGGGAGTCGATAGCTTGAAAATAAGAAAATCTCATACAAGGACGGAACACCCCACTTTTGGGGCTTTTGTGCCCCCTAAAGGGCAATTTTAGGGGCACTATAAGCTTCAAGTGAGATGTCACGCACGATATGAAATAAAAACTACCCTCCAAGTCAATTACTTCAAAAGTTGCGCCTTGTAAAGGGGGGGGGGGTGGTAAAAGGTTAAGGGGGGTGGTGCCCGCTGGGCTCCATGTCTAATTTTGATCAGGAGGTCAAGAAGTACCTACATGCCGATTTTCAGCTTCATGGGTCAATCCGAATAGCTGTGACGTTAGTTACTAGACTATCTTCGAGATCTTCGCTTACTGTGTCATCTAGAAATAACATGTCTAACTGTGGGAATCGAAACCAACCTCGAACAGTTCAGGCGGTACATCCCCCAACATGACCTTGTTACCAAGCAGTTTGGTAACAACGCCCACACGCACACGCTCTCGCTCTCCCGCCACGCGCCGAACGCGGCTCGGGAATGTTCTAGAAGCTTCTAGATTTACTGTACCCTCTTGTGATAACACGTATATTACTGCGGAAAACATAAGAAACCAACCTCAAACAGTTCTGGTGGTACATCCCCCAACATGACCTTGTTACCAAGCAGTTTGGACAGCGTCTCGTGCTGTCGCGTCGACCACACGCTCGGGATTGTTCCAGAAGCTTCGAAATTTACTGTGCCATCTAGAGATAACACGTATATTACAGCGGGAAACATAAGAAACAAACCTCAAACAATTCCGGCGGTACATCGCCCAACATGACCTTGTTGCCAAGCAGTTTGGACAGCGTCTCGTGCTGTCGCGTCGACCACACGCTCTCGCTCTCCCGCCACGCGCCGAACGCGGCTCGGAGTTGTTCTAGAAGCTTCGAGATTTAGCGATAACATATGTAACTGTAGGAAACAAAACCAACCTCGAATAATTCTGGTGGTACATCGCCCAACATGACCTTGTTACCAAGCAGTTTGGACAGCGTCTCGTGCTGTCGCGTCGACCACACGCTCTCGCTCTCCCGCCACGCGCCGAACGCGGCTCGGGACTGTTCTAGAAGCTTCGAGATTTACTGTGCCTTCTAGCGATAACATATAACAAAACCAACCTCAAACAATTCAGGCGGTACATCCCCCAACATGACCTTGTTACCAAGCAGTTTGGACAGCGTCTCGTGCTGTCGCGTCGACCACACGCTCTCACTCTCCCGCCACGCGCCGAACGCGGCTCGGGATTGTTCTAGAAGCTTCGAGATCATCTCTGTCATATTCACCGAGAATTGCACGCGTGATTCCTGAACAAAAGATAAAAGAAAATTCAATTCTTTGAAAGCAGTAGGTACCTCTACCTAGTGCCCGCTCAGCCAAATCGTTAAAATTCTGCTATGATGATCTTCTTTTAGAAAACTTGTAAAAAATTTCCATCGCCTACATAATTAGAACCTGCGACTTTCGCCGTCTTTTCTGGCGACGCTTCTAACATTTGGGCTACCGAGCCTCAGCCCTAACCTGCGAAACGAAGCAAGCTGGCCATTAACACGTGGCAGGGCTCCATCAACCCGGAGCGACTCCCTTATTCATTTTTTGCAGATGATTGTAACCAAAGCAATGAAAACCCTTAAAATTTTGCTTTCAATAAAGCTCTTAAACTAATTCAGTTATATTTCCAACGAAGTCTTACCTCGCATTGCTCAAACAAATTCATCTCCAAAGTCATAAGCTTCTTCCATACTTCGTACAGGAGATCGTTGAATTGGTCGGTAAGATCCGATATCTGTGGCTCGATCACCTCCAACGTGGCTTTCTTCTCGGTGAACTTCTGGATTAGCCTCTGCAGGGACTCCATTAGTGGCACTTTCTTTATTTCGAAGTCTGTTATTACCCTGAGCGATAAAAATTGGTGCTGAATGAAACTAAATTGTTACCAGTCCATCATTACCGTTCAATATCTTTTAGAAAAATCTGCCGGAACAACATAGATAGAGACAGAGGCTAAAGAAAAATCGTAAAAGAAATGGCTGGAGTAGCTTTGTTGAGGCCCTATTCTTCACTAATCTAGATAAATCCACTAGAGTTAAAGGATCAGTCATCATCATTTGGAAAACTTGCAGTTTCTTTTTTCATTTTTCGCTGGAAAATATTGCAAGTTTTCCAAAATTTGTATGTAACCTAACACAGGAAGTTTTTTATATTCAATTAAGGTTATCCAGAAGTCCAAAACGGGACTGGCATTTCCACACAACGTACTGAACACAGCAAACTTGTGATGTCTAAAATTTAAAAAGAATAATCTCTTACTCTTTGCTCTTCTCCACGGAGTCAGCTAACGCCTTATCCACAAGCTCTCTGAAGAGTTTGATCTCGTGCTGGCGATCGTTGTAGGCCAATTGCGCCCATTCCACCAGCTGGTCCATCGTGTACACGTATTGTTCTTTGTATCTGAGGACATTGGTTGAATACGGGGTGAAATTTTACTAGTGACCGACAGCGAAAACCCAGAACCGGCTGGTGATAAGAAATATCTTTCCCCAAGGAACGTAGAACAAAATATGAAAAAAAATTAACTTCCCATACAATATTGCCGGTGGGTGAGCTGATTTGAGTTACCTACTAGGGGAGGTCCAAATTTATTTCTTATTTTTCACCCCATGTTTCATGGGGAAAGTTGTTCCTTTTCACCAGCCGGTTCTGAGTTTTTGCTATCGGTCACTATTAAAAATTCGCGCTATATTATACAGTGGTCCAAAAAGGGTGATCGGGATTTGATTCTTTTTATTCTCGAAGTTTGTTTGTTTGTTTGTTTGATTCCGAAGCTGATCTTAGCGCAGTGGAAGCAAATTAAAGTTATCTTAAAATCTAAAACTAAATGGTCGATCAGCCTCGGAACAACATTTGACTACGATTCGTAGTGCTCTTTACTATAGCTAAATAAAATAAATGGTATCCGACATTTTAGTATGGAGCCTGGCATACCTACCAGACAAAAAAAAAGAAAATCTAAATCTCGCGACCAGAGCTGAAACATGTTGCAATCGATAAAACATAAAAATATAAACCAAAAGTGTACTTTGATAAAAAGTCGTAATAGTTGTATTTTCGGAGATATATGAATTTAAAAGTCGGAATAAATATTTTTTTAATATTCATTTTCTTTTGCTTTCATAAGTATACTGACATAAGTATATGCTTATAAATAAAATCAATCTTATTCTAATGTAATACAAACTAAAAAGGTTTGATTGTGCTCATTTATATTCAAGACGAAAGCTGATTAGCCTGAAATGCAGTCGCCGTAATCTCTCTATGCAATCTCCTATAATTAAGGTGCTATTAAGAGCATCGCGACAGATGACAACTGCAGCCGACACGTGTAGCGTCGGCAGGTAGCAGTAGGTATCTTCCTTTTGTACGGCGACGGCATGTGCAGTGTATGTCTAATCGATAAACTCCGAAACTACTGGACCGATTTCCAAAATTCTTTCACTATTAGAAAGCTACTACATCTTTGAGTAACAAAGGCTACTTTATAACATGGGAAAATTCCTCATTCCCACGGAAAAACGGTCAGCATCAGGAAAACGGGAAAATAAAGCGGATTTTACCCAAACTAGCCAAACGGCTTTACCGATCTTCGCGAGATTTGGCACTGATATTGCTAGCATATTTAAGATGGACATGGAGTACTTTTTATCCACCCTTGAGGATCTGTAGTACCTGATGTAAAGCACCAGGAGAACAGCTAAACTGTATGATATACGAAAATGGCTTCATAGCAAAAGTTATTCAGCTTGATCGGCCGCTTCTGCTAGTACATGGTCATTGAGGATCTGGAGTACATGATGCGGACCACAAACATCCCATCTAAACTATAATAGATACGGTAATGGCTTCAAAGTAAATGTTGTTCAGCATGACGGGACGCTTTTGCAGGCACATGGTCATCAAGGGTCTGGAGTACCTAATGCAGACCACCAGCATCCCATCTAAACTATAAGAGATAGCGTAATGGCCTCAAAGGAAAAGTTTTTCAGCATGAAAGGCCGCTTTTGCTGGCACATGATCATAATGCAACACTTCTGCTGAAACGGAGCAATCGACTTTTTACTAGCGGTGAAACCGCAGGGCGGGCCGCTAGTCTTAAATATATATACCTAAGCACAATTTAACGTTTTTAGTCTGTATTACATTAGAATAAGTATTATTATAGACAAGCACATACTTAAAAATAGGAAAATAATATTAATATTGAAAAAGAGAAATGATTTTTAAATCCATATATCTCCGAAAATACAACTATTACGACTTTTTATCAAAGTACACTTTTGCTTTGTATTTTTATGCTTAATCGATTGCAATATGTTTCAGCTCTGGTCGCGAGATATAGATTTTCTTTTTTTTTGTCCGGTAGGTATGCCAGCTATGTCGGTTGCTCTTTAATGAGAGAATTTTGTTCCGGAAAGTTTCCGGCCGAGAAATTCTTGTTTCCAAAATCTACTTAAACAGGGCCCAGCAACGAATTGCTTACCGAGCGAACGATGACGCCGTTTCTTTGTGAGTTTAAGTATGACAGGAATCAGGTATTCAGGATATTTTAGGAGCGCAGGAATAGGGAATAACCTAAACTCACAGCACTGGAACATCCGCTCGTTCTCGAACTCCTTTCCTCCAATCTGCACTATAGTTCACAGTTCGACATCACATAATGTTTTTTAACACAAATAACTAAAAGATTTCTCTCCGAATGAGAAATCGGCCCCGTTGGCCTCCAATCATTTATAATTAAAATACGTAGCTATCGGCAGCCACGACGCGAGCCAACGAAAAGTGAGGTTATATTTTGCCGGCGGTCGCGTGACTCTCAATCAAAGCGCCGGAACCAAAATCACTTGGTTCACTTCCCCACCGAACAGGGAAGACCACACGAGAAAACCGAAAGCATACTAAATTACACCATTTATAATTAAATTTCGCATCAACGATGCGGGCGACGGCAGAGGACGTGACAATGACAGAGCAGTGTTGCCAGCACCGCGCGCCCATTTTATACGAAAACTAAACATTCACCCGCCCCGGACCGACCCATCGGTCCGCTCTATGCATGGCAGGCGTGATAATGTAGCTACTGCTCGCTTAAGGACTGAATCCCCCACCTGAACTTCTGCAACTCGAGGAGTGCCATCACTACCCGGAAACAGGTTGAGAATGCGCCCCCGGCGCCAACGCAGTGGCGGTAGGTTGGCATCCTTAACCAGAACGAGATCCCCAATGCAGGGGGGTTCAGTCCTGTCCGTCCACTTAAGGCGTTGCTGCAGAATGTGCAAGTACTCAAGCGACCAACGCTTCCAAAAGTTTTGAGTCATTTGCTGCAACAACTGATAACGCGACAAACGATTGCTATTCACCTCCGTATAGGGATATTCCGGCAAGGCGTTAAGTGGGCGGCCAATTAAGAAATGCCCTGGCGTCAGGGCCTCTAAATCATTTGGGTCTGAGCTGAGCGGACACAAAGGACGCGAATTGAGTACAGCCTCAATTTTACAAAACACGGTCGCCAGCTCCTCGAAAGTCAAAATTGTTAACCCTACAACGCGCAACAAATGCGTCTTAGCGGACTTTACAACCGCTTCAAAAATACCACCCCAGTGAGGGCACGCTGGTGGATCGAACACCCAGGTAATGCCCTGACGGGAGAGGCCCGTGCTGATGGCTTCTTCGTTCTCCCTTAAGAACGTTACAATTTCCTTCATACACCGATCAGCACCCTTAAAGTTGGTACCACAATCCGACCTGATCAGCGCTGGTCGCCCTCGTCGCGACGTAAATCTCTCCAGCGCTGCCAAAAGGCCTCCGTAGATAGGTCGGCCACGAGCTCCAAGTGGACGGCCTTGGTGGCTAGGCACACGAACACGCACAAGTACGCCTTGATAGACTTTGCGTTCCGTAGGCGTGATGCCTTTACCATGAAAGGGCCTGCAAAATCCGTTCCCACACCTGCAAACGTCCAGGCCTCCGTCACCCGGTCCGGTGGGAGATCTCCCATCTGTGGCTGCATTGTGGCTGCCTTCAAGCGGTAACAAGGCAAGCACCTAAACACAACGCTACGTACCGTTCGTCGTCCCGATAAGATCCAGAACTCGCGCTGTAGGATGGCCAATAGCGCATTACAGCCCGCGTGCGAGTTTTTCTCATGACGATCCCTGACTAAGAGCTCAACTAAGGGTCCCCTTTTGGAAGTAACAGTGGATGCCGAGCCGAAAAGGGCAGGCTAGCGTTCCGAAGTCTGCCTCCAACCCTGAGCATACCTTGCTCATCCAGGAATGGGTTGAGGCGCACAATTCCTCCCTTCAGCTTTCCACGTCCATCCCTGAGCAGCCTGACCTCCTCTTCAAAATGTTCCGCCTGGACGACTCTAACCAATGAGCATAGAGCCGCATTCCGCTCCGCAGGCGAGAGGACAGGTGTAAAGTTCCGTTCTGCTTGAGGCTTCCTGCAGTTGTTCACGAACCGCTTGATCCAACCTGTCACCCCAAGAAGTTTGTCGAGGGAGCTATACCGTTCCAGCAAGAAAGCTGGGTTAGGCTTCGGTACGAGTTGCCCCACGTTCACTCGCAAACCTCGATCAGGTGGCCCAAGCGGCGCCCTGCACTCGTTGAATGGCCATTCCTGCGGCGACTCAGTCAGCCATTGAGGTCCCCACCACAGTGGGTGACTCACCAAATCAGGTGCCCTGCACCCGCGCGAAGCGCAGTCCGCTGGGTTCCATTCTCCCGGTACGTGCCTCCACACTAACGGAGTTTCCGACCCCGTAATCTGTGACACCCGATTTGCCACGAAAACCTCAAGTGTATGTACCGACGTCTGCAACCAGCACAGAACTATCCGACTGTCAGTCCACGCGTACACCGTTTCATCCAAGTTGATGGTACCACGCAGATTGCAGGTTACATGATTTAGCAAGCGCGCTAGAGAAGCCCCTGCCAATTCCAATTTGGGGATGGTCCATCTAGTTCTGACTGGTGCCACCTTACTTTTGGCCATAACCAGACGCACGTGCACAGTTCCCGTTGAACTTGCTGTCCGAAGGTATACAGCTGCCGCGTACCCTCGCTCCGAGGCGTCACAAAACCCATGTAGGGTAGCCCCACATCCCACCGATGGGACTAACTTGCGGGGTATCGCGATGTGCACAATCCCTGGTAAGGTGGTCACAAACTTGAGCCAATCCTTCAACAACTCTCCGGAGAGTTGGTCGTCCCATCCTAAGTTGGCTAGCCACAACCTTTGTAAAAAGCACTTCGCCATGAACGTAACCGGGGCGATCCATCCGCTAGGATCGAACGTTCTAGCGATTGTCGACAGTACCGACCGCTTAGTCCAAGTTTTCTCCAAAAGGTCGGGCTCGATCTTGTACGTGAATACGTCATGCGTTGGCCTATATTGCACCCCGAGGATGCCCAACGTATTTGGATTGTCCGGGTTCTCAAAGAGGTGCGGGTCCTGATGGAACTCGCCTGGCAAACCAGCCAGGAGCTCTGGGCAACTGGACAACCATTTCCGCAACTCGTAACCTCCTGAACCCATGATCGCGATCAGCTCGTCTCGTAGAATTAGCGCCTGCTCCACGCTATCAGCACCCGTGCAGATATCGTCCACGTAGACGTCGCGATCCAGTACTGCTGCGGCTCGAGGATATCTTACCCTTTCCTGTGCGGCCAACTCTCGCAGCGTACGTACTGCCAAATACGGACTTGGCTTAAGTCCATACGTCACCGTGTTAAGTTCGTATGTGACCATCGGCTCATCTGGGCTCTCACGCCACAAAATCAGCTGATACCGACGGTCATCCGGATGTATCATGGTTTGGCGAAACATCATTTTGACGTCTGCGACGAACGCTACCTGGTGTAACCGAAAGTCTGTGAGAATGTCCACAATGTCCCGGTTCAATTTAGGACCCGCGTGCAAACATTGGTTCACAGACACACCATTCGAGGTAGGAGCAGAACCGTCAAACACCACCCGTATTTTCGCCTCAGGTGACTTCAAGACAGCCAGGTGTGGAATGTAATAATGCTCGACACACCTCCAATCCAGGCTGGACACCGACATGTGGCCCAATTGAATATATTCCCGCATGAATTCTATATACTTCTGCCGAAGTGCTGGGTCTCGCCTCATCTTCCGCTCCATTCCGAGTAGTCTCCGTTCCGCGAGCTGTCGCGAACTACCTAAAGCGGGGCGGTTTGGGAGAAAAGGTAGCCTGGTCACGAATCTGCCTGACGAGCATCTCGCAGTGTTGTATTGATAGAACAACTCGCACTCGTCATCCTCTGGCTTCCGTCTGTCCGCCGTGGGCGCTCTTCAGACTCCCAAAACCTCTGCAGCACCTCTGACAGCACACTACCATAGAGGACCGTATCCCTTCTGGTAGGTCCTGAGGTCTCCAAACTGGGCCGAAAACAACATACCCCTGTGGTATCTACGGCCACCAAACCAGTTTCCTGGAGTACCTTCTTCCTACCGCACCATAATCTCCCGAGGACGTCTGACCCGAGAAGTACGTCCACCGTACCAGGAGTATCAAAATCAGGATCAGCTAACTCCAACCCTGTGGTTAACCCTCGTACCGTTGGTGGTAACCTAACCTGAGGGAGTTTCCCAACCACTTCATCCAGCACCACGGCTGAGACTTGATAGCTGACCCTGTACATGTGCTACCTAATGTGAACTCAAAGTTCGTCTGACCCCGAATGTCAGGCACATTTAGGCCCCGATGCCTACAGCTTCATCCTCACTTGGCCGTACATTTAGGCCTAGCCTACTCACCAGCTTACTCGATACAATACATCCCTGAGCCCCTGTATCCAGTAGGGCTCTTACTTGAATGGTCCGGCCACCGTATCCCCATACCCAAATCTTAGCCATTGGCAAAGTACCGTGATTGGACGGGGAGCCGAAGCTGATGAGTAGGCGGCGATTACCTAGCGGGAATCTAAACGCGGTGAGGCCGCGTCCCGCGGGGTATCCTCACTACCCAAACCTGTGTATGGGTCCCACTCCTGCTGGTAGGAGGTCTGCCCATAAAGGCCATGGCTGGAGTTCTATAGTACCCCGACGGCAAACGTCCGTACCGAGGTTGCGCCTGTAGCCGCGGGTACTCAGGCATAGGCGGAGGCATGCGTGGGTCTTGAGACCCAACCAGGTGGCTCAAGCCCGCAGAATACTGCATGTACCCTGGTGGCTGCCTAGTGCTCCCCTGACACCCGCCCGTTGAATCCCGTACCTGGGATGGGTGTCCTTGGCCACGTTCCTGTGCCGCTCTTCCCCAATCCGGCACCTGCTGCCGTGGTGGAGATCGTCCCCACGTCCTTGGGTAAGTGGGCTCCGTCTGTTGACGTTCCCCTGCCTGTCCCTGTGACCGATGCGGAGGTGGGCTCCTCCTTGGAGGGTGGGAGCGTTGCCCCCTCCCTTGGTGGGGAGGCTCCCTTCGCCGATCCGCGACAGCGCCTGCCCCGGCGCCTCCGGAGCGATTCATGCAGAGCAGCGGATGGTGTGCACCCTGGCAGTACCTACAGTTGGTGCTTGAAGGGCACTCTCGCACCTGATGCGGCCCCAGGCACCGAAAACACCAACGCCTCTGCTGTGCCACACCCCGTCTCCTCTGAATCCGCTGCGCAGCAAACTCCTGACACGCCGTTACCCTGTGGCCTGTCTCCCTGCAGTAGGCACACCCTGATTCCAATGCGATATTGTACCGCTTGGGTTGCCCACTGTTGCCTCCTCGCGCCGGTGCACCCGGCCGTTCCGGGTGGCGAGGGCAGAGGTCTCCTTGCGTGGGGCTTCACCAGCCTGGACGTCCACTCGCCTGCTTTCGGCCTCGAGGAACGACTTCAGATCCTCGTAGGTCGGGAGGTGGTCCGAGGACTTGCCCCCATGGAGCTGCTCGAATCGAGCGACCATTTCGCTCGGCAGGCGGCGAAGCACTGTGTGGACCAAGATATAACCGTAGCCCGCCACTGGCAAACCCTGTCGCTCTAGTGCGCTGACCGCGACACTGACTGGGTGGAAGATTTTCTCGCGGAGGTCCGTACCTCGCGTTATGGTTGGTATTGACAGCCACTGGTCTAACAGCCTGTCTACAATCAGGCGCTTGTTTCGATACCGGTCGGTAAGGATCTTCCACGCCACCTCATAATTGCTATCCGAGACAGCCAAATGCGTCAGCAATTCATGAGGCTCTCCATGTAGCCTGGACATCAGCTGAGCCATCTTGTACGCCGGCGTTATGTCCGTCCGTGTGTGGACCACACTGCTATACAGGTCCTCAAACGCCGGCCAGTCGGCGTAATCGCCTGCAAAGACTGGAACCGTAACAGGCGGAAGAGGCACCTGTAATCCTTGTCCCACTTTACCACGGAATGGCTTTTCCTTTCCGTCACGTCGCCTAGATATGTCCGCAGCTGCCTGCGCAATGTCCTGTGCCAGCTCCAAGCACTGGCTTACATCGCCCTCAACCAGCTCCTTATCTTCAGGGTTAGGAGCTTCCTCAAGGAGCATGAGGCACTCTGTGAGGTGTTCCGACACAACCCGAACCCGTTCATCTGCCTGTAGTGCACTTTTCAAGAGCGCGTCCTCCCGGTCCTCGCGGCCGATCATTGCCGCTGTGGTAGTAAACCACCTTAATTCTGTCTTTATAGCAGCCTTATACCTGGCGATCGAGGAGCCATGGTACCAACTTTTACACACTCGACTTAATAAAACGAAAAACCAATAAACAAATACCACAAAATAAATGTTAGTTGACTGGCCTAGACCTTACCGATAAGGTACCGTTCACTAGGCAAACAATACAGTCACAAAAAAACCGAAACAATATTTTCCAAAATTAATAAAATATGTGGGTAATATAAAAACACGCTTAATACTAAATTACGGCTAACTATGTTGCAATAAAGCAACCACGCTCTGCTACCAAAAATGTTTGATTCCGAAGCTGATCTTAGCGCAGTGGAAGCAAATTAAAGTTATCTTAAAATCTAAAACTAAATGGTCGATCAGCCTCGGAACAACATTTGACTACGATTCGTAGTGCTCTTTACTATAGCTAAATAAAATAAATTTAATGAGAGAATTTTGTTCCGGAAAGTTTCCGGCCGAGAAATTCTTGTTTCCAAAATCTACTTAAACAGGGCCCAGCAACGAATTGCTTACCGAGCGAACGATGACGCCGTTTCTTTGTGAGTTTAAGTATGACAGGAATCAGGTATTCAGGATATTTTAGGAGCGCAGGAATAGGGAATAACCTAAACTCACAGCACTGGAACATCCGCTCGTTCTCGAACTCCTTTCCTCCAATCTGCACTATAGTTCACAGTTCGACATCACATAATGTTTTTTAACACAAATAACTAAAAGATTTCTCTCCGAATGAGAAATCGGCCCCGTTGGCCTCCAATCATTTATAATTAAAATACGTAGCTATCGGCAGCCACGACACGAGCCAACGAAAAGTGAGGTTATATTTTGCCGGCGGTCGCGTGACTCTCAATCAAAGCGCCGGAACCAAAATCACTTGGTTCACTTCCCCACCGAACAGGGAAGACCACACGAGAAAACCGAAAGCATACTAAATTACACCATTTATAATTAAATTTCGCATCAACGATGCGGGCGACGGCAGAGGACGTGACAATGACAGAGCAGTGTTGCCAGCACCGCGCGCCCATTTTATACGAAAACTAAACAATCAACATATCGTATTCCAACATAATCTTAGATATTGGTTCTTGTTCCGACGGCTGCCGGTCGGTCAAAAAGTAAGTACTGATACATCGGGTTTCTAAAGGGCTACGTAAAATTGTGTCCATACAAACAGATGAACGGATCTCGAAAATGTATTTTTGGCAGGGGCGTATTTACCATAGGGGCAAGTGGGGCACGTGCCCCAGGACGCAAGTCTCGGAGGGGCGGCGCTAGCCAACGTTCGCAACAGTAAAAAAAATTGCACAGCTCTGGCACCCTCTTGCAGTCAGTCAGGCGCCGCCTTTCCTTCTCAAAGCTGCTAGCACCTAACCTTAATAACTAAATTTAACGTGAAAAGTCAAGCTCGCTTCGCTCGGAATACATGTGTTATCGTCGCGCCCTAAAACTCCTATAGCGCTGCTGTTTTAATGTAAAATATTGCCGGTACTTCTCTTGCAATATGTGTGATCTGGGTCTAGCGCCCCTATCACCAATTCATAATTCAATTTCAAGTTCCTAAGAGAAATCACACTATAGCGCAATGTTGTACTATCGCTTGCAATACGTTTACCATCCGTGTGACACCACTCGCTTTCCCTCAGTGCTCCTTATATCACACCACACTAGTTAGTTTTGTTCTCAGTGATGGATACAGTAAGGAGCGCACGCCCATGCTGGAGGTCGTGCTGCCTTGCAACATGCGATAAGCGTAGGTTTCTCCCCCATTTGTAGCGTGAAATATCGTGAGTTTCGGTCGCGATACCTGTGCGTGTCTGCCAATTTTACAATCGTGGCTAGTGTGTTGTCCTCGTCGTTTTTTGTGTGAAAAATCTAGCTCACTTTATTTGCGATACGTGTGACTGTCTGTCTGTTTTACTGCTGTGGCTAGTGTAATGGTGTGAAAAGTCGAGCTCGCTTCGGTCGCAACGCGTGTGCTTTACTGCCGCGGCTAGTGTTTAAGCTCATCACCCGTTTGTAGCGTAACGTAGCGTGAACGTATCTGTCTGTATTGCTGTCGCGGATAGTGTTTATCCTCCTCGGCCGTTTGTAGCGTGAAAAGTTGAGCTCGCTTAGCTCGCGATATGTGTGATTTCCTACCTGTTTTACACTCGCGGCTAGTGATTAGGTTCCACGTCCGTTTATTGTTTAAAAATAGTGCTCGTTTCGCTCGCGATACAAACAGGCGTGCTCGCGGGCTGTTTTAACAGAAGACTTGTACCCCCAACCCACAAAAGTTCTGTATCTGATCCGCCTTAGAACACTACGTAGTCTCCGCGTACATATACATTGTACCGCTTGCGACTCCGCTTTACGTTTTTTGTATTCGCTACTGACTTGGCTAATCTTGCTTGTTTTCTGATAATCGCCAGTACTGGCCGGGGGGCGCCGAAACGTGAGTGCCCCGGGGCGCCAAATCTCTAAATACGCCCCTGATTTTTGGGTGCCAAATGCGAAAGTACTTTTCTGTCTATTTTTTTTGCTGTCTGTAAAATCATCAGCTTTCATTATGCAACAACTTTAAGAACATTGTGTATGTTCTTGAAGTGATGTAATTTGGTGAAAACATGGTAAATTTTAGGCTATTATGTTCCTAACTTACGATTCAAAAAATGTATTGAGTTCCCCTCCTACTTTGAGCAGTAACGAGCCGTCCTCGTCCTGCTCGAACATGGAATGTATCAGCTCGAGGCCTCCTCAAGTACTCCACAAGATCTCTAACAGTAGAGTCCTCTCGTACAAAAGGTAAGTACTGAACTTACGATTCAAAGAAGGTGTTGAGTTCCCCGCCTACTTTGAGCAGCAGGGAACCATCTTCATCCTGCTCGATCATGGAATGTATCAGCTCAGGCCCGCTCAAGTACTCCACGAACGACATCGCATAGAACTCCACTTTTGCGTCGTATATCTCTTTGGCCACCCTCTCCTTTTCTGTTTCTGCGTCAATTTCGTCCAGCCTTCGTAGCACACCCCTGTATTTAAGGGTTACAAGCATTACAAGTATAAGAACAGAGAAAGGTGCACAGATATATATATAAATATAGTATAAATTAGACAATCAAAAAGGGGGAGAGCGCGGAGACCTTCACCTTACCGCTTACGGAAAACAGACGCCTTTGGAGACAGCGTAAGTAGATAGTTATTTCTTTTCTCTTTTCTTTAGCTTTATGATAGGAATAGCTAGACTCAGGAACTCAATTTCTATAAGTGTGATTTTGAAATCGTTCACGGTCTAATCTAATCACTTGCCTAACACCTTCTTCTACTCGAATTTGTTAATATCTAGGGCGTGTGTGAATGGACTTGTGTAGTAGGGTAGTAGAAAATTTAATTCGAGGTCAATAAATAGCAGACTTTCGTATGCGGAAATTCAAAAATCAAGGTCCAGGTCAGGTTGGCTTGGAGTAGTAGTTCTAGCAGGGATATAAAGTAAGGTAGGGAAGTTACGCTACCTAAACAGGGACCGCCCACTTTCCCTCTCCTCCTCAGTGATGACTTTATAGTCGAGGTAGACCACTTTAATGAGAGCAGCTTTGATGAATTGGTAAGCAGCTGGGTCGTCACAACACGGGTTGCCTTTGAAACTCACTGAACGCAGAAACCTAAAACGACGGAGGTAGGACACCTGAAAAATTTGGCATTTCGTTATGATTATTCCTACTGTATTGCAATAAAAATAAATAGGGACATGTAGGTAGGTAGGTCTAGTAGGTCTTAATGTAGGTAATGAAAAAAAGAAATATAGCTCTACATGTATTTTTCGAAAAGAAAACAAGGTAATGCGTTATCTTACCTCTCTGTAATCTTCAATAAGATTGTCGCCAATACTGAAAACCAGTAATTTGGTCAATTTGTCCATATTCTCTATATGTCTTATTTTATTGTGAAACAGCGTCAAAACCTCCAGATTCACAAGCTCATCAAGGTTTTCTATTTTCTCTAACTGGTTGAACGACACGTCTAGTTCATTCAGTTGGGGTATTTTATCAAATCCCTCGAGTTTTTCTATGTGGTTGTGGGCTAAGGAAAGTTTGCGTAAGGAGCGCAGCATCCAAAGATGGTCGATCCGTAGGATGTTCTGGAACTCCATGACAACTACCTCTGTTTCGTCTAAATGGACACCTTCTTCTGCAAATAGTCTGCCGGCTTCGTCTTTCGGACCTACGATAAGTACGGTGAGTGGGTAAGTAAGCTGCCTAGTTGTACTTGTTTTTACCTACTTTCCAAACTGTAACTGAAGTAAGCAAGGGCCAGTTTTACCAATAGACCGTTTACCTACCAACACATCTAAGTAGATAGGCCCTACAGTAGATACTTTGATGAAGAGCGCAAATTTTTAAAGAAAGATGATATAAACAGGTACAGATTTGAAGTAGGTAGTATTTTTGAATGTATAAGTTCGTCTCGCATGCGAAAACCTGCTATATAGATTGTCGTCTAAACGCTCTGTCCGTACATATCACATCACATAAATTCATTTCAGAAGGGTTTGTGTGAATTTATTTTTGTATGTCTAGTTATATTCAAAAATACGTCTCCTGGTACCATCATGGTACGCTACTGGCTCCGCGCAGTTCTGATATACGTTGCAATAGCAGAAAGGAATATTCCTAGGGAGATAGAAGTTGGATACCTAGTGAGGTAGAAGTACTAACCAAGTTCCAGAATGCACTTGGTAAGCATAGCATTGTCAATAACACCAGGTTCTATGTCCGGGTGGATTATCAGGGTATTGAGAGAGGTTTTCTCCGTCTTCGGCCGCCCTCTGCCCAGAATGGCGGCCATGTCGTCGTCATCGTTGTCCACAAGATAAGACGGAGGATTCGACATTGCTTTGGAAAAGGATTCACTTTGAGATACAGAAATAAAATAAAAACACAATATTGATGTGACGATAGTTGAGTGTTTATTTATTTACATAGCTCTGCTGTTGCTAAGCTACTTTTGTTTATCTAGGAATGTCACCAAAGTCCGAGCTCATAGCGGATTCCGTAAATTGTTATAAACAAAATTACAAAATAGAACAGCAGCCACCAGAATATATTCGAATAAGCTACAGCCATGGGTGCACGAGATGAATGGAATTTATCCATGTTGTGTAAACATAAACAATCGCAAACAATTTTTCAAATATTGCGCCAAATGAAGCGTCTTGTCAAATAAAGTTGTGTTCAAAAAGTATAGTTTGGAGACTTTCATTTGCTCATGAATTAACATAAAAATATAAATATAAAAGTAAATGTACTCTCATGAAATGAGAACATGACGTGGATTGGGGTTTATTATAATTATAACAACGAGATCTACTCTGATAAAATTAAAGCTGATAAGAAAACTTTACCGACTTTGAACAAACTTTAGGTTTGTTTTCATTGCCAGGAGAGCTATGTATTAAGGCCGTTCCACACCAAAAGAGCTAATCGCAACTATTTTCACTCCAGCTTTAAGTGGTTACTCGACAGATTTGGAAAGCAAAGAAATAATTTCGGAAAAACCTAGCAAGATAGAAGTAAAAATATTGTGAAAAATGTTCTTATGGCAAGAAAAAATAAGTATTTTGCGCGTTTTCTTCACAGACCTACTAAACGTTTTCTTCGTTTTTGCTGGGTGCATAGAAAACGGACTGATTCAATTTTGACAGTTCACTTCGCATAATTTGTCAGTTTTGTGGTGTTGTGGAGTGACAAAGTGAAATCGGTGAAATCTTTTGATAAATATTCGATAATTTTGTGAAAAATGTCCTTCTTCGGGGTGGGAAATCCGTTCTCTACGCTCGTAGGTCAAAAAATCGGTGAGTTCTTCATTATAAACAACACAATCTGAGCTTTTCTTTGTATGTTTTTCAATCCCGTGATCAAGTACCTTTTCTTTATGTTGCGCACTTTGAGACCTCTAAATTTCCCTTTGTTGCTGTCCAGATGTTGTAATTCTTGTACTACGCAATCATTTTTGAACTTAAAACAATCCACACTATTTTGCTGTTAGGAATTTTCTAATTTACTTGTGACCCTTTTTATTATGGCTTCCTTTCGTTGTAGAGCAAGCTACCGATGGAGCCCTGCCGTCTGAGAACTGGGCGCTTAACATGGAGATATGCGACATCATCAACAGCAGTTCTGATGCCTCCAAGGATGCTATCAAGGCTATTAGAAAAAGGCTGACCCAGAGTGCTGGCAAAAACTACACTATTGTTATGTACACCCTGACTGTACTAGAAACTTGTGTGAAGAACTGCGGTAAAGCATTCCACATACAAGTGTGCAGCAAGGAGTTCATTGGAGAACTGGTAAGTTCAGAATATCATTGTGTAATATTGTTCTGTTTGTAAAAAGACTTGTTTTGATTTTTAATTAGTTCTGATAGTAAACAAGATTTGGTAATGAAATCATGCATAATGGAATCTTACTGTATAAAGAAGGCCATGTGTGTATTTCAAGCCTACTTCCTAAGTTTCACAAAGTTTTATAAATCAGAAGATTAAACTTACTAAATGAAAAATACCATAAAGTTATTGTTTTGCATTTATTATACATGTCTAACAATAGAGTGTTGTGTCTGTTATGGTAATGAATGTGTAAGCTTTATTAGTTTGATATGCAAGAGATTCTTTCAATTGAATATACCCAAGAGAAACTATTGATTGTATCATTCATAACAATCATAACATAAAACAAGGTCAAATTAATTCTCTACTCCTATGAGGAATAAATTACTCAAGTATGTCTGACTGCATGATTTACCTGTTCATTACCATTGAATCATATGGTCAAACTTTGCAAATCATATTCAGGAAATATTTTCATTCATGCAAGGTAAAACAAATACATTAAAAGGTAAAAAAAAAAAAACTTTATTTTGGGGTACTAGCCCCATACCTTGTTAGTGCTTACATAACGCATTTTCCTTATCTGCTAAAATTAGTAAATGATATTAAATTTGAATTTAAAGATTTTAAAAGTGATAAAAAGAAGAATTATTTTTATGTTTGGTCATCTAGTTGAGATTTTACTTCCGTTATAGTCTAACTTCTAAGTCTCAGATAGACGATTTGTTTTACAGTCCTCTCGAAAATATTTAGTTATTCAGTGTTTTAAAGCTACAAGTTTATTTTTGGCTACTTTAAATAACTTAGAAATCTTTTTATTTTTTCTTTTGCCTATTATGGATTTTGTTTGTTGTGTAATTTAGTTTATCTCCAGTATTTCGATATGCAATGGAAATAATATATTCATTGTTGATTCTCTTTATTTCAAGTGGCAGGGAAGGTAAACAATGTGATATATTTGGCAGTGTATGACTAATCTCATGTATATAGAACTTTGCCCAGAGTTGTGTACAGAACTACAATGTTATCTTCTTGTATTTATGTACAGAGGTTGACTTTTAAACAATGTAAAGATAAAACATTGACACACTATCAAGATTAAAAGTAATACCTGGTATCTTTTAGATAACCATACATGTATGTATTGATTTTTATGAAAAGTTTTTGTGATTGTAATAAAAAAAAAGCTATCAAAAGAGAGTATATTGGCCTGTAAAGGTTAAATTATCGACTTTTAACAATGTCATTATCATTAATGTGTCTGATTATAAACCAATTTATCAGTCAATGCTACCTTTGTCCTTATCTGTTATTATAATTTAAAAGTACTGGGTTGGTAAGTAGCTTGCTCCTTGGTATATTATCCCTGAGAGATAACTTACAATGCTCCTTTATTTTACTCGAAATTCAGGTCTAGAATATCATATAGGTCTTGACATTACATCCACACACATTAATGGAATGAGTCAATGTTTTAGTTTTATTGTAATTCCAGTTCTAAAGACAACATAACTTAGCACTTATGTTATGTAATAATAATAAAGCTAATGAAAGCAATAAAATGAAACAATAAGGTTTAAAAACGATAAAAGTATGGTAGATATACAGGCTGTATTATAGTACTATATTTTTCCCTAACCATAAACCAGTCTATGAAAAACAATTTTATTGGGTCAATGGGTCAAAATAAGAAAATTCAGAGCTTTCATTTTAGACCTTCAATTTAATTCAAGACATTGTCATCCACTTGTCATCCATTTCTTATCTACATACGAATATGTTTTCTATTAAAAAGTACTTCCTGACCATCTTTTCATATTTCGATATACTTTCTTTCTTTGAGGAAAGTTTCATAGGCTGGGTTCATTCCATAGGCTGATTATTTCACCTATCAAAACGATCGCCAATACTTTTCTTAACACTCTGTTTTTCTCTTTTAGAGACTCAAATATTTTATTCAAATACATTTTCGTGTTTTGAAGATCTGAATTAGATACGGGCGAGTTCGTGTCCTCGCGGCGCATGTTAATGAGGCGTCTCGTTTAACAAATTATCATCGTTAATGGAAACCACAAGCCTAGACTAATCTATGTATACCTACCTAGGTGGATAGAGTTATATTTCCCTCGATTCTTGCATGCATTTTTCTTAGCTAATCCTACTTTGAAACTTTTTGCCATTGACTCGACAATAACAAGCTACGATCTTATCACGTTTTAAATAACGAAAAGAATAGAAATTTAACTTTTATCATGATTAACCTTGTTTAAACGCAGTAAGGCTCTTTGGATTCAGTACCTTACTGCGTTTATGTTTTGAGTCTCGACGTTTCGATGCAATACGAGTATCATCTTCGGGAGTCCGACAAATAGAAACAAAAAATCAATTATACAGATGTGGTTTTGTCTTGTAATGTTCCTTTATTTAGTAACTAACTAATTTTTACGCGGGAATTTTTAAAGAGAGCTTATCTCTTTTAAATTAAATACAGGTTTTTTAATAAGCTTGATAACTTATTCCCTATCTTCTAAGAAATTTTACAAACAGAATCGGAACCTGCAGGCACGGTATCTGCTATGGTATGATATGACACAATAATAAACATCTTTCATCTAGATAATGTTTCCTTCGCCACTTTTTCCGCGGTTTATTGAATTATCGTGCTGAAATAGGTAGGTAGATTTCAAATAGCTGTTCTTATTTCAAGTAATTAATATTCAGTTCCATGAAAAAAGTGATGTTTCTTTATCCCATCTCGTTAGATAGTCTGATATGGTTTTTCCTTCTGAATAGCACAAATTAGGGAGACGGTCCGCGGGGCGCCTTTATAGTCTTTTCAATATCGTTTTACTGTCCTTATTATACCATTTATATTACAAACAAAAACAAACATATTGCCAATTCGGGTTTATTCTTTATCTGCGCAAGTCATTCCTACCTCTTTGTATTGACAAATCTGGACGATAATTTTATAGATACGAATACTTTCGCGATAGATGACGATGATAAGACAAGATTTAGAGAGCATTGACTCCGTTCGTGCAAACTTAGGTCGCCGTTTTGTCTATTCACAATTTACGATACTTTTTATTTAGTATTGTTTAGCGTTTACTGTTTTGTCACGATTGAATTAACTAGGTAGCGGCTAGACGAGTACCTAGTGTATCTAGATATTTGACTATTTATATCCTTTAATCTCGAATACTTACCAAGTTTTGAAACACTTCACGTGTCAGGTACCTATAACATTTTCGGAAAGCTTGCAAATTTTCCACCGCAGGCAGGAGTTTAACGTGCGACTTTCGGCTTCTGTACTGCCGATGCCTCTACCAACCGGGCTACCGCGGCTTAATCGTAGCCTGCGAAATAGTGCAAGAGTATCAGGCGTCGGGCGTCGGCAGTATAGATTCCAAAAGTCGTAAGCTCAAACCCTGCCTGCGGTGGAAAGTTTTCCAAAAATAATATAATTATCCTCCTATACAATTTTACGAAAATGTCTTGTTTGACGGTTTCTTGATGCGAAATCTGTCGTGTCGTGTGGGATAATAAGTCAACAGAAAGCCCGCTGACTAAGTTTCGAAGCGCTCGATAAGGCTAAAACTCTCACAGAGTTCGTCGGGTCGTTCGCCGAACTACAAAATACGAAAATAAAACATATTGTTTAATAAAAAAATAATACCCCTAATTAAGGGAAATCGCTTCTGAGCATTTCCATGATTCGCCATCAGCGCCATCTACTAGAAACTAGATGAACTAATTAAAACTTTCCCATTTAAACGAAGTTGAAAGATAACGAGTGAGTAGGTAGTTCAAAAGTGTTAGGATTCATGTCGTGCCCCCAATGTACTATGAATTTTTAATGAAGAACAGTGTCATCATCATTTTCTATAATTTCCATAAAACTTTAAGTGGTATCAAAGAACTCTTGCTTGTTGACCGCATCGACAAACTGTGATATTATTTGAATATAAGTCTGCAAAGTTTTGGCTTTTTGGTATATAATTTTAAAACGTGTAAATAATGAAAGACTTTTATATTTCAGACTATACTTTTTAGAATAAATAGGTATGTAGTTTCCTTTCGAAAATGTAATTTATTTTAAACATGTATTCTATTTATACCTAAACATGCACATCCTTGTGCGACGTAATAACTATTATTAAAACTACTGCAGTGACTGCAACTAGTGTTTGCGATGTAGTTGCTAATTACGATTACCGTTTATTACTCCTAAAACTGACAGTTTACGGTCTATGTTAATCATTAAGCTGACTACTATATCATTAACCACAGGACATCAACATTTGTACATGGGTCTTCCTTCCACAATAGTACTAATTGCAATGACCTATTTAAACAGTCTGACATGGCTATTTCAATAATTTACGACACTCACCTCACATTTTTAACCACAAATTCTCCCCATTTTCTCATAGATAGTTTTCCGTAGCACCACAAAATAGAGAGTTTACAGAAGGTTCACTCGACACTATTCAGGATTTAAGCGATTCTCACTGGCTACATAGCCAGGGTTGCTACTGTTGCTAAATCTTAAAGTATAAGAATATCAAAACAGCAAAATCTGATACAAGAACGTCATGTTATTTAAGAAAATTTTAATCCAAGGAATATGAAGTTCGCGGCAACCATCTTTTTAGTTACTTTGAGTTCATTCCAGTTAAAGTCAGTAAGCGTCAAAATCGTCACTAGTACTGAGTGCATAAGTCTATGACTGAGTGAGCCATCTGTAAAGGCCCCCTGTGCGCCGTTTCCCTAATTTGTGGTAGCACGCTAAGTGATTACAAGCCCTCTTACAGTAGCAAAGTTGTCTCGTTTCACTGCAATAAGATAATCTAATTCGCCGCGTGAAAATATGACGCAATTTCCTGAAATCAGTCCGTCTCATTTTGATTTTAGGACTTCGTGGAGTAGCAACATTGTATAACCTGATTCATAGAAGAAAGGGACCTGAAATGGCAACATTATTGTTTGTGTCATATTTAACGACATTTGAGCAAGATATTAATTTCGGGTCCCCCCTTCTTCTATGAATCAGTTAAGAAAGATGTGGATCTGCAGTTGGCTCAAAACGCGATCTATGAAAGAATTTATATGTCCAATAGCATACGTATTCAATGTAGATATTTATAACAAAGTACGTATTTGTTTTAGGTGAAGCTGATTGGCCCTAAGAACGACCCGCCGACGGTGGTACAAGAAAAGGTGCTGAGCCTCATCCAGTGCTGGGCAGACGCGTTCCAGAACCAACAAGACTTGCAGGTAAGACTTCATCCCATCACATTAGCCTATAGCAGTCCACTGATGGGCGTAGGCCTCTCAACGATTACACCACAAGGCAAGACCCCCGTTTTCGCCGTCCAGTCGCTACCAGATAAGACTTAATCTACTTTTATTGGATAAATATTCCCTGATTTTTGTGGGTTCAGCGCACGCCTAGCGTAAAAATACGGGCCCAGTTTCCATTGTCTACTTTAAAAAGTAACTACACTACAAGACAACCAATGATTGGCTTCTCAGAATTTCAGGCAATTTCAATCAACGATATGTGCGTGAATTATCAATTGACTAAAGTTACTATAAATTGTAGTTCTTTTCCATTGGTTATTAGCTAAGTCACTAAGTTGAAATTAATAGGATTTGTTCATAGTCACAGTATTGAAAGTACCTAAAATAAAGGGATTTAAAAAAACAGAGTTGTTTCTTGAAGTTAAACTGAACTTTTAAAACTATTCATTATAATTATCAAGATTTCTACACAAAATTATGCAGCAGAACATATTAATAACGTAGAAATTAGCATAAACTCGGAATATAGAGCTTTATCACTTTCATTTGGTCATGTAATAAAACTCGGCCACTACAGAAGGTGATGTAATTCATGGTTATAAAACTAACTGTATGACATAATGTTAGTTATTAGTTTGATTTACTGTTATTTTACTATGGGTTCTGTTATTTTTATAGCTACATGCACATGTTATTATTGTCTCTCAGTGTCAATAGGTACAAAGTTTAAAATGAAGTCGCTTTTAGCGATTCTTTGTCTGTTATGGAGACCGCTAACTTCTACTAACCCCGCAACGGATTTTGCTTCGATTTTTTAAATAGAGTGTTTTAGGAGGAAAGACTATATTTATGGCGAGATTACGTCTAATTACCACGGGAAAACGATAGTATAAATAAACTATAAAACACAATTTCGATGCAGCAGTAATATCAAAAATGCATGCGATAAATCTTTTTATCGGCATAAACCAACCCTTGTGGATCTACTATCCCTAATAAACATGGTCGAAAAGTATTAAAAATATCTGATGATGAATGAATTTTAATATCGCACCCTGGGAAAGCCTATGCCTAAGCCTAAACCGTGTGGTAGCGGGTAAGAATACTGCCAACCCTAGTCCACTCAGGGTGTTTCGTAAAAAGCGACGTAGAGTTTTGACCTCGACTGAACATCTGTCGACTATGGTCAACCGCATGGTGGCGGTGATACCACCTACAATAGCATTCCCAAGGAGGGTTGACGTTTGGTAGGCGGCCGGTCGTAAAATTAAGCCAAATCTTTTGCAGCACGATTTTGTGTTCACTAAAACGTGTTGCGCCGACCCCAAGTGATTGGGATAAGGGCGCAGGAAGATGATGACCCTGGGAAAGCCTATGTCCAGCAGTGGACTGCTATGTGCTGATGTGACATGATGGGAGATCAAAGTAATATGTCGATATCATCTTACATTATGTTAAATTGAAATACCTTACTATTTCAGGGTGTGGTGCAAATATATAACGAGCTGAAAGCAAAAGGCGTAGAGTTCCCCATGACTGACTTGGATGCTATGGCGCCTATCTTCACACCACAGAGGGTAAGCTTGATAAAGAATTAACAATAAAAAAAAAACAATACTTTTAAAATGTACAAGTTGTGAACGCTATACTTTGGGATATCCCGACATTTGTTATTTAGATTAGAATTCACAAATAAAATAAAAACCGGCCAAGAGCGTGTCAGACACGCCCACAAATAGGGTTTCGTAGTCAACGTTTAAATATCAGGTTTTTCAGCATTACAAACTTAATTTGTTGCTGGTTTGTTAGCAGCAGTATGATGACCAACCGCAAATAGAAAACCTCAATTTTTTCTGAAAGCTTTAAGGGTACAATATCCGTTATAGTTTTCATTGTAACTTCAGATTGTAAGCTATATTCCATATTTATTTCAAATTTTTAGCTTTTATACTTTAGAAGTTACAGCTGGAACAAATTATGGGTCAAAAACGCCCTTTTTAAAAGTAAATATCTCGTGACAGAAACATTTTAGTGACTTTGTTTCAAAGAAACCTCATCTTAGTTTTAAAAGACCTATTCAACGATATCCTACTCAATATTACAGAAGAAAAAAAATTTTTTTGCCCCCCTTTCACTTGTATGGGAGGGGGTCCAAAAAACATTTAAAATAATTTTTTCTTAACATTTCTATATTTGGGTCAACAGGATCTATCTTCTCACCAAATTTCATGTCGATAGCTCTAAAACTGACGAAGATATGAGGGCGCGGCATACAGACAGACAGACAGACAGACAGACAGACAGACAGACATGACGAAACTATAAGGGTTTAGTAGACTACGAAACCCTAAAAATTAATCACTGACTTCTAAGTACCCATTTTAGACGCAGGTTTCTCCTATTTTTTCACAAATCTGGTGGGTGCAGGTAATACGCGATAAAAAAATATTCACCAAAAATGTTCATCACAAAATGTGCAGTAAATAAATATTTGGCATCAATCGACAAATGGAGATCAGACGTTATCTTAGAGCAGGGTATAAATATGAAATTCGCCTAAGTGTGTTAAGCACATGAAATTTTCTGACGCCAAATACTTACTGCACAGTTTGTGACGAGCATTTTCGGATGATTATTTTTTATCTTATTACCTGCACCCAACCTGGTGATCTTGTGGCCTATCGGGTCCTTTTCGAGCAATGAGACGAAAAGCGGCAGGAAAATTCTTTGACTGATAAAGGCTACGAAAGACAACCAATTTATCTGATTTATTTTCCAGAGCGTGCCAGACGCGGTAGATTCCGGTGTGGTAGTGGGGTCTCCACAGAGGAACGTCATCCCACAGAGCTCGCCCAGCCGACAGACGACAGATGTTACTGGCACTGTGAGTTCATCCCACATTTCTTTATTCATTTAGTTCGTATCTTATACAAGTATGCAGTAGATTCAGGTGTAGTAGTGGGGTCTCCACAGAGGAACGTCATCCCACAGAGCTCTCCCAGTCGACAGACAACAGATGTTACTGGCACTGTGAGTTCATCCCACATTTCTTTACTTTCTTCATTTAGTTCGTATCATCTCTCTCTATACAAGTATTCAGTAGATTCAGGTGTAGTAGTGGGGTCTCCACAGAGGAACGTCATCCGACAGAGCTCTCCCAGTCGACAGACAACGGATGTTACTGGCACTGTACGTATCTTTTTTAATTTTGAATTGTTTTCAGGTTTTTGCCAACAAATCATAAGAATGGTTGATTAACGCTGAATAGAGAATTGAGAGTAATTTTTCCATTTATATGTGACTTGTTAAGTGACTTCTTATCTTTAATTGATTAAAAGTTAAATTTAGGTAGATTGAAAATTTGATTTCAAAATGTAAGAAGAATATAAGAAACTTATTATTGTTATTATCGGGTCGTCCGTCGGTATTATTGTGATTATCGGGTTATTGCTATTACGTGGTCGCGAGGGGACTCCCCTCGCGACCACCAACTGTGCAACCAGTTCGAAACGTCGAGAAAAAAGGTAAATGTTCATATGTTTACCTACTAATCGTTTCCGCGCGTCGACCCGATAATAACAATAATGTGTACAAGGCGCGAAAGTCTCAAACAAATATTAGAAACTTTTCTTGAGTTCACCTTAGTTCAAGCTTAGCGAATGTAAATCGAATGTATTTTCCGTTTTATATAATTAGTTTATCAATTATTGGTTTAAGTCAATTTGTTTGCAATAAAAAAAAAACAAGCATGAAAATCTTTTGTGCAATGAACAAGTTTTTGTTTCAGGTATCCCTATCAGAGAGTCAGACCAGCAAGCTGCGCGCAGACCTAGGGGTCGTCGAGGGCAATATGGTTGTCATGAACGACATGCTGACCGAATTGACAAGCCAGCCGCCCGCACAGCATCATCCTTCGGACATTGAACTTCTAAATGTAAGTATACCTTTGCAGCCACAACTGTCCACTGCTTGATTTGGGCCTCTAGTAGGCTTAGACGTCTAAGTGAGAGTTACCGCGGGTGTTATAGGTTGGCTCGGCTTGGAAACTAATCTTTAGGCGTCGTCGAGGGCAATATGGTTGTCATGAACTACATGCTGACCGAATTGACCACCCTTCGGACATTGAACTTCTCAATGTAAGTTATCTTTAAATTTACAGCTACAACTATACACTGCTTTATTTGGGCCTCTAGTAGGCTTGGACGTCTAAGTGAGAGTTACCGCGGGTGTTGTAAGTTGGCCCCGCCTTGGAAACTTATCTTTAGGAGTCGTCGAAGGCAATATGGTTGTCATGAACGACATGCTGACCGAATTGACCACCCTTCGGACATTGAACTACTCAATGTAAGTTACCTTTACGTTTACAGCTACAACTGTCCACTGCTTGACTTTGGCCTCTAGTAGGCTTGGACGTCTAAATGAGAGTGACTGCGGGTGTTATAGGTTGGCCCCGCCTTGGAAACTAATCTTTAGGTATCGTCGAAGACAATATGGTTGTCACGAATGACATGCTGACCGAATTGACCACCCTTCGGACATCGAGCTACTCAATGTAAGTTACCTTTACCTTTACAGCCACAACTGTCCACTGCTTGATTTGGGCCTCTAGTAGGCTTGGACGTCTAAGTGAGAGTTACCGCGGGTGTTATAGGTTGGCCCCGCCTTGGAAACTAATCTTTAGGAGTCGTTGAGGGCAATATGGTTGTCATGAACGATATGCTGACCGAATTGACAAGCGAGCCACCCGCGCAGCATCATCCTTCGGACATTGAACTTCTCAATGTAAGTTTACCTTTAAATTTACAGCCACAACTGTCCACTGCTTGATTTGGGCCTCTAGTAGACGTCCATCTAAGTGAGAGTTACCGCGGGTGTTATAGTTGGCCCCGCCTTGGAAACTAATCTTTAGGAGTCGTCGAAGGCAATATGGTTGTCATGAACGACATGTTGACTGAATTGACAAGCCAGCCACTCGCGCAGCATCATCCTTCGGACATTGAGCTACTCAATGTGAGTTTACCTTTAAATTTACAGCCACAACTGTCCACTCAGTGGCGTAACTACGAAGGGGCAAACCGGGGCAGTGCCCCGGGGCCCTTGAGCCTTGGGCCTCTGGGCCCTAATTGAAGCACTAATATTAAACTACTTCCAAATTCAAAAATAAGTAAACCCCGAAATCCGACCTTCATTCGGTAACTTATTTGATATATTCAGGGGATTCCCTACAAGTCTAGTACTATAGGTTTGTTTGCCAGTGACATCTGTCCATCGATATCAAAATGTTTATGCACGGGAATTCACCCGGCGGTCACCGGGTTCGAGCCCGGCGGCGGTTCGGGGATTCCCTAGCGGCACGCGGCGGATCGTTCAAGTTTTGCCCCGGGGCCTTTAGTTAGTTGGTTACGCCACTGTGTCCACTGCTTGATTTGGGCCTCTAGTAGACTTGGACGTCTAAGTGAGAGTGACCGCGGGTGTTATAGGTTGGCCCCGCCTTGGAAACTAATCTTTAGGAGTCGTCGACGGCAATATGGTTGTAATGAACGATATGCTGACCGAATTGACAAGCCAGCCACCGGCACAACATCACCCGTCGGACATTGAACTTCTCAATGTAATTATACCTTTACAGCCACAACTGCCCACTGCTTGACTTGGGCCTCTAGTAGGCTTGGACGTCTAAGTGAGAGTGACCGCGGGTGTTATAGGTTGGCCCCGCCTTGGAAACTAATCTTCAGGAGTCGTCGAAGGCAATATGGTTGTCATGAACGACATGCTGACCGAATTGACCACCCTTCGGACATTGAACTTCTCAATGTAAGTTACCTTTACCTTTACAGCCACAACTGTCCACTGCTTGATTTGGGCCTCTAGTAGGCTTGGACGTCTATGTGAGAGTTACCGCGGGTGTTATAGGTTGGCCCCGCCTTGGAAACTAATCTTTATAAGTCGACGAGGGCAATATGGTTGTCATGAACGATATGCTGACTGAATTGACTAGCCAGCCACCCGCGCAGCAACACCCTTCGGACATTGAACTGCTCAATGTAAGTTACATTTACAGCCACAACTGTCCACTACTTGATTTGGGCCTCTAGTAGACTTGGACGTCTAAGTGAGAGTGACCGCGGGTGTTATAGGTTGGCCCCGCCTTGGAAACTAATCTTTAGGAGTCGTTGAAGGCAATATGGTTGTCATGAACGATATGCTGACCGAATTGACAAGCCAGCCACCCGCGCAGCAACACCCTTCGGACATTGAACTGCTCAATGTAAGTTACATTTACAGCCACAACTGTCCACTACTTGATTTGGGCCTCTAGTAGACTTGGACGTCTAAGTGAGAGTGACCGCGGGTGTTATAGGTTGGCCCCGCCTTGGAAACTAATCTTTAGGAGTCGTTGAAGGCAATATGGTTGTCATAAACGATATGCTGACCGAATTGACAAGCCAGCCGCTCGCGCAACATCATCCTTCGGACATCGAGCTGCTCAATGTGAGTTTACCTTGACAGCCACAACTGTCCACTGCTTGAATTGGGCCTCTAGTAGGCTTGGACGTCTAAGTGAGAGTGACCGCGGGTGTTATAGGTTGGCCCCGCCTTGGAAACTAATCTTTAGGGGTCGTCGAAGGCAATATGGTTGTCATGAACGACATGCTGACCGAATTGACCACCCTTCAGACATTGAACTACTCAATGTAAGTTTACCTTTAAATTTACAGCCACAACAGTCCACTGCTTGATTTGGGCCTCTAGTAGGCTTGGACGTCTAAGTGAGAGTTACCGCGGGTGTTATGGGTTGGCCCCGCCTTGGAAACTAATCTTTAGGAGTCGTCGAGGGCAGTATGGTTGTCATGAACGATATGCTGACTGAATTGACTAGTCAGCCGCCCGCGCAGCATCATCCTTCGGACATCGAACTGCTCAATGTAAGTTACCTTTACCTTTACAGCTACAACAGTCCACTGCTTGATAGGAGGCTGGGCCTCTATTAGGCTTGGATCTAAGCTAAGCTTGGTCTAAGTGAGAGTTACCGCGGGTGTTATAGGTTGGCCCCGCCTTGAAAACTAATCTTTAGGAGTCGTTGAAGGCAATATGGTTGTCATAAACGATATGTTGACCGAGTTGACAAGCCAGCCACCCGCGCAGTATCATCCTTCGGACATTGAACTTCTCAATGTAAGTTTGCTTTTCTAATCTAGTAGTCCGTAAGCATATTTGAACTGTTACCTACGTCACATGACATTTAGATGAAACGCGTAGCAGCAGGTCGGAGAGGCTGTGCTTATGAAGAATCAGAAGAATTAGATCACAGAAATGGATCAGATCAGTTGAGAAGTTCATGACGTCCGGTACTTTCGCACTCCTCGAACGCGGCGCCATACACTTTTATATTACGACTGTAGCCGCAGCCACATCGGCCGCATATGTCGAACTTGCACTTTTACTGTTGCCTGTACAATTTACCGAAAGTATCAAAATTATCTCTAAATATTATCAATCTTTATATTGCAGGAGCTCGCAGACACATTGAAAGCCATGCAAAGTCGCGTGGCGGAGCTAGTTGGGCGCGTGTGTGCTGACTCACCACTTTGTGCAGAACTATTGCACGTCAACGACCGACTGAACAACTTGCTGTTGAGACACCAGCGGTTTACTAGCAACAGGTGAGCTAGTTACAAAAAGAAAAGGTATTTTAGGGGTTATCAGGTCGAAAACTTTCAAGATCACCAAAACACTTCAAATTTTAACAAAATTTACACATTGCTTCGAAAGTCTTAAAAACTCTTGACTTGAATCGACCCTGATCATTCGATGTAATGCAAATATTGAAATCTTTGTATCTCTTTGTCTACACTTGCTTTCCTGTTGTTAATATAATAGATGTAAATCTGCGAGGTATTGGCCTCACGAGTATCTTGTGCGTTTCGTCCTCTACGATAAGCTGCTTGTACCCAGAGCAGTGTAAGCCTTGATTATGTAGTCAACATTTAAGCTGAAACGATGGACAAAGCTGATCCATCGTAAGTAAACTCCCCCGTTATGTTTTAAAAGAGTTTCATTGTATTTACTTCCTCAAAACAAGCGTGCTACTTCCAGGAATGCGGCGACAGGCAACGCGACTCCCTCTGCTATCCTCGGTGCCGCCATGGGAGTGCCGGGCGCTACCGCATCACGTAAGTCCATTTGTGAATCTTATCAATACATAGTATAAAATGAAGTTGCTTTATACGTTCTCTGTCGTGGAATTCGCTAACTTTGATGCGATAACGATTTTGATGCGTTTTTTGTAACAGATATAGTGATTTAAGGTGGATCGTTTTCAATACAAAAGTTAAATGGAGTTACATCTTTAAATGAGACAAAAATATAACAAATAATTTTTAATCATTAGATTTCTCTGTAAAAACCGATTCGCTACTTTATGAACATAGATGGAGCTACTGCTGCAATAAACACGTTTAATTTTTTTGTAGAGAAAATACTTAATATTTTTTGCCATAAGCAGTTTTGCGTCAAATTTACGTGTGCCTTCATCATTTCACATAAAGATTTTTTCATGTTTAACTCGGTTGAAGTTCAAATTTTCATTTGTATGACGTAACGATGCGCCTTAAGAGGAAGATTTATATTAACTCATGCCGATAAAAAGCCCTTTTCACGCGGGAAAATGAGTTGCGGCGGGTGAAACTCCTAACGGGCTGCTAGTTCTATTTATATTAGCCGTGTGCTGCCGGCTTAGTATAGCATCACCCCACATCTTTCCGTTGTCGTAATGTCTATCTATATTGTTCTAAGTATGAGAATAAATTGTTTCGCCGGGGCTTACTAGTAGTTGTAGGCGGGTATAAAATTCGGATACCAGGGTTTATCTGGATGCATCTCATAACATATTGAATTAGTGAATTAAAAAAAATTATCATCTTCCTAAGTATTGCATTTTTTTACAGCAGCAAAGAAGAATGACGATGACGCTTTGATTGACTTGAGCGACGATATGCCTGATATCGCTAAAATGAGTAAGTTGACATTAGTTTTTATTAAGGTGCCGTACCCAAAGAGTGAAAATAGTAATTGTTGAAATTTTTACAAAATGACATATACTGCTATTGCCGCTATGACAATAAATACTTAAAAATATATCAAGAACGAAATAAAAATTAAGAGGGTATTTCTCATTGAAGAATCGATATTTTTATGTAATTTTTAGTACTCAAAAGTACGGCACCCTTCGTGCGCGACTGCGACTCACACTTGGCCGTTTTTTAATAACTCATATTTTTGCTATTAAATTGAGTAGTTTGACTCATCATCATTGGCCTCATACGTCTGTGACAGACGATTTATTCAGTGTCTGAGGCAAGATTTTTCATGGCTGTATAAGCCGATACGGGAGCGGTATGACTTTTTTAAGTTTGACTAAGTATGTGGTATTCTTAGACCGGTATAAACAATATACTAAACTAAAGAAACATTTCTTCTTGTAGCGGTGAAGGAGCCTAAAAAGGAAGGAGGTGGCAAGGACGAGTTCGACATGTTCGCGCAATCCAGGAACGTCACATATGAGAGCACCAAGACTGGGTGAGCCCTCTATTACACCCTTAGCTTTTCGCTGCATGAAAGTTTGACAGCAAATCCATGTAACGGAATTTTGCCTTTGAAAAATGGCCATTTTTGTCTTTCCGTGATATTATAATATGATACTAGATATGTCCGCACGATTTACGTAATTTATGCAGCGCTTTAACCAAATAATTCGTTCGAGTTATAGTTTGAGGCTTTCTGTTTTGTCTGGGTCAATGTGGGGGAATTTTCAACAAGCGTCAAGATATAAAAATTTTGGATAGCAGATTTTCGACAGTATTGATGCTAAAAATCGCAGGTTGAAATCCTGCCTGTGGCGGATAATTTTGGTAACAGAATGCATAATTGTTTATTTTATTTATTTATTTTATAAAACATTACATAGAATCAGAAAACCTTAACTCTATGTATGTCTCTTAAAAAACTTATGAGATCATGTGAGATCAAGTTATACTAAAACTAAAATAACAATTATTAAATTATAAAACAAAACAAAACGTGTGTTAACAAAATTGCACTTTCTCACATAACTCAACACTTATTAGAAAGTTTAGACCATCGGTCTGCAAATATGTCTACATCTGGATAAGCGTAAGAGCTGCCTAACGAAACGAAGCCCTCGCAGTAATGGCGACTGCTGCCGCGCTACCGTGTGCCAGCTCGGCAGCGCGAGCAACTTGTGTCCGTATTATATGTTCCTGAATCCAACTCATATTTGTCTACAGCGGCAGCAGCTACGCGGACAACATGGAGGACCAGACAGTGAGCCTCGCCGCCGCCACGCAGCGCGCCACACCCGCACAGCCTTTGGTGAGCCAACATATACTTTATTCTTATACTACTTGTTAATACTTGATGTTTTTGACAAACTTAGAAGTATTTAGCCCTTCTTTTAATAATGATTACCCCTCCCCTATCCACACGTGAAAAACCATTCAAAAATTTCCTAAGTCCAATCCCTCTGTAAAAAGGTTAGGAAAAAGACAAAATATGGATATTTTAAGAATGGGACATAACTCGCCGATTAACGATTAGAATACCTCCACCCTTAATCAAAGGCGACGTTGTGGTTTTAACCTTAGCTGAGTCTTGGCCTCGCATAATGAACAGCATGGTGGCGGTGAATCCACCCTGCATTCCAAAAAGAGCAGGGCGATGAAATGTTTATACCCTGTTTTACGTCTTTTTTGCAGCTGATTTTTTAAATAACCGTAACCCATTTTTCGTTTGGCATTAATATTCATTTAAATTTGAGTCCCGTACTCATGTGAAACGGGCTGCAATTCAATAAAAAATAAGGAGTTAAATTTACACCTCCTGGATTATCATTTAGTTCCTTATACTTTTACGTATTATATTCCCTCCAGGTATATTCTTCCCCTATCTGCGATATTATGTTTTGTTTTCTTTATATATTTTTATGTTAATTTACTTGGCAGCCCCCAAATATGGACCAGCGAGAAATCGATGAAATTGCTGCTTGGTTAGAACAGGAAAAGGTGTGTTATATTATGTTTCTGTTTCATATTTATTTATTTACTCATTTAGTTATTTATCATTTCACTTCACTCATTTACCCATCCACTTTCACCCATTTTAATCAACATTTTTTTTCTCAATGAGATATTTATCATTTCACTTCACTCATTTACCCATCTACGTTCACCCATTTTAATCAACTAAATATTTATTCTTCTTCAATTTTTAAGGTTTATAATGATGATAATTTGTGACCTAGTACACATAGTATGCACAAGTATAACATTTTAACTTATAGAATTATTAGTTTCAAAATCACTGCTACAATACACGTGAATTAGCTCTTACAAAATATCATAAATTCTCATAAGCAAGTAGGCCTAAACATTTTTTTAAATAACCTTTTATAACTACTTTGTTCTCCCTCAGGCAAACACCGAAGCGAACGGCGCTCAAGAAAGTGTCACCAGCAGTGATTTTGACAAGTTCTTAGCGTCACGCGCTGCAGCCGCTGACAACCTGCCACCCGCCTCTACCACACAAGCAGGCAGCAACAGTGGTTCTAGCAACAACACACCAAGACACAGGTATGAGGCTTTTATTATTCCGAAGTGTATGCAAGACACAGGTATGAGGTTTTACAACTGTGATGCGAACGGTGCTCTAAGCGTAACAAGCAGTGACTTCGACAAGTTCTTAGCGTCACGCGCAGCAGCCGCTGACAACCTGCCACCCGCCTCTACCACACAAGCAGGCAGCAACAGTGGTTCCAGTAACAACACACCAAGACACAGGTATGAGGCTTTTATAATTCCGAAGAGGTAAGATACAGGTATGAGGTTTTACAACTGAAGCAATCGGCGCTCAAAGTGTCACAAGCAGCGACTTCGACAAGTTCTTAGCGTCACGCGCGGCAGCCGCTGAGAACCTGCCACCCGCCTCTACCACACAAGCAGGCAGTAACAGTGGGTCCAGCAACAACACTCCCAGACACAGGTATGAGGCTTTTATAATTCCGAAGTGTATGGAAAGTTACAGGTATGAGGTTTTACAATTGTGAAGCGAACGGCGCTCAAGAAAGTGTCACCAGCAGTGATTTTGACAAGTTCTTAGCGTCACGCGCCGCAGCCGCTGACAACCTGCCACCCGCCTCTACTACCACACAAGCAGGCAGCAACAGTGGCTCCAGTAATAACACTCCAAGACACAGGTATGAGGTTTTACAACTGTGAAGCGAACGGCGCTCAAAGCGTAACAATAGCTGTGACTTTAACAAGTTCTTAGTGTGACACGCAGCAGTCGCTGACAACCTGTCTCCCGCCTCTACTACCACACAAGCGGGCAGCAACAGTGGTTCTAGTAACAACACACCCAGACACAGGTATGAGGCTTTACAACAATACACCGAGACACAGGTATGAGGTTTTACAACAGTACACCAAGACACAGGTATGAGGTTTTACAACTGTGAAGTGACCGGCGCTCAAAGCGTAACAAGCAGTGACTTCGACAAGTTCTTAGCGTCACGCGCCGCAGCGGCTGACAACCTGCCACCCACCTCTACCACACAAGCAGGCAGCAACAGTGGTTCTAGTAACAACACACCAAGACACAGGTATGAGGACTATGAGGTTTTTATAATTCCGAAGTGTATGGCAAGGCACAGGTATGAGGTTTTACAACTGTGAAGCGAACGGCGCTCTAAGCGTCACAAGCAGTGAGTTTGACAAGTTCTTAGCGTCACGCGCGGCAGCTGCTGACAACCTGCCACCCGCCTCCACTACCACACAAGCAGGCAGCAACAGTGGTTCTAGCAACAACACACCAAGACACAGGTATGAGGACTATGAGGTTTTTATAATTCCGAAGTGTATGGCAAGGCACAGGTATGAGGTTTTACAACTGTGAAGCGAACGGCGCTCTAAGCGTCACAAGCAGTGAGTTTGACAAGTTCTTAGCGTCACGCGCGGCAGCTGCTGACAACCTGCCACCCGCCTCCACTACCACACAAGCAGGCAGCAACAGTGGTTCTAGCAACAACACACCAAGACACAGGTATGAGGACTATGAGGTTTTATAATTCCGAAGTGTATGGCAAGGCACAGGTATGAGGTTTTACAACTGTGAAGCGAACGGCGCTCTAAGCGTCACAAGCAGTGAGTTTGACAAGTTCTTAGCGTCACGCGCGGCAGCTGCTGACAACCTGCCACCCGCCTCCACTACCACACAAGCAGGCAGTAACTACACACCGAGACACAGGTATGAGGATTTTATAACTTTGAAGACAACGGTGCTCAAGAAAGTGTGATGAGCAGTGATATCGACAAGTTTTTGGCGTCACAACACGTTGCAGGCATATAAGCACCACATAATAGTGGTTTCAGCAACAATACACCAAGACACAGGTTCGAGGTTTTTTATATCTCCTTGCCCAATGTTCATACTGGTCTATACTAAAGTTAGTATAAGGTGTTTCTTAAACCGACCAACAGATGTCGCTGTTAGGTCGGAGCGTTTTCCTAAAACGCGGTATTAAGATGTCTTCGGCGATGCATAAGTAGACTAAGGATTTATTTGAATATAAGAACCTACTTTTTCACCACTACTCGGTAGTATTATTTACTATAATCACCTTGTGGGATTTTTGGGACTGTTCATGGTCCTTCGGCTGTCCGGAATTTTCAGGACGTCTGAAGTAGACTGTGTACCTGTCCACACGGCACCGACCAGGGGCGTAATGCTGCCTATGGTGCTTTGAGCTCCTTCAGTACAGGAGCAGCATCGAGCGGCGGGAACCACCCGGTTTTCAGGACGCTTCAGGAAGGCGTTTCAGGGAAGAAGTTTCGGCGGGGGGAGCACCCCCTTGGACACCGTGTGGAAGGCAGCCATTGGACGACGTTAAGCGGAAACGTCAACTTCAAATTTGACAGCTGTCAAGGTGACAGTTCAAGAAACGTCATCTGTCAAGTTTGACATTTCAAGAAACGTCAAGTGCGAGTCGTAAATTGTGAGTGTGACCAGTGTTCAGGATTAAAAACTGTGAGTACGATTTTGAACTTTATTAACAAGAAGATATTAACTTAGAAGAATTTCAAGATAGTGCATGTATGAAGATATTGACTTAGTGATTTTGAAGAGGATTTTGGACTTAGAAAAATTAGTGAAGTGTTTGCATGAACTTAGAATAATTCCGCAAAAAGTGTTCCGACGGGGAACCTATGCCCGATTTCATAGCGGATTTACTTTGCGCAAACACTTAGAAAATTTTCGTGTTTTGGACTTTGTCGATATTTTGTGTTTTCGGAACTTGTAAAATTTTTCATATTTTTGTGAACTTTAACATTAAATTTTAGGTAACGTTTGGACTTGTAAAATTTTAAGAAAATATTTTGCTTTTGTGGACTTGTGTTAATTTTGTGTTAGGTTTTTGGAACTTACAAAATATTTGTGGTTGATACTAGTTTCTTGTATTGTACTGTACTTTAAGGTTTCGCAAACATGGCTGATAAGTATTATAAACTTCAAGAGGATTATTTTGAAAAAATCACGAGGGCGTATGATAACTTTAAGGCGTCGCCTAAAGCACGCATAACGGTTGGTTATATTGACACGCGTATTGAGGCGTTGGAAAAACTTTGGTCTGCCTTTAGTAGCACGCACACCAAACTCGTGTTTGAAGTAAAAAAAGCTGAATTTTTAGACTCAGAATATTATAAAAACGAAGTTTATGATCTTTGTGAAGAGAAATACATAGAGTATAAGTCTGTAATGAAAGATAAATTAGCAGAAATCAAAGCTAGTCAACCAGTAGTAAGCACACCACCACAGTCAAATGTAAAGCTACCTAAAATTGAAATTCCAAAGTTTTCCGGAAAGTATTCAGAATGGACAACATTTAGTGATTTGTTCCGTTCCCTTGTCCATAAAGAAACCTCTATCGATAATGTACAGAAATTGCACTATCTCAAAAGTTATATCACAGGTGAGGCTGAGCAATTGCTAAGGCACATACCTTGCACCGCAGATAATTATAAAATCTGTTGGGATATGTTGGAAAATCGTTACAGCAATAAAAAGTTTCAAGCTAACTGCATTTTAAAACGACTTACCAACCAAAAGGCCTTGGCAACTGAGTCATCCTCAGCTCTCAAGCAGCTACTGGATACTACCAGAGAATGCTTGAATGCTCTTAATAATTTAGGCATCAAAACAAACACGTGGGATATAATGATAATTTTTCTCATTAGTCAAAAACTAGATCCAGAGACGCGCAAGCAATGGGAGCAGAAGATCAGTGATTCTACCCAAGATCTACCGAAACTCAAAACGTTTGAAGATTTTTTGGAGACTCGATTCAGAGCTTTAGAGTTTTTAGATAATAAAATTCAAAGGCAAGATAAGCCTACGGTAACTCACGTTGCTCCTGCTCCCGCTGCAGCCGTATCATGTTTGTTTTGTTCTGAGGGTCACAAACTAAGTAATTGTAAGAAATTCTCTAAGGAGAATGTTGACGCACGGCGTAATTTTGTCCAAACTCACAGCTTGTGCTTCAATTGCATGAGCCCAAGCCATTCGGTTTATCAGTGCAATCAGTCTACCAGATGTCGCTTATGCAGAAAAAAGCATCACTCTTTACTCCACCCCAAATTTCTCAAATCAGCCAACGGTTCAAACCAGGCTGATCAACCTGCAGAAGGCAATGTTGTTGCATCTGCAACAGAGAAAACCCCTTCTGAGGCTCAAGGTGAAGGTTCAGATCATTCAGCAGTTAACTGCCTATCTTATACAAACAACCAAGTGTTGTTAGCAACTGCTTTAGTAGACTCGGTGTCACCTAAAGACAATGCAGTTGTTGTATTAAGATCTTTTATAGATCCGGGTTCGCAGCTCTCTCTAATTTCCGAGGCTGCAGCTCAGATGCTAGGTCTCAAACGGTTCCCAGAGATGAGAACTATTTCAGGGTTAGGCGGTGACTCAGGCTCGACTATAGTGTCGAAGTCTTCGGTGTCAGTAGAAGTTCGGTCCCGTTTTGATCCCAGCTTTACCGTAAGGGTTAAAGCTCACGTCTTGAGCAAACTAACGAACTTTCTTCCAAGCAAGAAAGTTCCTGCTCAAGTTGTATCAACACTCCCGTCCATGGAATTAGCAGACCCTAAGTTCCATACTCCGAACAAAATAGATCTGCTATTGAGTGCCGGAGTGTATAGCCAAATTTTGACTCGAGGTTTATTCAATGGTCCACAGGGATCCATAGTGGCTCAGAACACTAAGTTCGGTTGGATCATCTTTGGCAATACACACGACGACACTGAAGATTTCAACCATGGCGAGAGCGAGATGTGTCACAGCGTCATCAGCATGCACGTAGCTCAGTGCAATGAAGATGAGCAGCTTAAGAAGTTTTGGGTTCTCGAATCCGACTCAACTCTCCAAAAGAAGAAGCATCTTACTTTGGAAGAAGAAAGATGTGAAAAGTTGTTCGTCGAAACGACTTCAAGAGATGAGTCTGGACGTTTCGTAGTCAAATTACCATTCAGATCGGATGATCCGCCTTGTAAATATGGTAATTCCCGTGAGATTGCTCGCAAACGGTTTCTAATGCTTGAGAGACGTTTGCTCAAGAACCCTGAACTTCGAATTGAGTATTCCAAGGCCATTAACGAGTACCTTACTCTAGGCCACATGGAAAGAGTCACGGAAGATGTTGATAAACCCGATGCAGTTTATCTACCACAACTGGCAGTCGTGCGGCCTGATAAAACGACGTCTCGAGTTCGTCCAGTTTTTGATGCCGCCTGCAAGGGCTCAAACGGCATTTCTTTAAATGACGACTTGATGGTCGGTCCAACTCTTCAACCAGAGTTACGGCAACTAGTAATGCGTTGGCGTTGCTATCCGATTTCACTTGTCGCGGACATCGTAAAGATGTACCGACAAGTGAAAGTGGCGGAGGAGGATGCAGATTTTCAGCGCATCTATTGGCGTGAAAATCCAAATGCTGAACTACAGCATTTTAGACTCTTGAGAGTCACTTTTGGAACATCCTCAGCTCCCTACTTAGCCGTTCGTGCTCTGCAAGAATTGGTCCACCAAGAAGGTCATCAGTTTCCGTTGGCCGCATCTAGAGTCCTCAGTGACTTCTACATGGACGACCTAATGACTGGCTGTCATTCTGTAGAAGAAGGCGTTCAAGTTGTTGAGGAGATAACCCAGTTGCTCGATCGTGGCAAATTTCCACTTCAAAAGTTCTCTAGCAACAGCACAGAATTACTGCAGAGAATCGAAATGGACGAGAGGGATTCTATACACAACTTGGAACTGAAGACTGACGAAGTAATGAAGATCCTAGGACTTACGTGGAATAGAGAGGTAGATCGATTCCAGTGCACCGTCAAGCTTCCTTCAGCAGAATCTCCAGTTACCAAACGGAAAGTCATATCTGACATCGCTCGTCTGTTTGATCCTCTGGGTTGGATAGCACCAGTCGTCACTAAAGCTAAGATTTTCATTCAACGACTGTGGCTGTCTGGCATAGAGTGGGATACAGAATTACCTGCTCAACTGCTCAAGGATTGGATCGAATTTAGGAGTGACTTAATGGCACTTACACGGTTCAGCGTTCCTCGCTGGATGCACTCGAGTCCTGATGACATGACTCTAGAGCTTCACGGATTTTCTGACGCGTCTAATGCTGCATATGCCGCCGTTGTCTATGCTCGCATTATCGACAAGTCAGGTCAAATTCATATCAGTCTAATTACGTCGAAGACTCGAGTGGCTCCAGTCAAACAGGTTTCGATTCCAAGACTTGAGTTGTGTGGCGCAGTTCTACTTACCAAACTTCTGATGGAAGTCGCTGACACACTACAGGTTCCCAAACATCAAGTTCATGCATGGACTGACTCAACCATTGTGTTGGCATGGCTTCACAGCCATCCAAGCCGGTGGAAGACCTTTGTGGCGAACCGTGTCTCAGAGATACTTACTGTCATGGACGGAAATCAGTGGTCACACGTTGTATCCAAGGACAACCCTGCCGACTGTGCTTCTCGTGGAATGCAGCCATCTGATTTTATCGGCAATCGCCTCTGGACCCAAGGTCCTGATTGGCTCCACAAAGCTTCAATCGATTATGGCAGCCGAAATGTTAAAGACACTGCTCTTGAGGAGAGGACTCAAAAACTAGCTTGTCACGCTAACGTCAGTGACGACGGTAGCACTAGCGATCTGATGTCCAGATATTCTTCTCTCAAGAAGCTGGTCCGTGTGGTGGCGTTCTGCAGGAGAGTCTTGAGCTGGAAGAGAACTGAAAAGAGAATCACTGATAAAATTCTATCAGTCAAGGAGTTGAATGATTCTCTTCAAGTCTGCATAAAACTATGTCAGAAAGAGAGTTTTGCAGAAGAGATAGATGACATACAGAAGGGCAAACTGAAAAAGAGCAACAAACTTACCTCACTGAGTCCTTATTTAGACTCTGACGGCGTCTTGAGGGTTGGCGGACGAATCGAAAGGGCTGACGTTGGTGCGGATATGAAGCACCCCATAATCATGCCCCACGACTCACACTTCACAAAATTGTTGATCGGCGAAGCTCATGTTAAGACCATGCATGGTGGTCCTCAGCTCATGCTCAACTACTTACGATCTAAGTATTGGGTTATTGGTGCCAAAAAGCTCGTTCGACAACATGTACATAAGTGTGTAGCTTGCATTCGTTACGCAGCTCAAACCAACCAGCAGCTGATGGGTCAATTACCCGAAGCTAGAGTGACTGCACATAGAGTTTTCTACAGAAGTGGCGTAGATTACGCCGGTCCATTCAGTATCCGTACCACCAAAGGTCGCGGGCATCGCGCAACGAAGGGGTACATATGCCTGTTTGTGTGCATGGCCACACGCGCCATCCATATCGAGGTGATCAGTGACATGACATCCGAAGCGTTCATAGCAGCTTTTACACGCTTCACTGGTAGGAGAGGTCATGTCGCTGAACTGTGGAGCGATAATGGCACCACCTTCGTTGGCGCTGCACGTGAACTGGAGGACCTTTTCAATTTAGAAAAATCTAGTGTCGCAGTAGAAATTGCTGACTGGTTGGCCTCCAATCATACTTCGTGGCACTTTATCCCTCCCCGTTCTCCAAACTTTGGAGGATTGTGGGAAGCGGGAGTAAAGTCCACCAAGCATCACCTCAAGCGTGTCATAGGAGACAACACCCTCACTTTTGAGGAGATTTCGACAGTCTTGATACAAGTTGAGGCTTGTCTCAATTCAAGACCCATTTCCCAGCTGTCGAATAATCCTGAGGATCCTAATCCTCTAACCCCCGGCCATTTCCTCGTGGGCGAACCACTAGTTATGGTCCCCGCTGTGAATTACGAGAATTCAAAAATCAGCAGCCTAAAAAGATGGCATTTGACCCAAAAAATGACCCAGGACTTCTGGCGCAGATGGTCGCAGGAGTACCTTACACAGTTGCAGCACCGATATAAATGGTCTGAACAGACACCTGAACCACAGATTGGTAGTGTGGTGTTAGTAAAAGAAGATGATCTTCCTCCTGCACAGTGGCTTTTTGGTCTGATAGTAGACAAACATCCCGGTTTGGACAATCTTACCCGTGTGGTTAGTCTCAGATACAAGGGCAAGGTTATCAAAAGACCTGTATCTAAAATCATTGTGTTACCTGCTGCAGATGCAGATGTTTAATAATTAGTTTAAGTAAAGTTTATTTACATTTGTTAATTTTTTTTTATTTTCTATTTGTGCTTTTTAATGGACTCGGTCCATGGCGGCCGGAATGTTCATACTGGTCTATACTAAAGTTAGTATAAGGTGTTTCTTAAACCGACCAACAGATGTCGCTGTTAGGTCGGAGCGTTTTCCTAAAACGCGGTATTAAGATGTCTTCGGCGATGCATAAGTAGACTAAGGATTTATTTGAATATAAGAACCTACTTTTTCACCACTACTCGGTAGTATTATTTACTATAATCACCTTGTGGGATTTTTGGGACTGTTCACCCAATGGATGACTAGTCTAGCGATTGGCCCAAATATTGTATAAAGATTAGGTACCGCCTGACTGAATGCACATCCAGTTTCGCTATTTTAACGCCGGCCTTCCCAAGCCAGACCAGACATGATTGTTCATGAGCCAATAACAATAGCAGTGTCAATACTGTCATTTAGGTGTAATTCATACCCAATATGAAACATACAGGCGCTTGAAAATGGACCGAATAGCTTTAAAAAAATGTTCTTCCACTTCGTAAAGTGATTCGATGTCTATCCGATTTTTGTAGTGTGATTACTAAATTCTTTCTTTCTTTTCAGGCAGATAAATAAGGAAGGACAGGATTCTATGTTCGCGCTATAAGAGGAATGTTGTGATGTGATGGAGTGATGCTTGGTAAGGTTACTACATGAATAAAAATTTTGAGGTAGGTAGTATACTTTCAAATCACCCTAAAACCTGCTGGTACATCTAAAACATTGAACTTACAAAAAAAGGAGAATAATGGGCGTTTTTTTAGAAACTAATAAGTGAGATAGCGTTTTACGCCTCCTTAGACTTAATGGGATTAGCTGTCAAATTTTGACATTTATTCCATTTTAGTCTATGGCATCGTACAACGCCATTTTGCGGTTTATTTTCTCCAAAAAAACGCCCGTTCTAATCAAGCATCGCTTCATAATGTGGCTAGTCGTAAACGAGCGCGAGTTTAACATACAGCAAGACTTAGCGTTAGAATTTGTTGTTTTGCATCGAAATACGGATTCGCTACACACGGCCGCCACCGCCGGCCTTATACACTTAGAGCAAATAAATGTTTAGAGGGAGCTATATGTATAGCTAGAGTCGTACTCAATTATGAAACAGTTGTGCCAGCCGCTCAAACTCTACTGAATAGGCGCGTCCACACCAAGCGAGGCTGCTCGCTGCCTTACTGCCTCACGCGGCAAATGAATAAAAATTACGGGCCAACGCGCTCCAGCCGAGCCAAAATCAACGCGCCTCAGACGTTTGCCTATTAGTTTATTTAGGCGTCTAAATTGGGCCGAACTTGGCTCGCCCGCGCACGAGCGTATGCCGCGCGAGGCAATAACAATGAAGGTTATTGAGATCTCAGCCATGTTTTCAAAATACATTGTCACAATTTGAGCACACGTGTAAGATATGGATCCGACGAAATAATAGGTGGCTGGTGGACTGATGGTTTCTTACTTAACCAAAGAGCCCAAAGAAGCATTTTGTGTTTTGGTGTATCTTTTTTGTAGCGTGCTATGCATTAATTTAAAACGCCTGACGAGCGGCAAATCTGAATGAGACGAGTTTTTGCTCTGGAAGTAGAATTCCCTTTAAACATTTCTTTGCTTTGAGCTACTGATACTTCACAATTCATATACCGTTTGGTGCCTGGCTTCATAGATGTTATTGAAATATTTTAAGCTGACTATTCATAATCGAATCACCTACTAATTTTAAGCGATTTCTGATCTTATAACCGAGTTTTTCAAAGTAATAATAAACTAATTTTAAATCTGAATCAATTTTGATATATCTTCATTCAACTTAAAATACTTCAATGTATGATATCAGTGTAAAGCTTAGTACATACCTACCGCAATATTTGCCCGCGTTTGACTATGTAATGTAACATTAGGGTAAGTTCACACCGGTCGGTAAAAACGGACAGATTCCTTTTTATTTCAGCCGCGTAACTTCTTATGCTGTATAGTGTAGCATAATAAGTGCTAATTATTGTAAAGAAGATGGCATGGCTGTGACAAAAACAAGTCGACAAGTTAAGAGAGAATATTCATTCGTAATTTTTTATTGTTGTTTAGTTTTTTTTTTTAATATTATATCCTGTTATTTTGAAGCTTCCTAAATCATACTTCCATAATCAGTTCGTTTTTATCGACCCTCATAAATTGTAGATTGTTTTAAAGATAATATTCGCGTAGACTCGTAAGGCGTAAGGCGTAAGGCTCGATTTATATTTGTCCGCCGACCGGATCGCTTGCGCATTTTTACAAGAATGTGTATGGATTGAATTTTTTGCATCCGCGGTCCGCGGCGGTTATTTTCCAGTAAACGTGCGGCTAGCGGACAAATATAATTCGAGGTTTAGATGACCACGGGAGCATTTAATGAAAGACCATTGGCGCGCAGCTAAAAAATGTATTGTATGTAATTGAGAATTACGAGTTTATAGTATTTGGAGGGTGCGACAGTGTCGTATGTGATAAAAGTATTGTTTTTTAAACATTGCTGCGTGGACTACAGAAAGCTATAATTGGGTTTTTTGAGCAGCAAGTGTCTTTTATAAAATCGAAAATTAATACAAACAGCGCCTCAAAAACAAGTGATTTGGCCATACTTAACGTCAACAATTGAAATCGGTCACAAACGAGTTATTTCTATGCTTAAACATCGCCAATAACTTTGTCGCGGTACCTCAGTTTGTTTTGATAAGTGAAATAATATGAAATAAAAAAGCCTTGTGTAGTCCACACACCAAACATTTTATTTGCGCAAACATTTATTGCGCAATATTATTAGTTTTAACGGTATTTTTAAGGCAAATCATGATTTGTATATTATTTAGAAATCCCTAACCGACTGCATTTTGTTTTTGTTGATTTGATTATTAAAAAGTTAAGTTTATAATTGATTTGTACAGTCTCGAACTAAGCTAAAATAAAGAGATAAAATGAAATTGATTAAGAGATTTTGTCGCATAGTATAGTTACTGAACTGAATAAGAATCTAAAAGTCGCTTTTCCTTTATGCAAGTAACTTGGCTGAGCCCATGGAACTTACATGTAAACATTATGGACACCTCGACATTCACCGTCTCGGTGCGCTATCTCCCATTCTCAAAATATCCGGATGGGGAGGGGAAGAGTTACCTTTAAAAAATATGCGTTACCTAAAATGATCATTACATTTTGAGAATGGGACATGATGTATAGTATGTTTGCAAAGTTCAATACTTTACGGCAAAATTGTGAGGTGACAATTACTTATATGAAAGGAAATCCGGGTTTATAAAAATATGCAATGAAATGCAGGTGAAAATGGAAAATTATCCATCTCATAGTAGTTCTAACCACAGCATTCCATTGGCATTTTGTGTTTGTACGATATGTATGACACTCCAATTAACAAACACTGGTTCTACCTATTTGGGATTGTAATGCACTCACAGTGCTATATTATTCTCATAAATGAAAATAGGAAATCGAAAAAATTTCATGCATCGACCGGGGCTCGAACCCAATGGCCACTAATACTACCAATTTAATCTTGAAATAATTATTTAAGAATTCAAAAAACTTGTGGAATCATTTTGCCAAGTAGCAGATGCCTGCACTGCACTTTTATAAGTACTGTATAGCAATTTTTAAGTATCATTTTACCGTATTTTAACATGAAATGGTAGTTACCCTGATTAGTTAACCCATGTGTAGGCTCAGCTCACATCTAGCGCCAAGACTAACATCAATTTCTTAAAAGCGTGTAAATTTTATTGTTTCATCATTTCACGCGATAGTTTTTAGCTAATGTGTGAAAGTAATCGCGAGTGCTAATAATAAATATATCATAGATAATTGAAATAAGTCGATATTGACTAGCACAAGCAAAGAATTTATGCTCTCTAGCATCTATCTTCTCAGTCTTTTGGCACTATGTGTGCGTTGATCCTAATGTGTATAATATTAATATTAAAGTTAACAGTCCCATATAATACCAAAGCCGCCACTAACAGAACTCAACGCAACCATTCCACACTGTCTCAATTAAATGTTCTTTTGGTATATTGTGATAATTTTAACGGAACAAGCTTAAATGTTATTATGTAATAATTTAAAAGAGTTATTTTATGTTGTAATCGTTGTATTTAAGATAATAAAATAATTACTATACCATTTAAGACTGTATTTTTATTGTTTCGAATTAAAATGTCCCTGTGATGTTACATGCGAGAAGTCAGCTACATTTGCTCCCGATTAAATCACGGACTGGAGGAACTGGAATGATGCTTTTGACGTTTTGCTACATTGGCATTGCTGACATGACATTTTGCAAATTGTGGCCTCAGAGGGAGGGTTACGTTTTCGAGAGTATGTATGTATGTGGACAAATATCTAAATTATTTTTTGCGGGCTACATACCACAAATTAGGGAAACGGCGGGCAAGGCGTCTTACATAGAGCTTGCTTCAACAGACTGATGGATGTTGATATGAGGATTCGTATTAACAGCGCGAATAACTCTGGCTATATTAACATAAATACAAAATGGCGGAGATTTTATACGTTAGATATAACTTTAAAATTAGTGCAGTCGGGGCTTGTTGTTTGTCATCCTGTTTATGTCATTTTGCTACATATAAGACGTATTGCTATTCTGAAAGCAACATAGGTATTGAAATTGATTATGAATTTACATACTGGGGACTTTTATGACTGGTGCGGTGTTATTTTGGAGGTGGCTATTTGCGACGAAATAAAAAAAGTAAAGTAAGTTTAAATTGGTTTATTTATCAATTTCTGTACCCACAATAGATACATAGAAAGTAGTTTGGCCAACAGTGCGGATATTTACACGTTGAGCAGAAAAATTTCAACATAACAGAACAGATCTCTCACAATTGAAATCATAAGTAATTAATTCATAATATTTGAAGCACCTTAGATTGATTCATCAAACGCCCTTAATTTAAAACAAAATAATCTTAACACACGTACAAAAATACATCAATAATAAGTCGACCTTATAAAACCTATTTCTTGTGATGAAATACAACTTCATAGATTGCAGAAATTATATTTTTAAAGGTACAGTCACACCGAAGTCGTACACAAGAAAAACTAAATGCTTGTTCGATGCTAATCAACCTTGTACTGGGCTAGGAATGTGAAATTACCATTATGATACAGAAATTATAAATACTTTTATTCACTAAGCTGCTGATGTAATAAATTATGCTTACTTATACTCTGGCCGGCGGAGATCGGTTACGAATCGGAAGAGAGTATTCCACAATAAATATCAAAAAGAATTACTTCTGCAGCACCTACAGTTACCAGAGAGCTCAACATACACTGGTTTTGCATTGCAGTGATTAAGAACGGCCAGTTTATGCTAATTCTTTAAGTAACTCTAGGTGCTAAAGTTCAACAAGAATAAGAACAATCAACAGTCTAGGTCGCGTTGGAAATGCAATGTTAGTTTCAGTATAAAAGTAAATTATAATCTATACAGTACGCTATAGCTATGGAAGTGCGAGCGAGAGAGCTTATAACTCGTCGCGCGCGGGCTGTTCGTCCTCCTGGTCGTCTTCGAATTCAGGCTGGAATTATAAGAAAAGTTGGTTTTTGAAACAGGCTAAGTTTATAGTCCTCGTCGCGTATAGATCCCGCAGACGCGGCGCTGTCCAAAGAAAATCTAAATCTAATGAGTGAAATAGTAAGTGGTCGAAAAACTTTTGACACCAGACCAGGGTTTCTCGGGTCGTTGGACGACTGGGTGCTATACTCGAAGAAGAAGTAGGTGCTATTTATAGGACAGCCCTCCGAATGTGATATGGCGCATTCAGGCCATTAAACTTAAGAACTTCCCCTTAGGAATATATTTTTAAATGTGCCCTCGATGGCCTGAAAGGTTTTTGTAGGACTGTTAAGATTAAGAAGTTTATGTAAGTGAAATGTTAGAAATCAAGAGGTTGATTTGAATGTTTATAAAAAGACTGAAAATGCGGTTCATTTTACGCCAATATTGTGTGTTTTTGACCAGATTTTAACTAATCTTTATTCAAGCGACGACAACTAAAAACTGTATTAGAATTAAAATAAAGTAAAAATTAAGTAAAAAATCATTCAACATGTTAAGACACTGCAATCAGATATGGGTTAAAACACGGTTTTCTTCATGTAGTTAATCAGAAGACCGTCGTGTGGATATCATCATATTTGCAGCATCTTAGAATGAAATAAGTACGAAAAATGAAAATGAAAGACGGAGAAGCACATAATAAGTTATCAACATAAATAATTGTTTAGGTACATTACATAGATTTTATTACACAGAATTTACGCAATTATAGTTAAAAGGCTAGTAGGGATAGGTGGAACAGGCGAATTTTATCTTTTACCTAAATTAAAGTGTTAGTTTTCATAAGGATGTCATAATAAGATGGGGGAAGAAAAGATAAGTGGATAGAAAAAGTCATTTAGAATCAAAACAAATCATAATATTATGATCAGCATTCGGAAGGCTGTAACGTACACTACTAGACCATTTTTCTCCGCGATACTCCTTACTTTCACTCCTACTATACCGGGACCAATAAAAGGGTATAACAATCCGATAAGAGGTCTATGTACTCATGAAACTGAACCACTTTACCCACGGAACATAGGTCTAAATCTTAAATAAATATGTAATATCATAGTAAGTCAAGAGGTCCAAATATCTTTTTCTTATTTCGATCCATGTTCCACGGGGAAAGTTGTTCAGTTTTATGAGTACTTTAACCTCCTTACGGCTTGTTATACCCTGTTACTCCCTTTATAAGGGCACGCGTACTAATCATGTTATGGCTTTACAATATCCAAGTTATCGGTGTGAAATTGTCGATAGTAAACTCCGGCGTGCGAAATGGCAAATGTTTAATTACGTCGCCGGAACATTGGCGCGGTAATGCGATAAACGCAAACGCTGCGATAAAAATTTACTATCGAAACTTGAAAGAAATTTTGTAGAAATACTAAGTTGAAATTTTGAATAAGCTCACCGAATATATCCAATTTGGGGGCCTCGAAATTGAATTAACAACTTTTTTAACAGTTCACATAACATAATATAACATAGCATCCTATAACTTGCATGGATAAAGAATAGGGACGAATTGGCAACATTATTGTTTGCCTCTCTATCATTGAATAACAAATTTTAAAACCACTTCCCGTGTAAGTTATAATTTTTTTGGACAATTGCACAATTTTCCACCGCAGGCAGGATTTGAACCTGCGACCTTCGGCACCTGTACTGCCTCTCTATCATATTATATGACATATGAGCAGTATGTCAATAAGAACATTGCTAATTCGGGTCCATACTTTATCCGCGCAAGTTATATCAGCCTATGGAATCTTAAATAAACTATTCTGAAAGGGCTGGATAAACTTACACTGGGAGTAGGTTCTCCGGTCTCTCCGTCCATCTCCACGAACTTGGTGAGTCCGGCCAGCGTGCGCTCGCCGTTGTAGTCCTTCACCTGAAAACCAATATGCCCACGTCAGATACAGGCGGTTAGATAGATAGTGCTATGCTAAGCTTTTAATGTGTCTCTCAGAAAATCCCTTAGGAAAATCCCAAAATGATTTTCCCGGGCGCCCCGGCGCCATAAAATTGGACAAAGTTTCTCCGCTTTGTCTTCCAAAACCAAAACTCAGCTTTAATGCTCAAAATTTCTTCGCTTTATCCCCCAACATTGCTTTGTCATCTAACCCTGCCCGCTTTATTACCCAAAATAATTTCACTTTATTACCCAACATCGCACATTAACATTCAAAACTTCTCCACATTACCATCCAAAACTTCTCCGCTTTATCACCCAAAAAATTTCCGCTATGTCACCCTTTTCTACGCTTTATCACCTAACCTCCTCCGCTATATCCCCCAAAACCTCTTCGCTTTATTACGCAACCTATTCCCTTTTATCACCCAAAACTTCTCCGCTTTATCACCCTGGTACAGCATTGCGCCAAACTTCTCCGTCATCCCGTCTGATCCAGCCTAAAATAGTATAAGTGTACACAACAATTACCTGGTTGTCCTTAGTGTACAGCTTGATGGTGGGGAAGGAGGTGATCTTGGTGTGCTCCAGCTCGTTGACGGTGGCGTCCATCTTGCTTATAGTGAGAGTGACGTTGTCAATTACCTGGTTGTCCTTAGTGTACAGCTTGATGGTGGGGAAGGAAGTGATCTTGGTGTGCTCCAGCTCGTTGACGGTGGCGTCCATCTTGCTTATAGTGAGAGTGACGTTGTCAATTACCTGGTTGTCCTTAGTGTACAGCTTGATGGTGGGGAAGGAAGTGATCTTGGTGTGCTCCAGCTCGTTGACGGTGGCGTCCATCTTGGCAATGATGGTGTCCTCGTCCTTCTCGAAGTGCTCGCCCAGCTTGTCGTAGATCGGGGCAAGCTGTTTGCAGTGACCGCACCTGTGGGGGAAATATTTGGGTTAGTTTCACTTGTTTAGTAGTGTTTGCTTGCGTCGACGAAAAAATCCACCATAACATACATACTCGCTATTTTGAAAAGCTTTATAAAAATAATCCTAGTTAAACTGTTTTAAAATATATGGACAGTTCTCAAAAAATTGGCCGCAAGATTTCATTTTTGCGTGTTTTTAAAAAGTTCGTGTTTTCGCGAAAAAAACTATCTTGCTAGCTAGATTAATGGTTCTTTATTACATATTTAGTGGAGGGAAGCAATTTTTTTCATTATTTTAGGAAATATGGGCAATCTAAATTACGAGGGGGGCAGGTGAACGACAATGTCGCCAGGTTAAGGACAATAGGTGCAGGTTAACGACATTTTAGTACAAATTTACTAAGTAATGTCAGCAGGTTAACAACTACGGGTACGGGCTGTAATTTCTCAGCAATAAAAACACAAAATACCTTATCATTTAGTAACTTAAATTAGTACAGCACACATATGAACATTTTTGCACTTCAACTAAATCAAACTTTTAATAAGTATAATAAAATATCTCTATGAACAATTCAATGTTTTTTAGAAAAACCCTTCTAAAATTATTGTTTAATAAATTTAGGACTACTTTTATCAAATTAGTAAAATATTAGGCTATGAATTAGATCATTTATTTTATATTATTAATTACACATTTGTATGATAATTGTCGCTAACCTGCTATTTGGTCGTTCACCTGCATTTTTGAGACAGGTGAACGACCGGCAGGTTAACGACTAAATAGCAGTTATTTCGTCATCACAGGAAAACCATTTTGAACAAAGATTGCTCACTTAGACACATTAAAGCAAACACTATTTTACACATTATAACTTGAAATGAGTGCAACGGGTAGCATAGTTTTTACATAAAAGAGGCATAAAAACGACTACATACCCGTTACAAACTCCAGAATCCGATATATAGCTCGCCTTTTCTCCGGAAACTGAACAACTGACAAGGCCTTCTCTCACCAGATGTTTGCTAGTGAATGGCTGGTTCGGGTGTTGCAGAGTGAGACGAGAGGGGTGAAGTGGTACCCGCGGTACGATCGTGTTTTCACATTTGCAGATTAACGACAAAAATGTTCGTACAAAACTTTAAATTGTATTTTATGTTATGAATAATGAATATTAGGTTATTATATTGTGTGATTCTTCTCCTATGGATATACGTAAATAGAAACGTTTGGTAGAATATTTTATTTTTGCGCATTAATATATTTTTTTAATGCTTAAACTTAAACACATCGTGAAAAGACACGCAGGTTAGCGACCAAATATACGTAAAAATCAGTTTAAAAGTATATAATATACCTCGAGCGATATTATATACACATGGCCTTTGTGCAAGAACTGTGTTTAAAAACGAATATGGCAAAAGTTATCAGCTGGGTGCATAAATATAAAAAATATCTGACGTAAACTGATGCACAGGTTGTGCGGCCAATTTTTTGAGAAACTGCCATATACTCTTTTGTTTACAACGTTAATACCTACAAACGAAGCAAGTAGAAAAAATTCGCAATATTTTGTGACAATTCAACAAATCAAGTATCGCGGTAAGAGTCCCGTTTGAGTGTGTTGAGTTATATCGACTTAGTTATGTCGAGATGGTGCCAAACAAATAAAAATTAGCAAGATAATTTCGTTACTGATGATTTCGTTAATGGACATAAGCTTTTATTGTTGTTGGAGCTTCGATAATGGAGTTCTTATCATACATATAGATAAGGTTCATTACCCTAGCTATCAATTTATCCAAACATAACACAACACACCCTATATTCGTCTCTAAGACGTCACCTCCTACAAATTATCAAGTGAACGACAAAAAGACACGCATTTTCATAATCGGTGAACATTTTCCGAGCCGTTGGGTCTCGTTCAGACGACTCCTTATGTTTACTTGTTGCCGGCTCACTGAATAACCCAAATGACATTCGCCTACACACTTGAGCAAACGTATCATTTGTTCATCTCATAAATTGTACGTATGCCAGTGATGATATATCGTTGTACTTGTAGGGTCACTCTTTCAATGTTACTAGGCTAAGCTACAAATACTATACTTTGGCTATTCTTAACTTGTGTTTAATAGAAAACCAAACCTAATACTACTCTAGTACTATTGATTGTTCAGTGTTAATACAAAGATAGTTGGATTTTTAGTATGGTTTGGCTTAGATAATAAAAAGTATGATTAAAGTGCATGCAAGTACGAATTTTATATTCATATCGGTTGATAGTCACCATATATTTGATAGGAATGCTTTTGAACTATTATATTACATTAGAAGCGTATTTTCTTATCTTGCAAGTTTTATAACTTCAATACTCACCGGATATGATAAAAATACCTGATATAAGCTAAAACATTTATCCTAAGTCTGACTTAGTCATTCGTCTTTTTAGCACTTGAATTGACCTTTATCTAGACATTGCAAGGCTGAAACACTTGATTACACAAAGATATTACGTGCCATTCTTTGTATAACAGTTACCTACATTTGCAAAATTACAACCATTGTTCAATGTCAATGAACAAATTAAGTAAGCAACAGGTATTTTGTTCATTTCAGAATTGCATAATTCTCTCATTTCTATAAGATTTTATTAAAAATAAAAGAGTATAACGTAAACTTATCGAACTGTAAATTGTCCATCGAGATTTCATTTTGATACCTCTTACGTATCGTTAATACTTAGAAACTTATTATTTAGTTTACGATTTGAAAGTTATAAGACGTCTAACATTTTGTTTACATAACTTATTTATGATTATTATGACCGAAAGGTATGGACACAACCTAATACGTTACGCTGCAATACGAGGCTACCGAAATAATATCACTTCTGTAGAATTTGTCTGACGTGAATTTTCCGCAATTTTTGAGACAATACAACAAAGAAACTTCGTAGTGGACTTAGCTTACGATTGTCACCGTATTGTTGGCACGCGGTACTCAGTAAGGCGTAGACAATGAACTTCGCGGTAAAAATAAATTTGGATACAAAGAAAATGTTCTCCTTGATTTCCTTAGTAAGTAGTATGTGCCGAAACAACATCTTCATACGTCGTAATTAGGCCAAAGTCATTTATAAAATGTAGTCGCATTTTGAGTTTCTCTGTCCGACATGGACTTGCACCGTAAACTTTTCCTAAATCATGCAACGGATTTCGAAACAGTTTTTTCAATAGTTATAAGAATGATTCAAGACGAAGGATTATACCTCATCATAATATAATGTGCTAGTGACTGTGTGGTATCGGCTAAGAATACTACCCCTAGTCTGCTCAGGGTGTTTCTTAAAAGGCGACGTATACTTAGTTTTTGACCACAGCTCAATATTTACTATGGTCAACCGTACGGTAGTGGTAATACCACCTACAACAGCATTATCAAAGAGGGTTAACGTCAGGCAGGCGGCCAGCCATATAACATAATTTTGCTACATGATTTTATGGATTTACAAATCATGTTGATTTGTGATTAGGGCAGGAAGATGATAGCCAGAAAAACGGTGAAAGCCAGAAAAACGATTAGCAGCAGGTGCATTCGCTAGGCTGGCCACTAGTAACGATAAAAAGAAGCAAGTCTCACCATGGGGCGTAGAACTCGACCAGCACCCGCTTGGTAGTGTCGAACACGACGTCATCGAAGTTGGTGGCGACGAGGACCTTGACAGGTTTGGCGGCCCAGTGACAGTCAACTGACATATAGCTACTTATACTCACCATGGGGCGTAGAACTCGACCAGCACCCGCTTGGTGGTGTCGAACACGACGTCATCGAAGTTGGTGGCGACGAGCACCTTGACTGGCTTGGCACAGTGACAGGTGACATATAGCTACTTATACTCACCATGGGGCGTAGAACTCGACCAGCACCCGCTTGGTAGTGTCGAACACGACGTCATCGAAGTTGGTGGCGACGAGGACCTTGACAGGCTTAGTGACAGGTGTCATATAGCTACTTATACTCACCATGGGGCGTAGAACTCGACCAGCACTCGCTTGGTAGTGTCGAACACGACGTCATCGAAGTTGGTGGCGACGAGCACCTTGACTGGCTTGGCACAGTGACAGGTGTCATATAGCTACTTATACTCACCATGGGGCGTAGAACTCGACCAGCACCCGCTTGGTAGTGTCGAACACGACGTCATCGAAGTTGGTGGCGACGAGGACCTTGACTGGCTTGGCACAGTGACAGGTGTCATATAGCTACTTATACTCACCATGGGGCGTAGAACTCGACCAGCACCCGCTTGGTAGTGTCGAACACGACGTCATCGAAGTTGGTGGCGACGAGGACCTTGACTGGCTTGGCACAGTGACAGGTGTCATATAGCTACTTATACTCACCATGGGGCGTAGAACTCGACCAGCACCCGCTTGGTGGTGTCGAACACGACGTCATCGAAGTTGGTGGCGACGAGGACCTTGACAGGCTTAGTGACAGGTGTCATATAGCTACTTATACTCACCATGGGGCGTAGAACTCGACCAGCACCCGCTTGGTAGTGTCGAACACGACGTCATCGAAGTTGGTGGCGACGAGGACCTTGACAGGCTTAGTGACAGGTGTCATATAGCTACTTATACTCACCATGGGGCGTAGAACTCGACCAGCACCCGCTTGGTAGTGTCGAACACGACGTCATCGAAGTTGGTGGCGACGAGGACCTTGACTGGCTTGGCACAGTGACAGGTGTCATATAGCTACTTATACTCACCATGGGGCGTAGAACTCGACCAGCACCCGCTTGGTAGTGTCGAACACGACGTCATCGAAGTTGGTGGCGACGAGGACCTTGACTGGCTTGGCACAGTGACAGGTGTCATATAGCTACTTATACTCACCATGGGGCGTAGAACTCGACCAGCACCCGCTTGGTAGTGTCGAACACGACGTCATCGAAGTTGGTGGCGACGAGCACCTTGACAGGCTTGGCACAGTGACAGGTGTCATATAGCTACTTATACTCACCATGGGGCGTAGAACTCGACCAGCACCCGCTTGGTAGTGTCGAACACGACGTCATCGAAGTTGGTGGCGACGAGGACCTTGACTGGCTTGGCGGCCCAGTGACAGCTGACATATAGCTACTTATACTCACCATGGGGCGTAGAACTCGACCAGCACCCGCTTGGTAGTGTCGAACACGACGTCATCGAAGTTGGTGGCGACGAGGACCTTGACTGGCTTGGCGGCCCAGTGACAGCTGACATATAGCTACTTATACTCACCATGGGGCGTAGAACTCGACCAGCACCCGCTTGGTAGTGTCGAACACGACGTCATCGAAGTTGGTGGCGACGAGGACCTTGACTGGCTTGGCGGCCCAGTCGGCGGGCAGCTCTTCGGAAAGCAGGTGCTGCTTCAGCTTGCCGTCGAAGAACGATTGCACGAATTCCTGTGGGAGGAGAAGTTTGTTAGTGGAGTTTAAAAAGGTGCAGTGAATAAGTGAGTAGTGATAGCAAAGGTCGCAGTTTATTCTGCCAGCTATACATATATAAAAAGGCTAATAAAACCGAAGTCTCATCGGCAATCAATGTACATTTTAGTTGTTTAATAAGGTTACTTTACCATAAATAGAAAATGAGAAAATTGAAAAGCTCATAAGCGACCGCGGGGACTTGAACCTGGGACCGTGTACCGTCCCACCGCTGTGCCAACTGAGTTACGGGCGCCTGGCGGACCCTGATGAATTTCTCAACCTCGTGATGCTCGTCTCGAAGCGACGATCAAGCAATATCTAGTAGTACTTTAATGGTGACTTTAAAAAGGGGGGTCAAAATTGGCCAAATTGGTACTAAAGTGTAATGCACATTTTCCACAGCTGGACATAATCTTTAGAAGGACGTTGGTCCACGGAACAGGACTATTTCAAAATCACTTTCCAAGGCATATAACTAATACGCTTAGTAACATAGTTTATATTTCATACAGCAAAATATGAGTTATATAGTATGAACCTTATCAACGTGCGTACGGAAGCATATACGTTATCGTAAACTAAAATGAACACGACAACCGTATTACATTACAAGTAGTAACTCAGCGTGAGATGTGTAGCGCTAAGTATGGTGACGCAAAACGTGTCATAGGAAAATGCAGTACACTTTAAGCCATATTCAAAGTACAAAGAAATCCGGTGGAGTAGGTATGTGGTTAACGGAACTCAATAGCTTGATAGTTTGTACCAATCAGAATACTGCTATAATCGATGTCATGTAAAAAGAACGCTGATTAACAACTGCCGTCTGATTTGTCAACTCTTTCGTGTCCTATATTGGTAGTAATGCGGAATAAAAGGGACAACACCACTTCGATAATTGATTGCTCAGCGTTCTTTTTACATGACGGGAACTGTACTCATGTACCGCTTGGCTAACTCTCTTACTAGTTTATTAGTAGCAACTTCATGTGAAGTCAGTAACTGATAATTTATGATCTTATGCGCCTGGCTTTATGGCCAAATTTATATACCAAACTATATTTTGAAACATAGTACCAAGGAATACTAAATATTTCATTTAATCGCTTCTAAAGTACCTAATAATTCCAAGATTACTAGTAAAATTAAAACAACATTCCTATAAAAATGAAGTCATTATAACTTATTTATCTCATGTTCGCCATTATGTAATCATAAAAGCGATAAAAGGCATTGGGCACATATCATTACCTACCTACAAAACTACATTTATGTGCAATTATCGCCAACCGATTGGTCTTTACTGTGATATGTCAGCCGTAAAATCGCACGGTGAGTTATAACTGTTAAAGTTATAAATATCAACTTTACACCTTTTTGTACTAAGTGAAGTCTAACGGGACTTTTTACGAATGGCTCATACTGCACTATTAATAATGATCTACCTAATAAGGATATTGAGTACAGAACTATCAACAATTTATTTTACTTTATAACTAGGCCACGTAGTAAAGAAACGAATTGTTTTTTGTGTCAAATTCTTATGTTATGTACCTAATTAACTGATAACTTCAAAACACGTCTTTAGTTTTTCGATTTCTTACGCGTTTTAAACCGTTCAATTCCGTATTGTAAGATGTATTGTTAAATTCTTTGAATATGGTATTTTTTTGAATTTTATAGTGTTTGGTACAAACGGCCTTCATTTACAATATTACACCTATACGGAGTGTAAGGGCTGGTGTACCGAAAACTTTGCAGGCGTGATCAGGCCATGAAAATTTTCCCTACCTTCCATACAAAGTCAGTCAGCTGATCGCGAATTTTGTATGGGTGGTCGGATATATTTTCTCGTTTCCCACCATTGGCTCCATAGTAAAAGTTGTTCAGCTACATGGTCTGATCACGCCTACAAAGTTTTCGGTACACCGTCCCTTACACCCTGTATAGAATTTGTCTACCGGATTTGGAGAACGCTATGTATGACAGCCCCCCGTGAGATCGGCAGAAATTTGCGGGAAAACACTGATGGATAGATGCAAGTCGTTTCTAATCGGACAAGGTGGAAATCCTTAGGGCACTCTCTTAGGTGGATGTATGGCTGAAATTATGATTATAAGTAGATTCAAAAGTGAATGCATCTTTTGTGGAATACAATCTTACCTCAATAGCGTTGGCGGAGAGCTCGTTGGTGGGGGGCTTGTATTTGGCCATGTCCTGTTCAAGGGCGATCAAACGGGCAGATGGGACCTCCTCCTTCTTCATGCCGAAGAACTCCAGGATTCTGCACAATAGATTACTTATTATAGACTTATCTACATGAGTTTACCTTAGGAGGAGAAATCACAACATAAAATGAGAATCTCACTGTCTTTTGATTAATAAATTAAATATTCGACAAAAATACAATCAAAGACGTATAAACCTCTTCCTTCTTTATGTCAAAGAACTCCAGGATTCTGAAGAAGAGGTTACTTATTAGAAACTTTTCTACATGGGTCTACCTTACGAGAAAAGACAAAAAAAATTTGAATCCCACTTTTACAACAAAAACCTTATTTATTTTACAAGTCTATTATTGACGCATAAAGGGAAAAGAGAGCCCACAATAGTCTATTATTCATTTCCAAAGATGAGAAATTGCTTTTCGTTTGGACACTACCAGATCTTCAATCCCACTCATACATTTCACAAAAACCCTATTTCATAATAACCAGCGGCCAGTGTAGCCTGACATACACACACGAACGTATTACAAGTTAGCATAGCTCACCTCTGGTGGTCATCCTCGTCGGTGTCGATGGCTACGGTCATGATCTTGTCCTGGTAGTTCTTGGCGACTGGTTTCAGCACGTCGATGTATTTCTCGAAGTCACCGTTTTTCTGCGGCAAAAATAAATAGGTCAGATTTTCATAGGTAGATTTCATATGCATACATATTTTCAATTCGTTTACGTATAGCGACCAAGATGTTATTTCACTATAATTTTAGGTACTGACGGAAGAATTTCCATAGAACTAAATCATTTGTGACTGGTTTGCTTGTGTAAATGTATAAAATCACTGTCAGCATTCTAAGTTGCTATAATACAGTTTTGTACTTATACATGTCGGCGAAAACTACCATTACGTTTATGAAGACTGATTAGATTTGTTTGTCGAAAGTGACACTTTAATTTCATTTTAATTAGTTAGGAATAATTGTTTGTGAAGATAGCTTCATTAGGCTGAATAACTTGTAATCCCTTTGTTTTGCTGATTGATGTGTGAGGGGAAGAAAATTAATGTCATTACCAAAAACGAGAAGAAACTTGATTTTTACGTTCTGCGAATTATTGTTGAAAATCTGGTTAATCCAGCTTGATTGTAAAACGTTTCTTGTGTGAGAGAATACACCATTTGTTTACTACACACTGGTGCTTTTATTTCGAAGAAGACCACCATGAGCGGCCAGGGGCCAATCCCTCCTGACAATGAAAACCATGCGAGTGAGGATCCTCCCTCATCAGAAGTGGTCCAAAATGTACAGCGCTCACAACCGGAATTAAAGAAGATACAGATACAAAATGGAAATTGTTACTGGAACAACAAAATCTGAACTTTCTGGCCCTGATTGAGGCATTAAAAGGACCTACAAACCAGGTGGTATATTTACCGGAGTTCGACTCAGAAAATGCTGATATGGACGCACGAGCTTGGTTGGCCACTGCAGAAATGTGTATGGCTGAAAATCCACTAAGTGGAGCACCGCTTATGGTTGCATTGAGCAGAGCACTTAAGGGTCAAGCATCGGCATGGTTGTCACAAATCTCTTACCCTGGTATGAAATGGAATGATTTTCAAGAAGCTTTTTCAGCTCGCTATAATAACTCACAAACGCTTACTGTCAGTTTGTTAAACCTTTTGAATAGCAAGCCAAAAGAAGGTGAATGTTTGGCAACTTATGCCGCTACTCAAATCAACACACTCATGTCACAATGGAAAAATAATAGCATGGAACAGCTCGCAGTTGCAACTGTCTTGGCCCGAATTACACAAATTGAACCACGTGCTAACCGATTGGCCTTTACAAAGGAAATAGATACCCGCATGAAACTTCATCAAGAACTGCAGGCACTGACATACCTGAAACGAAAAGCTATACCCAATATCGATAGTGGAACAATAGCACCTGAAAATAAACGCAAGTTTATTCCATCAAGTACATTTGTCAGGTGCGCTTTCTGTGGTAAACCTGGACATCATATTTCTGTTTGCCGATTCAAGAACAAAGAAAATATTTTGAAGTTGAACGAGACCGAAACCAAACCTGCTGTGCCCTCTGACCCAAAAGCCAACGTTACCTTGTTCAACTGTGGAAGTAATGGGCACTACGCATCCAGATGTCTGCAGCCCAAGAAAACTGTCACAGGGACCCCACCTGGCGCTATTGCTGAGCGACGAGTGAATGTCTGCGCCATTCGCGCCCCAACTGGTGTTCTGGATCATGCTGGTGAGACATTTTCATTTAGTTATGATTCAGGAGCTGAATGCTCGTTAATGAAAGAGTCAATATCGTCAAAATTTAATGGCAAACGGATTAACAATACTGTAAGAATGATTGGTATTGGCAAAGGTAGTGCTTATAGTACAGAACAATTATTGACCAAAGTTAAAATTGACGGTATTGCTCTTGAAATTCTATTTCATGTTCTTCCGGACGAATATTTACCATATGATATCATGATGGGTAATGAAGTATTTCAGGGTTTAGATATTCACATCAAAAATAATGAGCTTCATGCATCCAAAATTGATGTTGTTACTAATTGTGTAGTATCATCATCAGTTGTGACAGACTTTAATGATATTGATACCGATATTCCCGAAGCATCAAAACCTAAACTTATGACAATTTTGGATGAATTTAAAGAACATTTTGTTTCTGGAACACCTTCAGGTCATGCTAAAGTGGATCCGGTGCAGATTCGCCTGGTTGATCCACACAAAACTGTTTACCGTAGACCTTACAGATTGAGTCCATCTGAGCGGGAGGTTGTTCGAGAGAAAGTGGACGAGTTACTTGCTGCAGAAGTAATACGTCCAAGTACATCACCCTTTGCCAGTCCTATTCTTCTTGTGAAGAAAAAGGATGGTACGGACCGAATGTGTGTAGATTTCAGGGAGCTTAATGACAATACAGTGCCGGATCGCTACCCATTACCCTTGATTGCAGATCAAATTGATCGTCTCCACGGTTGTTACTATTTCACAACTTTAGACATGGCAAGTGGATTTCATCAGCTGCCTATTCACCCGGATTCTGTAGAAAAGACCGCTTTCGTTACCCCTGAGGGTCATTTTGAGTATCTCTCAATGCCATTTGGCCTCCGAAATGCGCCTGCAGCTTTTCAAAGAGCCGTTAATGAAGCTCTGGGTCCCCTTGTCAATACGCATGCGGTTGTCTACATGGATGATATCCTTGTGATTGGTACTTCAGACATAGATGAGTCTTTGGAGAGAATCCGTACAGTTCTGCATACACTCACCGAGGCGGGATTTTCCTTCAACATTAAAAAATGTTCCTTCATGAAAGAACGGGTCGAATATCTGGGTTTTGAGGTTAGTCGTGGCGAAGTCCGTCCAAATCCCAAGAAAATTCAGGCTTTAATAGATTTGCCACCACCAGAGACAGTGACGCAACTGAGACAATTTATCGGGCTTGCATCATACTTTAGGCAGTTTGTCCCTAAATTTGCAGAGCTTATGGCCCCTCTTTATTCTCTGACCTCACTGGGTAAAGGAAACATTGATTGGAAACCAGAGCATGAGGATGTTAGGCAAAAGGTTATCTCGATTTTGACAACAGCGCCTGTTCTTACGATATTCGATCCTGACCGCCCAGTTGAACTTCACACAGATGCATCGTCGATCGGATACGGTGGTGTACTGATTCAAAAGAAGGATGGTAAAAATCACGTTGTTGGGTATTATAGCAAGCGCACCACAGGTGATGAGGCAAAGTATCACTCATACGAGCTGGAAACCTTGGCGGTTGTTAATGCGATCAAACACTTCCGACACTATCTGCATGGAAATAGGTTTCTTGTCGTGACAGACTGCAATGCATTGAAGTCTTCTCATCGCAAAGCAGATTTGGCTCCTCGTGTTCATCGTTGGTGGGCTTTTCTCCAAAACTTTGATTTTGAGATCCAATACAGAGATGGGAAGCGGATGTGCCATGCGGATTTTCTTTCACGAAACCCCCTTCCCATAGAACCTTTTACCAAAGTTGAACAAAAACGAGTTGATGTAACTCAGTTGTCAGAGCACTGGTTGCAAGCAGAACAGCAGCGAGACCCTGAAACTTCAAAGCTGATTGACGATTATAAAGAACATCGTATGGATGATAATGTTGCAAAAACATATGAGATTAGGTCAGGTGTTCTTCACAGAAAAGTCCAGCGTAATAACAGGTCTCGTTGGTTGCCAATTGTACCCAGGGCTTTCCGTTGGTCCATCGTTAATTCAGTTCATGAATCTTTGATGCATGTCGGCTGGGAGAAGACTCTTGAGAAGATTTTTGACATGTACTGGTTTGACCATATGACAAAATTCGTAAGGAAATTTGTTGAAAACTGTGCAACATGCAAAATTGCCAAGTCTTCGTCTGGAAAGGTACAGGCAGAACTGCATCCGATCCCTAAGACTCCAATACCATGGCATACTCTGCACATTGATGCGACAGGGAAGTTGAGTGGCAAAAATGATAAGAAAGAATATGTTTTTGTGCTCATTGATGCTTTCACCAAATTTGTTTTGCTACATCACACCCTGCGCATCGACACCGAAAGCAGTATATTGGCCTTAAAAAGCAGTATTTCTGTGTTTGGTGCACCTAAACGTCTTATTGCAGACCAAGGAAGATGTTTTGCAAGCGCAGTTTTCAAAGAGTTTTGCCAGTCCCACGGTATAGACTTGCACCTAATTGCCACTGGAAGTTCTCGAGCTAATGGGCAAGTTGAGCGCGTGATGAGCACACTGAAAAATATGCTCACAGCTGTTGAGACAGACCCAGAAAAATCGTGGCAAGATTCCTCCCAGAAGTTCAGTTGGCACTGAATTGTACTATCAACAGGGTCACAAAAGCAAGTCCTCTGGAGCTTCTGGTGGGAAAAGTAGCCCGACCCCTTGACCTGATGTTTGCTGATGATAATGAGCCCATTGTTGATATTGATGCAGCCCGAGAACAAGCAGTTGCCCTAATGCAAAAGAACTCAATTTATGAAAAGGCTCGTTTTGATAGTACAAAAGCAAGAGTTCAGCCTTTTGTGGTAGGAGATTATGTCCTTTTAAAAAATGAAGAAAGGAATCAAACTAAGCTTGATCCAAAATATAGAGGACCTTTTAAAGTTGCAGAGGTACTGGAAGGTGATAGGTATACTCTTAAAGCACTGAATAATAACAGAACATACAAATACGCTCATGATAGGTTAAGAAAGATGCCAAATCATGATATTGATCTTTCTGAAGAACATGAAAGTGATGATGATGAGGATAACTAATAAATTTCTCTTTTTTTCCATTTTCATTTAATTTCAAATACTTAATCAAATTGTTGTAAAATTAAATTTAATTTGTGTGAAGAAGCTGACCTACTTATCACAATCTGAAACACTTAATAATTTACAAACCGCTGGGTAAGCGAAGACTACTGGTGAAGTAGTATCCACTGGGTAGGTGAAGACTGCTGGTGAAGTAGTATCCACTGGGTAAGTGAAGACTGCTGGCGAAGTAGTATCCACTGGATAAGTGAAGACTGCTGGCGAAGTAGTATCCACTGGGTAAGTGAGGACTGCTGTTGAAGTAGTATCCACTGGGTAGGTGAAGACTGCTGGTGAAGTAGTATCCACTGGGTAAGTGAAGACTGCTGGTGAAGTAGTAGTATCCGCTGGGCAGGTGAAGATGGTCATATGTGGTATCCGCTGGGTAAGTAAAGACTTTTGGTTCCTTAGTACCCGCTGGTTAAGCGAAGACTGCTGGTTAAGTGGTATCCGCTGGTTAGCGAAGACTGCTGGTTAAGTGGTATCCGCTGGTTAAGCGAAGTCTACTAGATAATTGTTATTCCATTATTATTAGTATCATTCACTAATCTGATCAAACCTGTGTATGATCATAACTAGACTCCACTAGACACAATAAAGAAAATTAAAATTTGAATTTCCCTTAAGTACTTAAGTTAAAGTTTCTTTTTAGAACTGTCTTTGTTAAGTTGGAATGCCTAACCTTAGCCTTATTAGGTAATGTTCAAGCGAACCAAAAACCGACTGTGGTTAAACTTTGTTACAGATGGCCCTTAACCACACGAGGACGAGTGGAGCCGTCAGGAATGGCCGTGTCGGCGAAAACTACCATTACGTTTATGAAGACTGATTAGATTTGTTTGTCGAAAGTGACACTTTAATTTCATTTTAATTAGTTAGGAATAATTGTTTGTGAAGATAGCTTCATTAGGCTGAATAACTTGTAATCCCTTTGTTTTGCTGATTGATGTGTGAGGGGAAGAAAATTAATGTCATTACCAAAAACGAGAAGAAACTTGATTTTTACGTTCTGCGAATTATTGTTGAAAATCTGGTTAATCCAGCTTGATTGTAAAACGTTTCTTGTGTGAGAGAATACACCATTTGTTTACTACACACTGGTGCTTTTATTTCGAAGAAGACCACCATGAGCGGCCAGGGGCCAATCCCTCCTGACAATGAAAACCATGCGAGTGAGGATCCTCCCTCATACATAACATATTTCTGACCAAAACATTGTCTAGTTACATTATCTCAAAATCTAAAATAGTAAACCATTTTATCGTCATATGAACCTACGCGAGTTGACGTTGGAATAACAAGAAGCAAAGGTGAATAACCTAATTAATGAGTCAATCACGCACTTTATACTTCTAAAAAAGCTTAAGTCTCACTGGTTCGAATTATTAGCACTACAAATATGTATCTTGCCCATTCACAGTTCGATGATAGTAGAGTCATATTAGTTATCCTGCTGTATACAATAGCGATACAAACAATATACGGCCTATTTCATGATGAATGATCCGTATTTTCCTTCCTCTAATTGTTATCTATCAGTATAGTAAGGTCCATTCGCTATCATAGTGTCATGACAAGCCAAAGCGAGTGGCTAATTTACGCTGGTCGCAATACTTAAGATACTACGCCACTAGCGTAACTTGGCCTCAAGCTTAGGCTGGTCATGACACTATGATCGGATGGATTTACTAACCTTTTTCTCTGCCCAGCGGACAAGACTCGATTTAGCATACGTTGATGGTTTTTGAAGAGGCGATTACAATAAACTCAAGTTATCCAGCAATATATGGCAAATCTGGTGTCAAGGCCAGGAAGAGATAACTATTTTTATTTACCGATTTAACATGTCAGTTTATCAGCCTGATAAAACGTGAGATTTATTTAATGGCTTTTTCAAATACACACAATTATCTTATCTAGTTGATCTAATAATTTTTACGGCTATGTAACCAATAAAACTTCGCGTAGTGACCACTAATATCGTATCGGTCATTCACTACTTTTCAATAACGGTAGATCATCGGCATACTTATTAACGGACAAAAAGGTTGCCAATTTTTTGCCCATACCCATACAAAGTGTCTTGATAAGTTGTTGGACAGGTTTATCTGCCTGGTAGAACACAGTTAGATACTCGTATTTTCCGCAGTAAGTACACTACAGTCGCGTACGCATCGGCAGGGTAGGATTTAGATATACTAGATTTTATATAGGTAACTAGTAAATAGGTAAAGACGGATATAGGCTAACTTTTAGACGATTGAGTTGGAGGAATAAGATGGAATTTCCCATGTCAGCAGCCATCAAACAAATCAAATACTACGACTACAAAGTGAAGATGTAAATTCTTACTAAGGAACATATGAATTTATTACGTAGCTGAATATATTTAACAGCAGACCTATGAGTAGGTACTACAATACAAAAATTTCGAAACCCACAAAGTTATTCTAATTTAATTACAATAACAGCTGCTTTCTTTAACAAATTAGGTCATTAAAACTTCTTCCCCTTTGAGGGCATGAATTCTCGCTCATAAACTTATCGTTTTATTCATCGTAAAAACAATGCTTTAAAAGTTGACCCTTAGTTCGGCTCTGTGTTACTATTTGACCTTTATCTAACTGTGTGAACTATAATGAACTTTCACCACGAGTCGTCTCGCATTGGCAAGCACAAAGTCCATTGCAAAATAGCTCTTCTTATTTGCACTGTAGAGTGGAGATTAAGAAATGCGATCGATTTTACGAAAGTCTTAATTAGATTCAGATTCAGAATTTGTTTAGATATCTAAATATTCTGAATTAGCATTCCGCAATAAGCTCGCGAGATACTAACTCACTTACTTTACCTAGTTCATAGATAAACTACACTTCTGTGACTTAGTTTAGGTAGTTTCGCGGCATACGTGAACTGTATTCCCTAGGTACTCTTATAAGTTCGGTAATAAGTTTGAATCTAGTTTCTTGGTGCAAGATTTAGATTAGTTAGCATTGCAGTTATTTCAACTACAGATAGACATCATAGATTTTGGGGCAACCCATGAAAATACATAAATACGGTATTTTTTGTTTTGTGTAGCTGTGTATTATGAGCATTAAGTATGTGCTACCATAGTTTCGTTCCCTATTTAGTAAATCCGGGTAGTCATTGGGGACAAAATCCCAGGAACTTTGTATAAGACACAAAGTTTCCAACAAATGTTCCCAATGAGGACGCATTGTAAACAATGTTCCGGAACAAAGTTCCCGACGAAAAAGCGTCTATATTGGGAACTTTTCAGGGACATTGTATAAGAAACAAAGTATATGGGATTTTGTCCCCAATGAATACCTGGCTTAGTGCTGTAAAAATGCTAAAAAATAGATAGTATAGAGGATTCCATGAGGATGATAGATATTCTTACCTTGGACAGGAAGAGCAGGAGGTGGTATTTGATCTGTCCGCCGAAGATCTTGGAAGCGGTCTCGTGCGAGAACTCCACGATGTAGGGCATAGAGTTGACGAACACCCATTTCTTGATCGCGTCCTCGGTGACTTCGCCGTCGTAGACAACCTTGGGCTCCTCGAACTGTAGACAAAAGGAATAATTAAGTATATTTGGAAGTTGTTTATGGTTCCGTGTGGTAGAGGGTACTCAGGGTGTTTCGTGAAAGGCGACGTATAGTTTTTGACCTCGGCTAAATATCTGTCGACTATGGTCAACCGCATGGTTGCGGTGATACCACCTAAAATAGGGTTCCCAAAAAGGGTTAACGTGAGTAATTTAGAATATATCGCAATCTTTTACTCCCAACAAAACAATTAAGAACTTTATATTACAAAGAAAGTTCCATGGAACCTAAGTACATTAATTAACTTATCAATAGAAAATTATGTTATCAGCAATGTTTAATGCATTTGATTGGGTAGGTACTTATCGATATTTTAAGAGAATGAAATGGTAAAAGATTATACAATCGTACTTTGCTTATAACTAAAACTTTTGTTAGCTTTAAAAGTTTTAACAAGCTTTAAACTTTGAACATAGCAGGCTCATTGATATTCAAACAGCGATAGAGTCCCGTTATATCCAACCAGAATAGATGGCTATTATTATTATAACTATCTATCTTTGGTTATAAATCGTCTTTTTGTTATTGCAGCGGAAATATCGCAACCGCCAAAGTGGCGTAAGTAAAATATCTATTTAGGTGGTTAGAAACGGAAATACATACGAATTTCACTAAAAACTCAAAGAAACATTGCGTAAATATTTGTAAGGACACACGTAAGTAAGTAGGGCAAACAATGCCTTTATCTTCAGAGACTATGATTCAGTTAGTAACCGTAGGTAATGCGATGCAGAAGTGAGTCAGAGAAGACAAAAGCCACGTGGGCCAAGACAACGAGTACATTTCGCGAGAGGCGACCGCCGCGGGCGACCTCGAATCGGTTCAATGTGCAGCATCGATAGTGGATTACGAAAACGTACGTGGCCGTACGTGTTATCTCGTCTTCACCACGTGTTCTGTCGCAAAATTAATGCCTATTGTTTTAGGGACAAACAAATTGTATGAATGATAACTAGATTACATGGAAAAGTTTTTTTCTCAAACATGCTAGGAAATATGACAATTTCTTTCAAGAAAACAATCCAGAAAGTTTGACATTTTCTGTGATTTTGTAATTTCTGAACGATTTCTTTTTTTCACACCAGCAATGGATTCCAATACAACTTTTCTGGCGCGATATCGAAATCGATCAGAAATTACAAAATAAAAAAAGTATAACTCCTAATCCACATCTTGACTTAGTAATCAGTAAAACAACTTTTTATATCAAATTACTATAAAATAAATTAAAATCTTTATAATTTCCTAGCATTTTTTTGAGAAAAGCACTATGTAAGCCTCGGGGAAAATGACTTTGCCAGACTCGTATTTTTAAAGTCCTCGCCTGCGGCTCGGACTTCAAACCCTACTCGTCAGTCAGTCTTATTTCCCGTCCTCGTCAACAACCTACTATTGAAAGTCGGTCAGTGAGCAGTTCTGATCGATCATACTTTTTCAGTATTTTCTGGGATAAAATAAATACCTCTAGACTGCAATGTTTAGATATCATGTAGTCATAATTAACTGAAAATGAATAAAACTTTATTTATAGCTGATTTCAATACTTTCTCCTTACCATCTATTTTAAATTTTAATACCTCTTCAAAATAAATGTTGAATAATATTGTCTATAGTAAAAAAATATATTAACTGAATGTGGAACCAGTTTCTGTTAATTTGGTAGAAAACCAGTTTTAATATTGTCTGGCACGGGTTATCTCACATTATGAGGGCAACAAACTTATATCAAATTATTACTTCAGTAGCAGTGTAAGTATCTTTTATGTGTTGGATTTCAAAATATTCGAAAATAATTTCATATGAAGAAGATTTTTATAATTTTGAAGAGTTGCTATCCAGCAAGCAACTGTTTAAACATGTAGCAAACTGTGTAACTTATTGTTTAATGAACAAACATAAAAGGACATTTCATAATAGGAGTAAATATTTCATCATAATGTCATCTGTAAACCATTTTACTTTAAAAAGTACAAGAACTTTATGTTAGCTGTAAATGCACCAGATGACCTGCATCATCTTTTGCTATCAACTTGCTAGAAAAAGAAACATGTTTTGACCATTAACCAGTGAAAGATGATCTCTTTCTTTCTTGGTTTAACTTTGCAGTATGTCCCTTACTGGAATATCCAATTGTAACAGAACATTTAGGACGTAATTTTAGGTTCTAAGAGTTAATTGCTGGACTGGCAGTAAAAAAATAAAGTATCAACAGATAAACTTACGTTTTTGAACAGCACAATAGTGTTGGCCTCAGATTCCAAGTCTTTAGCGAGTTTCTCATCAGCAACGATGGCGAAGATGGTGTCATCTGTGAGTCCAGCAACGTTAAGGAAGGTCTTGGCGTTGTCAGTCTCCTGGTCAGGGAAGAAACCAAAGACGATGACGTTGTTGGCGGCGGTGAGCTCCTTGGCCTGTTCGAGGGAGCTGACTTCGACAGCAGGGGGACCGGTCTTCTTCTTCAACCAGGCGACAATGTCGTCGGCTTGACGGCCACCTGTTAACAAGCAGATTAATTTAGTACCAACTAAAGAGGACCTAGTAATATAGAATTTTTATAAAAAATTACATAGAGCATGGTATAATCCCTTTTTTAGAGTTGCATAATAACTTAATTTCATACTTGAGGAACTTTTATTAACTACTCATTAGCCCAGAGACTTTTATCATCAATTTTATTTATTGTACAATTAATGAGTATACTATCTGTAATCTGGCAAAGTGATGATAGTAATAAAAATTTAAATAACAATTCACTATATTGTACATAATGGAACATGAGTACAAATTCAAAGCAAAACATTTTCACAAATTCTAATAGGCCATGAAGAAGTTTATAAACTTTCATAACTAGCTTTACTAGTAATAGAAACTTAGCTTGAAGTTGCACCTTATCACAGTACAGTAAGAATCTTACTGGTGATTATCAGTAATTAATAAAGCAAAAATGATGTGTAAATTAGGAAAACCTTCAAATTAATGTAAATGTATTACCTTTTTGGGCCGAAATGTATGTGATTTACAGATAATAATGCAAAAAAGTGCAAGTACCTGTGTAATCAATAGGGTTGCCATTTTTGAAGAATTTGAGGGTAGGGTATCCTCTGACTCCGTAGTTCTCAGCGAGTTCCTGCTCCTGAGTGGCGTCAACCTTCGCCAGCTTGATGGGGGAACCCTCCTCGGACAGCTTGGTAGCCGCCTTGGCGTACTCCGGCGCCAGAGACTTGCAGTGGCCGCACCATGGCGCGTCTACGAAACAACATCATTATTACAAGGATATTCGAGCAACAGTGCACAGGAAGTGCAGGATACATGTGTCTTGCTGACGTATGGATGATCCAGGCAACGCCCGGAGCCGGTTTGCTGACCCCGGCGGCTGACACTACGCCGCAAGCATGCCCAACTGTGCCGGCCGATCATTGACGTGTCAATACCCTTTTATGGCAAAATGAATAACTAAACCCTTCATTATTTAACCATATACATGTAAACTACTGTAAAAACGTGTAAATAACTTGCAAACTTACAGAATTCCACCAAAATGAAGTTGTTGGATGACACTACACCGTCAAAGTTGGATTTGCTGAGGACGAGGACGTTCTCCTCGGTAGGCACTTCATCCCCGAGCGCGGAACCCACGAGGGCTATCGCTACGAATAATAAAGCACGCATCTTGAGACTTGCTGCTATCTTGAAAATCCTACTCGGAAGACGAAGTCCTATGAAATGCCGAAAAACGCCACTTCATTCACGCACACACTTCTCACTTGACGTGGCAGCGTCGAACGTGTGTTTGGCTGTGATTGGTCGAAATTGTTGTTCAAAAACATGTTTACAAATATTGTTTTCTAGACAATAAAAATAATAAATAAATTGCAGATAAAGAATGTTTTATTTTTTCAATTCATATTTGAACTTTTGTTGTTGTTTATTCATTTAAAATTTTATTTAAATTATTGTTTTTGATGCAAATGTACTCACTGAAAAAAATATTTACCGTGAACATAACTTTCCTTGTAAACACAAACAGACGGAAACAACGTTCGGATACACTGTTCGAAACCAATCTTAGAATAAAAATATATGTATCCGAATTTATCAAAGCAGCTGTTTTTGACATTTCTTTCAATGCGTAAACGCTGTGAATTTTTGCCAGAAGTAAAATTATTTATAAAAGTTAGAAATGTACATTATTCAAAAATGTTATCAGCTCAATTTATACACATAAGTAATTTATATCGTCATGAAATAATATGGAGGTAAGATTCAGTCAGTATTCTTTCCAATTATTCAAATTAAACTGTCCATTTGAAGATGGGTTCTTGTCCACAATTTAAGTTTCTTCTATGTCTCAGTATGTATATTATTTACATGAACTAATCTATTCAAAAAAGAGAAACCTTATACCCACTGGTATTTAACTATGAGATAACTGATAGTGGAACTAAAACCATGGAACAAAACCTTGCTTAGGTCTTGTTTTATACCTACTTTAGTTTTCTACCTAGGCATAGCAAGTTTTTCTTGCATGATAATTTACCAACTTACAGTAAAATATAACATATTTGAAGCAGCTGATAAAACTACAACTGATACACACCTTAAACCCAGCATACACACACCAAAAAACATCTGAGAGCAATTTTTTATCATAAAATTATTATAAAGAACTTTCCGCCCACGACAACAACAAATTCGCATTATAGCAATTCTAATTCAGTAAATACTGGCACCAAGATATACACTATAGAGATTTATTTTCGAAGTTCATAAAAATTGGACACCATCCAATTTTTCTAGTAGACACATTTAAATTCTAACACTCTGTTTAGTCCAGCCAGTTTCTCCATAGCTCCATTCAACTATTGTAAAACATTTATCTGATTTCGAAACACAAAGGTTAGTAAAATATTCAATAGAATTGTAAATAAATATTCACTGTTTGGCATTCAAATATGAAATAGCTTTGAATGTGAAGGTTAGTGATAAATATAGCATCCACTGTAGAACAGACATTACAACTATGCTGAATAACTGTTGTTTAATTTTATTACATGTTAAACTGTAATATTCTGTACCGAGTATTGAAATGTAGCATTTAAAATATGGTGTTTGCAAACTGAAAGTATTTATCTTTTTGTTTTAGATGCCGGAATTAACTGTGACATCAGAGATTTATGGAGAATTTGACTACAAGACTAAAGTTGTCCCAAAAATTGATGGCAGTAAGTTCTTTCATTTTACTTAGTATAGTATTAGAAGTACAAATTATTCATAAACAATATTAACTTATAAATACTGCTTATCCTTAGTAACTATTATGAAACACCATGGAAACATACTCATATGAAATGATCCCTTACTTGCTTTAGCAACTTCTAACAAAAAAAAGTATACCTAACTTTTTATTTCAGATGTTATTTCCGAGTTTCCATTTCTACTACCCAAGAATAACAGCAAGCCAGAGTTTGATGAAGGTGATGATTTAAATGTAGAAAGACCACAGAAAGAAGTTATTAGAATAGGCAAGTTCATTATTCCTTATTGTTAACACTGTTAACTTGTTATCAGCAACAAGTTATCTTATAAATAATGCTCTTAGATAAAACAGGAAATCCTCTTTCATTATTTTATTAAGTTATTTGCCTGATTAATTGATATTTCCTCCCTTCTTCTTCTTCATATCACTGGTTCAAAGATGGCAAATAAATACCTTACCCTACTATTCTATGGTTCTGTAATCTAAGAAGACTTGTCAAAAGTTTGCCATGAAAGTGTCTTTATCAGAATCGTGGCTATTACATAATAATAATTTAATTAATACATATAATGATCTTATAAACAGTACCTTATACATGACCTGACTGTACTTTAATAATTCCTTTCACAGAACACAGTTCGAAAACAAAGATCGCGCTAGTAGGACTCCAAGTATGGCGAGGCGCATTTCTCCTAGGAGACTTGCTGATACATCTTGGCTTAAGAGGAGAATTAAAGGACAAGACAGTTTTGGAGCTCGGAGCCGGAACGGGCGTGACCAGTTTCGTTGCCGCTTATTACGCGAAGAAAGTCATTTGTACAGGTTCGCTAACTTTCTCTTTTTGAGTGGCCTGATTTTTGACTGCCTCTACCACTTTCATTTTTCTGGTCTTATCTGGTCTCAAAATTCCATCAACATTTTCAACAGACCTTCGTGAAAGGGTCAAAGAAATAAACTTCGTAAATAAAATGCTCTAACATCTTTTTCGGCCAAATTATAATTTCGTCAAAGTACCTATATATGTTCCAAGATACAAGCAGGAGATTAAACTCTATACTTACTATGGCTGAACATGTTACATAAACAAACAACATTTCTTGCTATTCAGATATAAACATGGGAGGCATCCTGGACCTCATAAAGCTAAACGCGAAATACAACGCGAAGCTGATCAAGTCGCAGTTCCAAGTGCTGCCGCTGGACTTCACTAAACCTTGGAGCAAGGATCTGGAGAAGGAGATTCAGCAGACTGACATCATTATTGCGGCTGACGGTAAGTACTGACTGCTACTATGAATATTAATCAGGTTTACAAAATGTCTAGTAATCCCAACGCCTCTCTTTCGCACAAAACCCCTTTCGCATAATGTCTCTTTCTAACAATGTCCCTCCTTTCGCAAAATGTCTCTCGCAGAAAGACTTTTGATATTATGGGACAATATTGTTCAGTCGTACAGTCAATCCAGATAAAGAATATCTGACATCATAAACACAGCGAGCATCAGCGCCTTTGGCGGAAGGGAGCATACATTACATAACGATGGTTTCTCGTCATGATCGAATAAAACCAATTCAGAGTTCTTCGCGCCGACTTATTTTCTTGATACACATTTCCTGACACCAAAAGTTTTAGAAGCAAAAAATATGTTTATAGGTATTTATCATTCTTTTCAGTGATCTACGATGACGACGTGACAGCAGCGTTCGTGGCAACGATACAGAAGATGCTCAACACCAACCCGCCTAAAACTATATACATAGTGCTAGAAAAACGCTACGTATTCACTATAGAACATTTAGACAACGTTGCTCCGTGCTATGAAACATTCCTTACACTGCTAGATAAGGTCAAAAGTGAAAATATCAATGCTACTTGGACGGTCGAACAGATGGCTATAGATTTTCCTAAATACTTCACGTACGATCGTGTGAAAGAACTTGTTATATGGAAAATTACTTCTAAGAGTAGCTAGATGAATTTGTAACTGTGATATAATAATATAAATTAATTTATTTTAAAACTTGTGTCTTTTTGATAAAAACCAAGGCTTGCAAGAGAAGTAATTTATTCCAATTTAGAATTATTTACATTATTTGTTTAATAAATATACAATAATGAAAATATAATGTTATCGAAATCCGTAGTTCTATAAATAGACGAACGACTACCCGAATTGACTTATATAATTTAACGTTATACAAATATCTATAAATAAAAATAAATAAGAAAGACTATTGACTGTTCAGCAAAACTTCTAGGTACACTCAGCGCAGGAAAGTTATAAACCTGAAAGTTTGGTATCCGTTTCCTGCACTGACTATACATACCGGTCGAAAGGACGGACGAAAACTTAGTATTACAAGACCGCGTTACTTTTGCGTCGGCCAAAACTCGTTGTACTTTGTGAGGAAGGTTTTCCTAAGTTCCGAGTTTCGTGCTTGTTGGTCTTTTTCCTTGCTCAAAGTCTCCACGCTCTGTCCCACGCAAAGATCGCCGGAGAAATGGATGATCACCACTTGAGTGTTGAATGAAACGTTCTTGTCTTGGCCGTGTTTTGAATACTTCGAATAGTCTATTTCGAAGGACATCGATTGGTCTTCCGTTGGAAATGAGAAGGACTCTGTAAAGAAAAGATAATTATCTATCTACTATATCCAGCCAATAGCAACAATAGTAGGCACACTGCCTGCTGGACATGGAATCGATAACAGAATATACTTGTCTGATTCCGAGCTGAAACTGATTTATTAGTAAGCAAATAATGTCGATATATTAGAAGCATGTAGTAGTCTCTGGTAATTTGTAGCACATAAAAAACGGCCACAATAGCTAGCTCTTGTACTTTGCCTTATTAACAAGGTAATCAGGGTTGGCAGAATGCGCGGTAAATGTGCAGGAGCGCAAGGTCAAACCCATTTCAAATTGTATTTTTTTTATACGTTCCGGAAAAAGTGAAAATTGATATTTATTCATACTAACGTGGATTATATTCCTCTGGATGCACAGATGAGTCGCCGGTGCACTCCGGCGCGCAACGAGCATCTTTGAGTATCCCTCGCATTGCCGTTAACTTTTTATTCAGCACCTTTTCGGCGCTCTTGCTGCCTGGATCGTTCTTGTGCTTGTCGATGTTGCGAAGGAATTTCTTCATCTGTGTTGAAACGTTATGAATCAATCTTGGCTAGGATCAATGGATTGCCTAACACGCAGGAAAGCTAAGGTCAAGTTAAAGCGCAATACGTATGTTCCTCCTAAAACTTTTTCTCCAAACATCATACCATAAGTGTAAAATTTCACCGCAGACAGGATTTGAACCTACGATCTTCGGCATAGGCAGTGAAATTTTGGAAGTTTTTCAAAAAATTCTTTACCTAACACGAGCAGTGTTTTAAAATTTGGTATTCAACCATAATTGTAATTCGGTAAAAAGAGAAGTTTGATTGAAAGGACTAACGCTGCTATTGATTCCCTGGACAATTGATGGTTGACATATGGGATGATGCTATCCTAATAGACCATCATATCTACATTCTTATTCATCCCCCAGAGTTCTACACCGTAGGTACATCGTGAATCGTTCAAATATTATGTCGTGTTATCAAAATTCTCTGTTAACTTGGAGCCGAATTATTTACTTGTACAAATTCGAAAAGTGACTTACAGTTTTCGAAATCTTTTTCGGCGAATCAGGATAAGACATCTTCGGTTCACCCGGGTTGCTACCGACTACATAGAGCGTATTCTTTGGTATGTCATAGTCAGAGTGAACTGATGGCTGTTGTTCTACCGGCTCTTTTTGCCGTCCCGAGTTGGTTGATGATTTGCTGTCGCGATAAAAAATAATTAATTAATGTATTGGTTAGGCCTAGGAAACTAGTTTCCACCTGTGATGGTGAGGTGACGATGACGTGAACAAACCGATACGACATGGAGAACTGAGTAAAATTTTCTACTACAGAGAGTATTCAGAACTGCCTTATTTGGGAATAAGAATAGCGAGGATGTCAATTGTTACAGTTGCGAAAGTTGCAATATAATGCCAATTTCTATTGACTTACATTTCATAAATTACATAATCCAGTATATCTACCATTGGTGGTCAATAATGACCTAAGGGTAGATCGATCTAAGCTATGGCTTAGTAACCTTTGTAACGATCTTTCGGCACAATATAGGAAGAGATTCTTGTAAAAAAACAATCTCACCTGTTACTCGGGAGGTATGCGGACTTGCCCGCATGTTCGACCTGCGTCTTCGGCATTACTTTGCTTTTGATATTTTTCTGTTTCTTCTGCAAGGGTGATTCATCCTCGTTGGACAAGCTCTCTTCTGAGGTAGACGGAAAGACCTCGTTTAGACTGAGGACTTCCACGTTACACTCATCGAGGACTTCTGAGGAGTCGCCGTCGTCTTGTTGGCACAACTGGTCGGTGGAATGTATGCTGATGAAGGACCTCTGTCCGGCACAAGATGGCGTCTCTTCTTCGCCAGACGCTGAGGGTTTCTTGGAAACTGTTGTCACTGAAAGTTACGTGTATGAGGCTTTGCGGTTATCTGGAACTTCTCAAGAACAAGATGATTCTAAAAAACAATAGGTTTGCAGTGTACCTGCTTAACAGTTTTTTAGTTTAACAAAAACTAGAAAAATCGATCCATAATTAGGTGACCTTATTGCTAGGCCCACAGCGTTTCCAGCGGGCTAGGTAAGTTAGGTAACCACCACGCAGCGTAGGTTATTTTTCCTCTCATGCAATAAGTACGAGAGAAGTGAGAATATAAATCATTAGGCCAGGATTGAGCCTACTGAGTTGGAACTAGAGGGAATAACCGAATTTGCAGCAACCTGGCCTGGTGCCAATGAAAAACAAGTTCGATCTTTAGGTTAGAAAGATCGATTGGGATATTTCGAACATAATTTTATTGTATCTTTCGGGAAATACCTACTGCGGGTCTAGCCGACATAATAATAAAGTAAATAATGCATTTTACCTGCGTAAGTCCTGCTCTCAGAGTCAGCACAACTGATCACTTCCCCTACAAACAAAGATTACCTATCAATACTTTGACAGTGATTTTCGTTAATGGCTGCTATGCAAAACTCAGTTGGTTACCTTTGTCATCATGTTTTCCTGTTGCCTGTAAATCGGTCCTGCTTTTTTCAGATAATTTGTGGACAATCTTCGTGTTTGACATATTTTATAAACAACAAATTTCAGTTTGTGAACTTTGTCAAATGGCTTTCCATTTTTCTCTTCACAGGTCGCACTTTTGACATTCCTATTTCAATAATTTGCGCCATATCAACCAAGGAGTTCACACGTTAAAAATGTTGTATCTTTGTCGATGGCACTACTTAATAGTCGAGAAGTTTGGCTCTTTGGTATGTATGCCTGTGTTTGGCTAACTCAAGGCTAACTAGATAAGTGGATAGGCGAGCGCAACGTATTATTTATTTAATTTTTCTTATTTACTTACAGGGAAAGCAGTTGCCCAATCCTTGGATTATATACCTACCTTACGACACTTGCGCCGCCCCGCGCGCCGTTTCCCTAATGTAACAATAACTTCAACTTCGTTATTTTTTGGTTATTTTTCATAAGTTCTTTAGTAAAATCCGTAGAGGTTTCGGTTTGGTCTGAGCCTACGTGATATATGTTAACCTATTGAACTGACCAAGGAATGATTCGTATTACTGATTAAAAATTATTTGGTAGTAAGAAATAAAACGCTGGCATGAAAATAATTGGTATATTTCATTTCATAATCATAGGGACAAGAAATTACTGGAACATAAGTCAAATGGAACAATACAAAAATAACATTATTTATACTTAGCACAGAAATGACAATACAAATAAGTACATCAACACATATACGCAATACAGCTAACGAAAACCAGCTTGTATCCAAAACGTACCGGATGTTAACATTTATTTTAGTGCCTACTGTGTGAAGACCAAACAACCACCAAAATTCTCTTGTTTAGTTTTTTTGGCAAGAAATTAAAATTAATAATGTTATTTTAGATCAAGAAAAGAAATTGCCTTAAAATTCTTTGGTACATCGCCGCAAAATTGATTCATAATCAGCGATTTCAATATTTTATTTATCGTTAGTTCAGTCTACACACAGCTCTAAAACAATTCCACAAAAATCCTAATACGGTATCACTCCAGCCGAAACATTCAATAATTATTACTACTATAAGCTCAAACACTTTAGGAAAACTTTACAACTTTACGAAGACTTTGACTTTCCTGTTGTTCAAAGTACCAGTATTGATACTGGACTCAATTCGGGGTAAAACTTAAAATGATATATCATTTTAATAATTGAATGTGTAAAATTTGAACATATTATTATAATCCGTAAACAGTTAATCAATTTAACGTGTATTTCAGTCACTTTCCAGTTTTATTAGACACGGTTTTTCTAATTTAGCTTTAGACATTCGTTTGTAGAATCGAGTCCATGGTAAGGCAATTTTATAGCAGTCTTTTTTTTATTTGTATGAACTTTTATTGGGATTAAGTATATGGGGGTGAAATTCTTATTAAGTAAAAACATCTATGAATTATCTTATATCTCTAAATACAGCAGTCGACTGGGTCGTTTAATATACAGACGCCTACACATACAGTTATAAAATGTCTATTTTTTATGTCAGTATTAGGTGAAACAAACATTCAATAAAACTGAATAACTTATCCTGCAATTCTAGAGAAAATAAAATCAAAATAATTTTAGTCAACAGCTTGTGATTTTAATTTTACTGAACTATTATATTATTTTTTCTAACAAGGTCATTTTAAATTTAGTTGAAAACCGTGGTTTGCAGAATTGGGTCCATATTGTTATTTGTGAACTGTGCTCGAAACTTTCTTACAAAATAAGTTAGTGAAGAAGTTGTTCAGTTTAAAGTCAAAATCAATCATGATCGGACAATAATCATAATAACTTAGTTTAAATTTATAATACCACATTCATTATACATTATTACGAGGAGAAACTAGCTTTTTACGAGACAATCAGGGCAACTATATAGTGAGCTAGTGTCAATAATAATACAACCAATGAGGTATCGTTGTTATTATATGTATTATTATTTATTTTATGGATATTTAGAATATACATCTGCCGCAGGGCCCGCAGGTAGAATTTAAACCCCCAACCTTCACTATCAGTACTAGTGATGCCCTTGCCTCTTGAGCTACGGCGAATTAAGGGCAGAACACACCGCCTCCGTATGCAGGACGTATGCGCGCATGACATTACGCGCGTACCGCGGTGTGCGCTGTCTCATACGGTCCCATAAAATACAACGTCATAGCTACGCACGTGATGACGTGCACGTCACGCATACGGAGGCGGTGTGTGGCGCCCTTAGCAGGTGTAGTTTGTCGATGAACAGTAGTGTACGTACCTTACCTAACACGGTTTTTTTTAATTATTATTTACTTTATTGCTATTCTAGGGCAGTTTTGATTAGATAAGTCTATCATATCAGTACTTTAATTTGATTTTACGAACGACATTTTGTAACATTTGATTTGTTTTTTTAATCACAGTCCTTAAAAAATCTTAATAAAAATCAATTTTTATTATTACGATGAATATTATTTATGCATGAACTAGAATTTATTGACTAAAATCTACTAATAAGACTTAAAAATCTTTAGAAAACCTGCAGTTATATCGCGGGCAAGATTTCATAGTCATTTCGCTATGACATTGAATTAAGTAATATCAAAAGGTTTTAAGAATTGAAAATTTAAAAGAAAATACTAACAACACGTAGAAAAAGTCTCATATTCTTGATCGTAACATAATTATCAAGAAACATCCATCTCATGGATTCAATGTAATTCATTTTAGTCTCATATAAACAGCAATCAATACAAGTAATACTACTCAGAAGCGAGGAAATAATATTAGGGTCGACGACGTATCAGCCCCAAAGCAAATTGTTCTAATGCGAAACTAATACATAAATTGTTTTTTGTGATGTTTTGTGATGCCAATAAGATCACTCGATAAACAAAACAACAGCCTGACTAACCAAAACAGCAATAACTAAAGGGAAAACTGAAATTTTGCGCGTGCTATGTGCCTAGTGAATGATTTCTAGGATTTTTGCAACTGATATGTGGACCCTAGCCGCATGATATGATCCATCACATGCAAAATCATCATCCGTAAAGGGGAAACCGCATAGCATGGGATAATCCACAAATCAAAAGTAATAATATCAGTCACTAGTAAAGACAATATTATGAAAAACTAGTTAACGGTTATTCAGTTATCTTCCGGAATTTTCCCAGTTATTGGTTTCATGTAAACGCTCTTCATTAAGCCGTTTGACTCGAAAAGAAGAAGATTAAGCCGTGTCTCTTGTTTTTTCTAATAAAATATAAAAGACCAGCATACATTGCGGCGCCCTTTTAGAAATACTGGGTGAAATTTTATTAGTGACCGACAGCAAAAACTCAGAACCGGCTAGTGATAAGGAACAACTTTCCCCAAGGCACATAGGTCGAAATGTGAAAAAAAAATTTGGACCTCCCATAGTATAATATTTTCACTATCGGTCAGTAGTAAAATTTCACCCTATATAAATGGCAATGCCAATATTGAAAAGAGCTCTCTTCTCTTTTCGTGTGGGACACCGAATCGTTCAACGACCCGATGAACCCTGGTGTCAGAGTTTTTCTACCGCCTACTGCAAGTAGCAGGCCTCTGAAATGGCTGTGTAACGACCACCATCATAGACAGCAACCGGGACCGACGGCTTAACGTGCCCATCCGAAGCACGGAACCATCTTACTTGCGGACAATCAGGTGGTTCAGCCTGCAATGTCCTTACCAGACTGGGAACAAATTCACAAAGTGATAAATATCAACTTTGTGAGTGACCCCACCGGGAATTGAACCCGGAACCTTTGCGTGGCAGGCAGGCATACTAACCACTGCGCCACATCGGCTGTCAAAAAGAGCTAAAAATGTATGAAAAATCTTAAATTGGTAATACTAACTTTAGTTCAATTGATACAGAATAACCAAAACCAATTATCTCTTAAAATCGATCCACCGGACACTATGTACCTATATAGATGTCATTTATTTTGCTTAAAAAACACGCGAGGAGACACGGCTTTAGACATACAATACAGATTATAGACACTAACACAAGACTGTACTCACATTACGCCTACACTGAGCTCTTTCTCTCCGAAATAGACGATCGTTTCCTGCTCTGAATACTTCCTGACGACATCTTACGTTTGCTCTCATTAGGGCCGGGACTTGACGACTTATTGAAGGAGTTACTTCCCATTCTGTTGGCGTTTTGTAGGTTTGAAGTTTTCCTTCTAACGGACGGTGAGGCTTCTGCGTTGTTGAGCTTTGCCGTGGTGGTTTGTGGTTTTTGTTCTATGATGGCTGGTTGTTGGAACTTGCCGACCGCGTTCCAGTGTTCTCTCTGCGCTTTGAGTGCGGCGCGCATCTTTTCTTTGGCTTCGGGGCTGTCGGCTAGCATCTGGTTTAGCATCTGAAATATAAAAGAATACATGTGACGTTAGCTGTACAAAAGAGAGGGAAAAAGAATACAAAAAATAGAAAAAAACTGATAGTGAAAAAAGTAAGGAAATAAAATCAAAATCAACTGAAGAAAAGTAAAAATAAAAGCAAGGAACAGAAAGTCACGGAAAGGAAACGAAGGGAAAATGAATAAAAGAAAAAACTGAGAAAGGAAAGATAAAACATGGAACAGAAAGGAAATGAAACAAATGGAAAGTAAGGGAATCAAACGGAAAGAAAATAAAAGTCATGAAACAGAAAAAGTCATGAATCAGAAAAGATCGAAAAGCAAAGGAAAGGAATGGAATAGTACGAAATGAAACGCATGGGAACCGAAAAAAAGGAAATAATTGAGATAGAAAGCAAAATATAGAATATGATAGGAAAGATAAATACATTTTAGAAGGATAATAATCACCTGCACGGTCTGGTAGAGCACGACGGGGCTGAGCAAGCCGAAGTCGTGTAACGAGCACATGTGCAGGATGAAGTTACGGTACAGACCCTTGTCCAGCAACTCGCGACCCTTCACCTGCAAACAAACAAACAAGTTGGCGCCGTGGAAACATTGAGAACAGCCAACAATGAAATGACGCCACTTGCAGTTGTGCTATTTAGCTGTCAGTATCAATGTAAAGCGAAAGTGCCGTGTGGTGCCGGTAGAGTAGAATAGCACCACCCCATCTCTTCCCGTGGGGCTCGTAAGAGGCGACCGAGGGATAAGATAAACCCGACCCAAACGGCCAGGGTCAACCGCATGGTGGCGGTTAATCCACCACAAGAGCATTCCCAAGGAGGGTTGACGTCTGGTAGGCGGCCGGTCGTAAAATTCAGCCAAATCCTTTTGCAACACGATTTTGTGTTCAACGCAGCGTGTGGCGCCGACCCCAAGTAATTGGGACAAGGGCAGGAAGATGATGATGTTGATGATCAATGTAAAGCGACTTTAATTGGTTCATCAATTTAGAACCTAAATTTTGACATATTGACATGTCTATCACCTATTAGTCGCCTATTACAATACCCGCAGGATAGAAATGGGCTTCAAATGTTAAACCAGCTTTAAAAGGGAAAGAATGCGAAACAGAGAATAGAACTTACTCAGTACTAGCGTCGATTTTGACGCTTACTGACTTTAACTGAAAATGACTGGTATCCCTGGGGACCTCAAGGTAACTAAGAAGATGGTTGGCACGAACGCATTAGATAATGCTGTTTTGATATTCTTATATTTTGAGATTTTTGACAGTAGCAACCCTGGCTATGTATGTAACAAGTGGCAATCGCAATAATCCTTCATAGGGTCGAGTGAACCCTCTGTAAACTCTCTATTTAGTGGTAGAACCGTGGGATGCTCACCTGAAGAAACTTCTGGCAGGCGAGCGGGATCTGGCAGTCGCCCACGTAGTTGTACTTCATCACGTGCAGGTTCCACATCTTCATCAGCTCCTGGGAATACACAAAAATTAAGTTAGAATTGTGGCACTTTGTTTCCATTGTTTGTGCTAGTGCTACTCGATTTAAGTTTGAATGAATGAGACGTCTGCTACATATTACACACCACTGCGAAATAAGCGAGCTCGTCGTATACGAGGCCACTTTTTATCCATTTGCAAGGAAATCCGAAATGCTGTTTTGCATTTGTCCATTTGAGAAAAAAAGCGCGGGAAATCAACATTCGGTCTTTATACTTTAAACATAATTGTGTCCCATAAATTACCTACCTAATTCATGACGTATGAAGTATTTTATTATTAGTCTCGGACAAAAATGTTGTACAAAACGTGATCGTCGGGTTTGTGCTTATGACTCTTCGCTTTTTTTCCAAGGACATATTGAGGACCTAAGACTTGTCGCCAAAGAGACACATAATTTAGACTCTGAAGTACCTTTTCTCCTTCATTTACATCTGTGAACTCGTCGATCATCATCATGGTCTTCTGCTGCAGCCACAGCGGGTCCGTCTCACTTTCAGAGTCGATGTCGAGCTCATTCGGGTACACTGGTAGGCAGGTGATTGTATGGTGGTATAATCTGGAAGGAAAATTGTGACTTAGAAAATAATTCTGAATACGTCAAATCTTATAATTATCGACTAATTTTAAGTACACTTCATAAAGTGTACCTATGTATGACAAAGAAAAGGGATATAAGAATACGCGAGCGTATAGTTTCGATTCCTACTGAAAGCGTAATAGATCACATACTTATTATGCTCAGTGAGGTACGGCCGTTGAGCTTCAACAATCTCACAGTCATCCACTGCCAGAAACTCCGCTTTGTTGTGTTTTTGCATCCGAGGCCTAGCTCTAGGCCTCCATGTGTGTGAGGGAAGGTCCGGCGTGTGGACCGTGCTCTTACGTCCTCTTACATTATCTATCATAAAGTTATAATAGGTTTCAAACTTACCGATTATGTCCAGTCAGGTACGGTCTCCGAGCTTCAACAATCTCACTATCATCTACTTCCAGAAACTCCGCTAGACTATGTTTCTGCATCCGGCGCCTGGCCCTAGGCCTCCAAACTAGGATATGAGTAAGGGAGGTCTGCCTAGTAGGCCCGCTCTTACTATGCCCTTGAGAATACATTATAATATAGGTAGAAACAAGTGTCAAACTTACCGATTATGGCCAGTGAGATACGGTCTCTGAGCTTCAACAATTTCGCTATCGTCCACTTCCAGAAACTCCGCTAGGCTGTGTTTCTGCATCCGACCCCTAGCTCTAGGCCTCCACACGAGGATATGTGTAAGGAAGGTCCGCCTCGTGGGCCGTTCTCTTATCCTTGAAAATACATTACCATAAAGCTATACATATAGATACAAATAACTGTCAGACTTACCGATTATGTCCAGTGAGGTACGGTCTCTGAGCTTCAACAATCTCACTATCATCGACTTCCAGAAACTCCGCTAGGCTGTGTTTCTGCATCCGACGTCTAGCTCTATGCCTCCACACCAGAATATGTGTAAGAGAGGACCGCCTGGTAGACCAGGCTCTTACCATTGAGAATACATTATCATAAAGCTATAGGTAGGTACAAATAATTGCCTAACTTACCGATTATGTCCAGTAAGGTACGGTCTCTGAGCTTCAACTCTCATTATCATCGACTTCTAAAAACGCCGCTAGGCTATGTTTCTGAATCCGACGTTTGGCCCTAGGCCCCCACACTAAGATATGTGTAAGGGAGGTCCACCTGCTTATCTTTGAGTATCATGAAGCTATAGGTACAAATAAGTGACAGACTTACCGATTATGGCCAGTGAGGTACGGTCTCTGAGCCTCCACAATTTCACTATCATCCACTTCAAGGAATTCAGCCAGACTATGTTTTTGCATCCGGCGCCTAGCCCTAGGCCTCCACACTAAGATATGCGTAAGGGAGATCCGGCGCGTGGGCCGTACTCTTACCATTAAGAATACATTATAATAGAGCTATAGGTAAGTACAAATAAGTGTCAGACTCACCGATTATGTCCAGTAAGATACGGCCGTTGAGCTTCAACAATTTCGCTATCATCCACTTCCAGAAACTCCGCTAGGCTATGTTTTTGCATCCGACGTCTAGCTCTAGGCCTCCATACTAAGATATGTGTAAGGGAGGTCCGCCAGGTGTGCCGTGCTCTTACCATTAAGAATACATTATAATAGAGCTATAGGTAAGTACAAATAAGTGTCAGATTTACCGATTATGCCCAGTAAGGTACGGTCTCTGAGCCTCCACAATCTCACTGTCATCCACCTCCAGAAACTCCGCTAGGCTATGTTTTTGCATCCGACGTCTAGCTCTAGGCCTCCATACTAAGATATGTGTAAGGGAGGTCCGCCAGGTGTGCCGTGCTCTTACCATTAAGAATACATTATAATAGAGCTATAGGTAAGTACAAATAAGTGTCAGATTTACCGATTATGCCCAGTAAGGTACGGTCTCTGAGCCTCCACAATCTCACTGTCATCCACCTCCAGAAACTCCGCTAGGCTATGTTTTTGCATCCGACGTCTAGCTCTAGGCCTCCATACTAAGATATGTGTAAGGGAGGTCCGCCAGGTGTGCCGTGCTCTTACCATTAAGAATACATTATAATAGAGCTATAGGTAAGTACAAATAAGTGTCAGATTTACCGATTATGCCCAGTAAGGTACGGTCTCTGAGCCTCCACAATCTCACTGTCATCCACCTCCAGAAACTCCGCTAGGCTATGTTTTTGCATCCGACGTCTAGCTCTAGGCCTCCATACTAAGATATGTGTAAGGGAGGTCCGCCAGGTGTGCCGTGCTCTTATCCTTGAAAATACATTATTATAAAGCTATAGGTACAAACAGGTGTCAGACTTACCGATTATGTCCCGTCAGGTACGGTCTCTGAGCCTCCACAATCTCACTATCATCGACTTCCAGAAACTCCGCTAAGCTATGTTTCTGCATCCGGCGTCTAGCCCTAGGCCTCCACACGAGGATATGTGTGAGGGACGTTCTTCTTGTGGGTCCGGCGCGGGGCCCGGGCGCGCTGCTGCGGCCCTGCGCGGCTATCAAGTCGTGTGGGGACCCGGTGTAGGAGCCGTCGTATAGCTCGTTGATGGACACGTCTATGCGGGCGCCGCCGGGGATCGGCTGAGGATAGATATTTATTTAAAACATTAAGTAACAGGTAGATAACATAAAGATTGATAGGAAGGAGGAAGGAAGGATGTTTTAGTGATTTGTGAAACGATGACGTCAAGCAGGCGGCCGGTCTTTAAATATAGCCAAATCCTTTTGCTACATGATTTTGTGTTCACAAAATATTTAGTATTTTGCGTCGACCTCAACTGATTTGGAGTAAAGACAGGAAGATGATGCTTGCAAACATCACTTTTGAATGTGCAGTGGGCGTCAAAAGAGTATAGCTAAGACTACCTCAAATGGTTCAAAATATCTCTAGGTAGGCCTTGTCTGTGGCAAAGTCCCATATGGGACCTAGCCACAGACGAGCGATTAAACTACGTTACATTATTAAATTATTTATTTTGTTGTCTATGCAACTAATTATACTCTATTTATGAAAGTAAAAAACAAGATATACTCTACCTCTACTTTGGAAATTAAAAGATATTTCGAACCATTTGAGGCAGTCTTCAGTATGCTCCTTTGACCCCAACCGTATATGTAAATACATAATAGTAACCAACACTTTCATACGGGGAAATGAGACACGTAAGAAAGTTGTAGGATTAAAATATATCTAAACTTTTTGTCTAGAGTTTAGACATACAAAAATCAGCGACAATATTTTTCATCAGCAACATTGAACGGATAATTTCAAAAGAAATTAAAATCATACAGCTAAAGAAACAATTAAAATGCTTACAAAGTAGGTAAAGTTGAACCTCGAGTGGCACAGTTTAAGGTGCTTCAGTAGTGAATACAGTTTTCCACAGTCCAAAGAACACCACGGGCAATGTAGGTCATCACAGGCCTCTGTCTGTTTATCGCGAGTTATTGTTGTATATTAACTGGTAGATTATTTGACTATATACTCACAAAGTAGGTAAAGTTGAACCTCGAGTGGCACAGTTTGAGGTGCTTCAGTAGTGAATACAGTTTTCCGCAGTCCAAAGAGCACCATGGACAATGCAGGTCGTCGCAAGCTTCTGTTTGTTGCCGCGAGTTGTTGTTGTATAAGAACTGGTAGATTATTTGTTGGCGTTTCGATTCGCTTGTCGATGAGTCTGGTTTGGATTTCTCGCCTAAGAAAAGAATGAATAAGATGTACATTGAAATAGGGTTTCTTGTAAAATATGTGTACTTAAAAAATCTAGGTCAATAGGTGCGTCCACACCAGCCGAGGCTGCTCGCTGCCTCACTAACTCGCGAGGCATACGCTCGTGTGTAGGCGAGGCAAGTTCGCACAATTTGGGTGATTGATTATAAATTAATAGGCAAACTGAAGCGCGTTGATTTTGGCTCGGCGCGAGCACGAGCATGCGTTGCCACGGGTGAGGCACGTAATTTTTTTGGTCGTTTACCTCGCGAGGCAGAGGCAGCGAGGCCAAGCGAGCAGCTGCTCGCTTGGTGTGGATGCGCCTAATATAAGTAAGTATTTTTATCTACACTCATTTCGTAATATTCGTTTTACAGAATCGAAAGTACGAACGTAATGAACTGCATTACGAAAATACAGCCTTTAAAAAAAACTTTCATACTACTGGCAGCTACATAAAGTAACTCGATTTCTAGTAACTCGATTTCTAGTATTTGAAAACAAAAAAACGAATTGACCCGCGTACCGAATTGTAATCTGTTCCAATTTGACACTGGCCAACAGTAAGTCGAATGAAAAAAAAACATGAGGAAGAAATTATGAGGACTTATTTATTATTAAATCTTTGCTCCAAATCATTTTTCGAATTAAAGTTCACCGATAAATGCTTTTTAATTTGAAAAGTTGTTCAGTTTTTATGAGCCTCCATTTTAACGTTTAGTTAAAAAGTTACTTATGTACAAAAGTCGCTCAGTTGGTGGTTCAGTAGATAGGCTTGCAATCGTCATAGTGCAGTGCGGAGGTTTGAATTATTTTTCATAGTTTTTCTGTGGTTTTTCTTGTAGAGTGTAGATAAAATAGTGTATGCAACTGCATATAATTAGGCTTTAGAATGCTCGTGTCAAACTATTATCACACTCGGCTGCGCCTCGTGTGATAAACAGACACTCACATCCTAAAGCCTCTCATTATTAGGCAGTTGCATAAACTACTATTTTATTTCATTTTATTGACCTTTGTGCACAATAACGTACACAGGTGGACTTATCTCCAAGTCTACCTTAGGGCAATATTTAGCACAGTCTTATTTTTACAGCTACCTACCACATAACTTTTAACAGGTACAAATCCCCCAACAACACAACTTACCATTTTTACAATCACTGGACACACTCTTCAGTATGGAAGGTTTTTCTTTAGTTTCCTTCTTGACGCCGTTGGTCTCGCTGGTCTGCTGGTAAAGCTTGGGTCTATTCACCAGTCCGTTGGTGGGCTCCTGGCTCCAACTCAACTTCAGCTTCAGGAGGGGCCGCACTTTGAATATGTCGAATGGATTGGTCTCCGTTTGGATGTCATTTTCCTGTAAATTACGAAAATGGTTTTACACATCACGTATTTCCGATTTATGATCTTCTGTTTTTTTATAACCTGGAGACGAGATCGCTTCGCTCTCAATACGCGTAGCCTTGGTATATAGCTTGATGTGGCGCTTGTAATACGTGTGGAATTGATAGGGCACAAAGTGACTCGCTTCGCTCGCAATAAGGTGCGTCCACACCAAGCGAGGCTGCACGCTGCCTCACGCGGCATACGCTCGTGCGCAGGCGAGCCAAGTTCGGCCCGATTTGGACGCCTAATAAATAAACGCGTTGATTTTGGCTCGGCTCGCGCGCGTTCGCCCGAGCACGAGAATGTAATTTTTTGGTCGTTTGCCGCGCGAGGCAGCGAGCAGCCTCGCTTGGTGTGGACGCGTCTATATATATGTAGTTCTGGTTTGGCGCGATGTGCCGGACTTCCCTCGTAATTGGTGGGGTGGGACACAGTGTAGCTCGCTTCGCTTGCAATACCAGTAGTTGTACAGTGGCGCGATGTGCCTCACCTTACTGACAACGACAAAAACTACACACACACACTCACATTGGGAATGGTCTCCCACTGCGCCATGAGCGCTTTGTGCGGCGACCGCGCGATGGTGGCGCTCCGGCCGCCCGGCGTCGCGTCGTGGAGCACCAGCTCGTACTCCCCGTTGGTCAGCAGGCACTTTGGGTATTAGCCGTAACATATACACACACACTCACATTGGGTATGGTCTCCCACTGCGCCATGAGCGCTTTGTGCGGCGACCGCGCGATGGTGGCGCTCCGCCCCCCCGGCGTGGCGTCGTGAAGCACCAGCTCGTACTCCCCGTTGGTCAGCAGGCAGCGGTTGTGCCGCACTTCGGGTATTAGCCGTAACATATACACACACTCACATTGGGAATGGTCTCCCACTGCGCCATGAGCGCTTTGTGCGGCGACCGCGCGATGGTGGCGCTCCGCCCCCCCGGCGTCGCGTCATGAAGCACCAGCTCGTACTCCCCGTTGGTCAGCAGGCAGCGGTTGTGCTTGTCATACACTATCAGCTCACTGCCGTAGAGCTTGGACCATTTTGTGTCGGAGTTGACTTCTGATGTGGACTTCAGGCGTTTTGTTACCGGTTCTGGAAGGAAATTAATAAGTTGTAGGTACAGAAATCAACATTCACTTGGCAAAAAAACACATGGACACAATTAATTAAAAAAATATATTAGTGAAATTTTGCCTGGCCATGATATGTATAAAATGCTTTACAGGGCAGAAACCCATCCATGTAGAAATATTAACCTAACAAATAGAAAAAAGATGTTGTTGTTGGAAAAATTAAACTTATTCTAATGACAGATGCATAGTATTATTATTAATTTTAAATTAACAACTAACATGTGGACAAATTCATATACAGGCAGATAAATTCTATGTTCTCTGAAGTGCAAAATAACAGTCTGTTGCAACAATCAGACTTTATTTACAACATGTAACAATGCATACAATGATTTACTACAAGGAATTATAATTTTATCTTATCATTTTTCAAAATAAGTACACATTAAAGTGAAGAAAATCACAAAAAGATGAAAAATAGTTGTCTCTTACCATCACAATCTCCTTTGGTAATTTCACTAGTACTAGCTCCGTTCTGACTGCCGGCCCTGGTCACCGTGACTCGCAGCATCAACATGTAGGACTTGACGTTGGGGCCTTGTGACGGACTGAAGGTGTCGCTTGATATGCTTACTGCGGATGCCATCGCTGGGGGTTCTGATGTTGATGGGTTGAGGGGCACTGAACAACTGCCCACCTAGTATAGAAGTAAATAAGTAATGGAATAGAATGCTACATAGACAGATAATCTAGAATATCAGCGAACAGTGGGTACAGGAAGCTTAGGACCGGAGGAGCTGGCAGAAAAGAGAATATGCCTATTCTCAGCAGTGGGTAGATGTGGGCTGATATATTCTATAGACAGAATGCTAGGATAAGGAATACTTTTGTTTGAAGTGATTATTTACAGGAAAATACTTCCTACCTGGTACACAAAGATATAAAGAGTGTTTTAAACACTATGAATGCTATATCCACCCAAGAACATTACCCATAAATGTGTAGATAATTCATACTATTGTATTCTGTACATTTATTTACTACAAGTCTACATCATTGTAGAGGTGAATCCTTTGTATGTAAAAAAGACAGAGATAAATTACTTTGTTATCAGCAATTATAATTACAGCAAATACAAAAATACATTACTTACAGATACTTCAACAATGGCTGATGAACTTTCTTTCCTTTTCTTGTGGCAAATCTTCAGCAGAAGAGTTTCTACCTTCACTTGGTAGTCTCTTGACTCTTCTAGACTTTTGTCATAGAATCCTAGAAATGTTAGGGTCATATAACCTCCCAAACTATTGGGTTGAAGCTCTGTGCTCTTCTTGAGGGTTATTTTTTCTAGTAACGAGTCTACTTTGAAGCCGATACGGCTCTTATTACTTCTAGACATCCTACGTTTCATGTAGGATAGTGTTCTGTTGAGGAATATCGGCTGGAAGCACAAAGAATAGACATTAATTGAGGGCCAGGTGCAGCTTACAAATACGTTGAAAATCACCCCGAAAAACAACATACCGATAACATATTCCGTGTCCGGAGGAATCTGTATATTTGTGTGGGCTCTGTAAATAGTAATTGCATAAACATTATCAAGAATTATTCATAGGAGAAGGGAACAATTGCCTAACAAAATTGACCCCATACTTACTTTCAAATGCTTGTAGAAATAATTCATGGTCGGCTTGTAAGTGGTCAATTTTAGAGTTCTTATTTGTTTCACTGTCTTTATCACGCTTTTTGGGAGGCATTTCTGTATTTTTTATCTAATAAATTAGCAAAACCGCCAAGTTCATCGGTTCGTTGACTTGACAGCGTCAGGTCAGACTAGTGATTGCAAATATTGCTAAATGACGAGGCTAATTGAAAGGTTACGAGTTTTAATTGAACTAAACCGATTATGATATTTTTACTCTTCTATCGTGCGTGTTTAACACCGAGTCGAACTGGTGTCAGAAGTGTCCAAAGATAAACGCGAACATATAACAAATTCACGAGCCTTTCAAGATATAAATTAATATCAGCATCGATTATTTATGAATCAATTTCGATCAATTAATTTTTATTTTGGACTACAACACTACTTACTACTAGTACCATAGACAACCATTGTTTTTTTTTTTATTTCTGAACGAGTATGAAAATGTCATCCGTCCGTGATGAGTAAACAAAGGTCAGGTCACGTAAATGTGATAAAACTTGATTTATATCAATAAAAAGTAGTTTTTGAAAGCTTTACTCACTTGATATTGATAAAATGAAAATACATAATGAAAAAGCTAAGCAGAGAACACAAAGCCCTAAAGAAAAAGTTGCGATTAGTGTTACAAAATGCGATCGCAAGAGGCCTAAACAGGGAGCAACTTCGGCAACTCGATTATATTTGCAATTTTAGGCAAGAAATAGTGAATAAGCAGTCTAATAGGAAGCTAATTACTGCTGTTGTGGCATGTTTTATAGTTTTAGTGATAAGCGTGAGTTTAGTGAACAGTATTTATGGTGCGAGATGTCTACTTACCAGTAATTACTTTGTGTGGGAGGCAACGAGGCCGCTCGCTGATTGCGCCTATTGTACAAACGTTACGAAACCCGTTATACTGCGGAACATCACAAGGGGGGACTTTGCTGTAAGAATTTTGTCACAATAACATTTTGTTCATTCACAAAATATCTATTAGTTTCGGTTGGACTGTAGTGTTTAGAGTAATTGTTCTTTTCAGTAGAATTATAGTCACCTTTTGCTGATTTCTGCCTATTCTTTAATATTCCTAGACCTAAATTTGTTTGATTGTTATATTCCACCCTGAAAAGTATACTCTGACCAAATGTTTTAATTTAATCAGTTGAACTACCTGCTTCACAGAAGAAAGGGATTATAATTGGCGGCCGGAGCTCATGCTTTCTCGCTCGTTCTAAGGCTCTTCCATACACCAGGTGTTCATGCTTTCTCCTTCTCACTTATGGAACTGCCACCATTTATAATCCCCTTCTTCTGTGAACATTTAGTAAGTAAATTTTATGTAAGTACAAACAATTTTTCAGGAATATGCCTACTCACCAGGGCCTATCATTGTCAAGAATGCCATATCACACTGGAGAGCTACAAAAGAGTTTAACTACAGATTCTTTAAGAGGCTTTATGAAAAAACTAGAGACAGCTATGAGAGCTTGGAGGAAGAGTGCCAATACCTAAATTTTAAGACTGATCTTTTTACACTGAAGGAAGTATTTAGCATGCCAGATGATAGAGTGAAGAATAAGCCAGGGCAAAAGCCTTGGTATGTTGGATGGTAAGCACCTTAGTCAGTGTATTAGAAAGAGAAATGGTTGCTACTCTTGTCTTCAAATGCCAAACCTGTTCACTTTCTGCAAAGATTCTACCAATTTTTAATGCTACACACACTTCTTCAGTGTTAAATTTTCAGTACAGACTCCACCCTATTTTTATGACAGATTTAGATTTAGCCAAAGAAATGTCCTATTAGAATCAAGTTCATTATTAATCTTGTAAATGAAACATTTTATTGTTTCAGGGGCAACTGCCATCCAGACATACTAGCAAAAGTGAGAAAGTACTACAGCCCACCTGATTTCCTCCCAGAAGATTCTGAGTTTCCAGCTACTGAAAATATCTTTTTTGGATATGAAATGGGAGCTGTAATGCATGTAATTTTTTACTTATTTATCTGTAGTGGTTGAAATATAATATTACAAAATTGAATACCAAATTTTAAAACACTTCTCGTGTTAGGTAAACAATTTTTGGATAATATTTTGTAATATTTTTTGGAAAACTTCCAAAATTTCACCGCAGGCAGGATTTGAACCTGCGACCTTCGGCATCAGTACTGCCTTATTTGATAATGCCCCATAATTTATTTTTCATAAAAATAGCCCCTTGCAGCTACTGGAGTTTTTTGTTGCATACATTTTATTGCAAGATTGCAACATAGCAATATGTTTGCAAATGGTTTCTTAACAAAATATAATATGAGACAATTATCAATGAGAGGGAAATCTGTATTGCTCTATTTTAATGTGGTACTAGATTATAATTGATGCCTTATTTTCAGTTGGATTACATACCTCGGTTAATGTGGCAGGGCCAAGTGAGAGGGAACAAAACATGGACTATAGCACCAGTTTTGGAGTGTGACCATGTGTGCCAAAGTATAGACTTTTATGTTGAACCTGGGGATGTTGGTATGTATTTTTTGTAGTATCTTTTACCTATTTATAAGCAGATGCAACTTTACCTATTTTCAGACAAATGTTTTATTCACTTATTTACTTTGTTACAGTTTTGCTGGATACCAGAATATGGTTTCATGCTACAAGTATTCCAAAAGGTCAATTTTCGTTGACTGTGCAATCAGAATATGGATAAACACATATTCTACAGTCCAGCAAAAAAGAGTAGACAAAAAATGAGGGCGCCACTTTGTATGAAATTTCAAAATTAAATAGTAACATCGACTATGAATGGCAACAATTTAGTATGAATATTTTTTAGTTCTATTTTATTTAATTTCTACTCTTTTTTGCTGGACTGTACTTCCTAAAACTTCCAAGTACAAATTAAGCATTCTTTTACATATCCAAAATGCCAAATTTTCTATTATTTATTTTGGGATTAGATCTTTTAATATAGTGCCATTTTATGTAGTGCAACTACTTTAGTTCTAAGTGAATGCAATTTTTATACCTATTTATTTTTCTTCTATTTCTATTTATTGAAATAAACTTTTTATAAATGAGTTTTAGTGTATTAATAAAACAGATAAATAGTTTAAAACATTGTATTTATCTAATTCTATGATCAAAAGTATTGAGGAAGGATTGGTTGAATGTGTACTTGCTTAATTTAGACAATAATTTAAACCACTACACATATTTCATACACTAATCATCAATAAGAAAGACAGTCAATTTTACATCCTCGCCAATCCTTCCTGAATGACTGACATTGTAAAGTTTACATAGAGATCTTTTTGAAACTTGAGGGGACAATAAGCTCGGATGCACAAAGACCTTAGTCACATCATAAGAAACAGCATCGGTACTTACAGAACCCAAATGCAGGAAATGCAAACTTACAATAACTATAAATAATTTCTTATTTCATTTGACCAGATAAAGTGCCAGTTTTTGAATGGACAAATTTAATTGACTTGGCAGAGTCTATCACAAAAGAAGTGGTACGGCTATGTTGCACCGAGAAGTGGACATTTACACATTTAAAATTTTAGATATTGCAACAACCCAGTGGTTAATGGGAGGGCAGGGTACTGTGGTGGGTTGTGCTGGTTTAGAAGAACTGCCACACACCAAGTACTGCGTCTTTGATGGCTTCAACATACTGGGCCGGGACCCAATACACCCAATACCTGGATGCCTCTGTTGGGCCTAACTGGAGTCCCTGGAAAATTTATTGTGATATAAGGTTTTGTACTAAGCAAAATACCATTTATCTAGTTGAGAGCATTTTAAACTTACCATGATATGATATTCTTCATGATCTTTGATGGGTTCAGATGTGATACCTGAAAAACAAGACAAAGAAAATTAAGTTATTAAAGAATTTAAATGATGACTAAGCAAAAAAGATCTCTCTCATTTCAAAGATTTAAAATAGGTAGGTACAAATAAAAGCTTATGGCAAAACTTACTCTTGATGGATGTCATGGCAAGTTTCTCTGTGCGTTCCTTGGTTCCGAGCCAGAGCTGGTCTTGCTCTGGTTTAAATGTGAGCCGGACTTTACCTCCATGCTTATTCAACATCCCGCTTAGTGGGATTGGTGGCAGTGGTTCCTGAAATGGCAGAATTTGTTGAGGTATTGCTTTATTCTGGTAACATATTGTATAAAATCAATTAAATGAGACAGTTTAGAACTAACATAATAGAGGTATTGAGATTTTGTAGTAATCAGCTAAATCTAAGCTAATCACGTAGGTAATCTAGCCCAAAATTATTATATATAGACTATGAAAGAACTTGGGAATTCTTGTATGTATTGTGTAGCAGTGGATCAGTCGATGTCTCATTACTAGTTTAACCTAAAGTGGACATATTTTTTTACAATGAATCCTTACTTTGACTCCCTTGATGCCGGGCATGACATCTGGAGGGATGCCCTTGTCCAGGACTTTCCTGTGGATTTTCTGCATGCACAGTGGCTCTTTACTTGTCTGGCTGTTTGCTTTCTCTTCTAGTATTTCCTGAAAAAGTATAAATATAGTATCAAGCCAGGTATTCATTGGGGACAAAATCCCTGGATTTTGTATATCGACAACTTCACGCGTGTCTCAAGGCATTCGCGGCAACTTCATGTGTGTCTCTGGGGACTTGTTTTTGGAACATGGAAACAAATGTTGCGGGACAAATGTTCAAAAATTTTGTGAGTGTGTACGTGTAGTTTTCATGTTGCGGGACAAATTAAAAAATGGAAACAGTGTGGAGAAGCGAGCAGACAGCGATGCTAATAGAATTGTATGAATAATATAGATTGTTTTGGGATTTGAAACATCCTTTTTACAAAAACAAATTTTGGCAACAACTGACAAGTGTGGACGGTTTGTTGCCGATACTTTGTATCTGGGACTTTGTATATGGCAATTTCGCGGCGACATTTGTTGGGAACATTGTGTCGTATACAAAATCCAGGGATTTTGTCCCCAATGAATACCCGCCTTAAGTATAGGAATTCTGTCTAAATTAGAATTTGGATCTATGCCATAAAAGTATTTTGCCTTTGAACTGTCTTTGATCTTAGAGGATTCCAATTAGAAGATACATTTTTCTATCACCACCACAGTAATCCAATATGATAATAGTCAGAAATAAACAAAAGATAAAAGGAACAAACCTTTGGCACACTCTTCACAGCCAGTATATCGTCCATTTTAGACCCAACCAACATGACTTTGCCTCCTTTGACAATGCCAGCCTTCCTCAATGTCATGGTATCTTTTGCCATTCCCTTGATGATGAGTTTCTGGGCAGACAGCGGCACGCCAGTTATCCGCTCCAGGTGGGCTTTCAGGTCTTGTATGGTCGCATCATATGCGAATGTGATTTCGTGCTTTGATTTGTTAAAAACTATGGTAAATTCCACTTGTTCCGGGATTTCGAACTCTTCTGTTTCTTCGGTGTTCTCTGAGGAGCAGGCGGCGGGCTCGGCAGCCACTTCCATGTGCGGCTCGCTCTCGCCCGAGCTGCTTTTGCTGTCCAGCGCAACCTTTGGCGAGCCATTTGATATCAGCGAGTTTGGATCGCGATTCTCTGTAGAGTCACCCTTCTCCGAAGCTAGTAAACAAACACAACGCGAACGTGAGTTAGCAAAATTTCTAGAACAAAAGCCCCCACATAATGCGGACCACAAAGGCTGTCAAACACTTTATCCGACAAATAATCGCAGTTACTAAGAGTAAACTCACCTATATAGTCCATTTTTAGTTGTATAATATACGTAAGCTTTTGAAAAACAGATAAAAATCACAATTTGAGCTCGGTTGTTTTGAAAAAATAATTAAAATCAGCCGACGGGCTTGACGTGAAGCAACAAATTTTTCGTCACCATTGTAAATCTTCGTTCAGAAATCTGACCTGATAAACGTCAAAAAGGATTCGGCGCGTTCCATTTCTTTTTCAGCTTGGTCGATTTGTTTTGTCTATGGTTGGATATCCTTTTCCGGTTTCCATGGCGCCGTATTTGTAAACAAACGCATTTGAAGTTGTCTCAATTTCAGTTTTCGTTTTGTGTGTGTCTTGTAATTTGGTAAAATTACAAAGTTCCCGAGTCTTTTAATCAATGAGTTTCAACTTAGATGATCCCCTAGCTGGAATCCTTAGTGATGGCAGCGACGATAGCTTTTTCGACGATGATGCTATCGGGAAGAAAAAGCCCGCCAAGAAGAAAACTACGCCCATATCTGAAAAAAAGAACGCTTTGTTCGACCTAGGAGATGGTGATAATGAGAAAACTAAGCCAACAGAAAAAAAGAAAGAATCAACATTTGATCTTGGTGTTTCAGCAGTGAATAAAACTTCAGCACCTTCCGAAGACACAAAGTCAGCAAAACCAGATATCACTAAGTCGCCTACACCTTTCAAAAGAACAGTATCCAAAGAATCCATCAGATTTGCAGAACCTGAGACCAAATCCGTCTCTGACAATAAGCCCTATAGTCTTTCCAAGTCTCCAGCAAAAACTAAAGCTAGTACGGATAAACTAGATTTTTTGGATGACCTTATTGATACTAAAAAGGATACTGTCAAGCCTCTAGAGAAGAGAAAAAGCTCGCAATCTTTACTCGATGATATCTTGGGAGGACCTCCGTCGAAATCGACAAGTTCAAACGTAACGTCTCGGCCAGTTACCGCGGGAAAGAGTCAAGACTTCGATTTAGACAAAATCATCGCTAAAACCGACTCAAAACAAACTCTAGCGTCAACAAAAAATGCACCTCAAAAGCAAAATTCCAAAGCCGAACTTGCTAAAGAAGAAACAAAGAAAGCGAAGCCCAGTGATGATTGGCTGGGGATATTCCAGAATAAAGACATGGATGCCGATGAAGAAGATGATCCTGGTATGCCAGCCTGGCTAGTTGGGGACAGTAAGAAGAAGAAAGCTGATACAAAAGACTCAAAACCTGCCAAACAATCTGAGACTAAAGAAACTGCAAAAACACCAGAACCGAGTCAAGAAAATATTCCCAGATCTGAGCATCCAGTTGATCCTATGGAGCAGTTAAGATATACAGCTACTGTACCTACTATACCAGCTATGCCAGTTCTACCAGTGATGCCGTCAATGGCTACAAGAGCTCACGGCAGCAATGAGGATATCACCGCTGAAGGAGCAGGATTGTTTTTAGAACAACAGGAATCGCAGCTGATGGTTGCATTGCAGTTAAAGGCACAGGAAGAAAAGCTTGCTGCTATGCAAAGTAAGAATACTTACAATACAGAAAGAATTTGTTTAATTATTAGAAGTTATAATCCACTCAGTTCATAAAACTAAGGATACTCAACTAATTTTGTAAAATCTCAAATATATACTTACGTAGCTTTTTTTGTGCAAATGATCATCGGCTCCGACTAATTTGTAAGTGTTTTTTTAATTGTCCTAAATTTTTCAAAATTTTTTAGAACCAACTATGCTATGGTTCCCGTTTTGCCTACCCTAAATCTCTAACTTTGTATATCTACTTACTTACTTTCTTACTTACCTCACCTGGCATCTACAGCAAGGCAGAAAGAGACACAGCGTATTCAGAGAGAGGCGATGCAAGCCCAGCATTCGGCGGTAGATGCCATCTTGCAGAGACAGCAGCAGCAGCGGCAGCAAATGCAGGCGATCATAGCGTCGCACCAGGAACGCATCACGCAGAGGATAAAGGTAGGTAAAGGCACTTAGACAAGAATAGAATGAGGTTAACCACGGGGCACTGTTTGCCGCCTTGGTCCAAAAAGTTCCATATCGTCCACCTCAAAGGGGCTTTCGGTGAGAGATATGTCTGCAGATATCCTAATCGACTAGATCTGAGCAAGTATTTAATTTCTAAAAAACTGATTTAGATTTTATTTTACGACTCGTTCCTTTATAGGATTTATTAGGAACTTCTAATCTGGAGTATGAAAATCAGGACAATGTCAATGAAGAGGGATACGAACATACAGAAAGTGAAAGGAGAGAAAGTCCGCATATGAAGGAAAAGAAGCAATTGCTTCAACTTGTACAATCTCTTCAGGAGAATCACGACAAAGAGATTGATTTGATGGAAACTTCTTACAGGTCGGTTGTTTCGTACTTTTAGGGTAACTTCCTATGAACTAATAACATTTTTCGCTTGCATTTTTGTATGTTTGTGTTGCAGACGCCAACTGGCTTTCCTTGAAGTATCAGTTCAACAATCAGAAGAAAGGATGAAAGAAGAGAGTGACAAACTGGTAAAGTTCTATACAGAAAAGATTAACTGGCTTGAAGAGCATCACCTGCAGCACAAGAAGTTGACGGAAGAAAATATTGCATCGTTGACAGAACGGCACAAGTCGGAAAGCGAAATGCTGAGGCAACAACATTTAGAAAATATCAAAGTTTTGCAGGAGCATCACGCAGCTTTGATGGAGAATATAAAGTAAGAGTTAGAGGATAGGTACCTACACCTAAAAGACAAAACGTTTATGTTAAATGACACAGGCTACACAAATCTTTTTCTAGGAATGCGGTCAAGCAAGAGCAAGTTCTTATTCAGGATTCAGCAGGGTTTTCCTCGGATCTACACACGCTCGTCAATGATGTGAAAGAAAGTAAAAACCAATGCCAGCAGTTGTTCGAAAAGGTACAAGTATTATC